>CM036617.1:1796038-2108538 GCA_020746105.1 Trogon surrucura | reverse complement strand
TTCCTTTTCCTTTTCCTTTTCCTTTTCCTTTTCCTTTTCCTTTTCCTTTTCCTTTTCCTTTTCCTTTTCCTTTTCCCTCTTTCTCTTCCTCTTCCTCTTTCTTTTTTTTTTCCAGTCTTTTCATGACACAGGGAAACAGCGAACGGTCCGCTCCCTAACACAAATCCTGTGCCATGCCCACTAACCACCTCACGGGGCTCCCGGGAATGCTCTGCCTGCTCCATGCCCAAGCACCTAACTCCATCCTCGGGCTCACGGAACTTCTCACTGCGCCGTGATCCTCAGCAGGTGATGCAGACATGACTCTTCCAACAGCAATGCTCCCCCACCTCATACCCCAAGGCTGTTAGCGCTGTGGGTTGTTGTTATTAACCCAAATTTGGAGCAATTTGGGCCATTTGGGCTTTGATGGGTGCTCTCCAGCAAGGCCAGGTGGGTCAGAGAATCCCCTGTTTCAACTGTGGTGGCTCCTCATGGTGGTTCCTCTTGGAGGCGTCCAGATTTCCATGGCAAAGAGGACCTCTCCAGCCTGTAGCGATGCCCCAAGGTGCCGTGGGGTGCTCGAGTGTTTGGGGCTGGCAGCCAGAAGGCGGAACAAAGTCACCTGGTGCTGCTCAGAAGGCTCCTCATTTTCGCTCATGAAATGCTCCGACGGGGAAGAAAGCGCCGGCCGCAGCAGGGTAGGCGGTTTCCTTTAAAAGACATCACTGTGTGTAATAAATGAAGCTGCTTGAGGTTAGTGGCTGGGTCCCCTTTTGAGCGTGTTTGTTTTGATACACCGCGGTGAAACGCCGCCCTTGTGGGGTCCTATTTTCCTGCCAGAGCAAGCTGTCAGCTCGAGATGAGGCAGCAGAGGAGGAACAGCTGAAATCCTGTGTTTGTTTGCTTTAAAAAGCCACTTAAAATTATCTCGGTGAATATAGACCGGTGCAGATTGCTCCGAAAAATTAATAATAAAGGCTGCGTGCAAGGAAACTCGATGATGCAAACCAGGTCCCTTTACTGTGTGCCAGACCCTGATTGCATTGACACGAGGGATGTCACAGGGTGTCTCTGCTTTTGCACCCCTGGATGGATAAAAGAATCTGGCCAAGCCCCTGCTGGTGTCTCAGAGTTCAAAATTACGGAGCGGGTTGTCTTCACATTTGTGATTTCAGGGGGATGCAGGAAGGGTTGGTGCAGCCCTTGCCAAAGGAGACGCCACTGGGTTGGTCCACAAAGCTCTGCTACGGGGTGGTGACCAGGGAGGAGAACCTCAATCATGCCTGGTGAAAGGGCACTTTGTCCAGGTACTCCCCAGCACCACGATTACATCTTCAGCACCGGGGATGCCACACAATCTGGCGGCACGGCAGGTGACAGCACTGCTAGGATGGCCCGAGGAGAACCTCGTTGCAGAGGTCTCCAGCTGCCTGGACTAGGAAGCAAATCCTTCCAAAGAGGGTGATGCAAACCTGCAGGCAGCTGAGGCTGGCAGGGTCTGAAGCTCAAGAAGCAGGTGCTGGTTGGGAATGGAGCTCAGTTGACAGGAGAAGAGGGTGAGAGCTGGGTGGGTGCGGTGGGAGAGAAGGCAAAGGGGGGTTTTATCCCAGGGAGGCAGAGATTGGCTCTCCTCGAAGGTGCCCAGCGATGGGACAAGAAGCATTGGCCCAAAATGTAACATGGGAAATTGCAATTAGTTGTTCTAAAGTCCTGAGGAATTAAGTTTTCTGAGGCACCCCTGTTCCACGAATTTCATAGAATCATAGAACACCAGGTTGGAAGGGACCTCAAGGATCATCTAGTCCAACCCTTTAAAGTAAAGAAATACAGTTTAAGTGAGGTGGCCCAGTACCCCGCCAAGCTGAGCCTTTAAACAATCTAAAGTTGAGGAACCCACCACTTCCCTGGGAAGATTATTCCAACGTCTAACTGCTCTCATGGTGAAAAATTTTCCTCTGGACTCCAATGTTCTAATGAGCATTTGAAACTGCAGTTTCCCCGAGCCCCCCATGAGGCTGAGTGTTGGGGACTGGAGGTCGTTATTTGCTGACACAGAGGGACATCCAACCAAAATGAGGTACCAAAATTTGAATAGTAGCTGCACTGGGACTTCTCCCTAACCCGTGGAAAAAAGGTAGACATCTGCAGTGAAATCTGAATCACTCGCTGGAAGTCTCTCCAGTGACCACAAAGGGATCCTGGAGCAGCCACAGTCCTAACCAAGGAGGTCTCGTCTTGTCCAAGAGGTGATGAATGCAGGCCTGGGGTTCTTGTGCTCTGACTGCTAAAGAGGAAGGTCAGGACCTCCTTGTTGGCCCCAAGGCTCCTACAACGGATCTCACTACGTATAATTCAAAGTGTTTTACCAGTTTGCTGTCTTGGCCTTCCCAAATGCTGCTGGAAACAAAAAATATCAGCCCCTGAAATCCTACAATGTGAAGATGGGCTGAGACCTTTTTATAGAAGCCTCTTGGGCTGCCTTTGAAATTTGACCTTGGCCTCTAGAAATGACCAGAGCTTGAGAGTAGCTTCTTCTGTGGTAAAACCCCAGTTCTCCATCCAACAGGGAAACCTTTCCATAGATGAAAAGGCATTTCTAGTGCCTGGAAACCAGACGAGTTTTGGGGTATACTCACTTTTCACCAGCCAAGTTGGTTCTACTACAGTGGCAAAAAATGAACTCCATGAACTGCACGGGCAGCTACTACTTTTGACTTGATCTGCTGCTCTGTTTTACTTGACATCTGTTGTTTCACTGGTTATCTATAATTTTACTGCTTTGGGGATAATCTCTTATTCTGATGCTTGCTGAGGTAGTTTGCTGATTTCACGAGCAAGATATTGCTCTTCCTGTTTTTTAAATAATGATCTACCACTTTTACAAATGATCTGCTGGGTTTCCAGACATTGAGCAGCCCACCTAAAGCCGTGGCTTCCAGAGGACTGCTGGCCATCAGATGGCCAGATATGCATGTGCTGGCAATCTAATATATCCGGGATGAGTTAGGCTAATGCACAGTGGTGTAAATATTTCTTACATGAAGATCTTGGTCAAGTCAAAACGACGGTTGGAGAAGTTCTGGCTGGCCCATCACAGCGTGGGAGTTGAAGAATGAGAGATTAAGTGTTTCCCATGGTCTCGTGGGACGCCGCTCCCTGCTTGACCCACATCCTCCAGTGTCTGGGTCTCCAAACCTTTGACTCTGATGACCAGCAGAGACCCAAGGAGCAGCCAGCCCAGACAGCAGCCTGGCTAACCGAGGACGTGTGGAGGCCAACCAGATGCTATGTCAGGGGGCGCAGGTCTGATTAATGTCGGGCTCCAAGTTTTGAAGGATGAGGAGAATGCATTCACACAGCTCTGCATAAATCATACTTAATTTTTCATCAGCAGACAGAGAGGCTGTGGAGAGAGGGACTGGGAAACCCAGAGGTTAAGTGACTTACCCCAAGCTGCAGAGGATAGAGATGTCTAAACTTGCAGAGAAGTCTCTTGGTCACTCGGCCTCAGTTTAATTAGCTGGTGTGTTTTTATTTAAGAATGACAGCGCATTTTGTTTCCTCGTAATTCATGGACCCCACCCCACTGTGTACAGATACAGATCAAAGAGATGGCCCCTGCTCGCAGCCTTGCTGTGAGAAACGGTTTCTTTTCACGCCTCGAATTTGAGAACACGACGGCATCTGAAACATTCAGCAAATTATTTCTTTTCTACTTAAAAGCAGCCTCCTTTCAAGTAATTTCCTCTTTCTTTGGTGCAGGTTTCTGCACTCTGAAAGCTCCATGCGGAGCCCTCAGAAATAAATCAGATGACAAGAGTTCAGCCCCGTTGCTAGTTTTGCAGATCCATGTTTTGCAAGCCGAGTCCTTTTTCATGTGCAAACAGCAGCCTGTTCGCGAGCGCTGGAGAAATAAAAGTTGTTTCTGAAATCACTGGCCACCAGATCCCCACCTAAGCTTGGAATGATTAAACCTGGCTTATCATGACAACCTGAACGTGCATGACAACCTGTGCAATATCTTTACGGGTCAGATCTGCGGGCAATTGCTGTCCAGGCTAGTTTTGATCACCATTCCCTCTCTCCTGAACTGGGAATGCAGTCAGGTCTTTTTTTTTCCTGAATTAAGGGAGCTTGATCATAGAATCATAGAATCATAGAATCATAGAATCATAGAATTATAGAATTGTCAGGGTTGGAAGGGACCTTAAAGATCATCTAGTCCCAAATCAGATGCTGTTAATGGGTGCTGAGAAGAAAATCAAGTCCGTGACTAATGGTAATTCTCACCGAGCTCACATAGTACTTGGGCAACACTTACACCAGAGAGGAGAACAGACCAGCTGGTGGATGAGCTATTTATACCACAAGCACTCAACAGGATGGTTCCCTTCCGGAGTTGCTCTCTTCAACTTTCCCTTGCCTGCAGAAAGCAAGGGCTCTTCTGCAACCAAGTGCATTCCAGTAGACAGTTTTGAAGGGGCTGCTTCATTTTAGGGTTCTTCAGTCGTAAACATTATTGCGTTGACCCTTACAGGTGTGGCCACCGGGGGCAAAAAGCAAAAGACCTGTTCTTCGTTATCAACTGGAGTTCTGCAGATAGGTCGCTTCTGTGTAAACATTGAGTCATAGAATGCATCGGGTTGGAAAGGTTCTTTAGAGGTCATCTAGTCCTCTGCTGTTCACTCCTGGTTGGCAGCAGGATGGCCATGAGCCAGCAGTGTGCCCTCGTGGGCAAGAAGGCCAATGGCATCCTGGGGTGTGTGAGAAGGGGAGTAGCCAGTAGGTGGAGAGAGGTCCTCCTGCCCCTCTGCTCTGCCCTGGGGAGGCCACATCTGGAATCTTGTGTCCAGTTCTGGGCCCCTCAGCTCCAGAGGGACAGGGAACTGCTGGAGAGAGTCCAGCGCAGCCACAGGGATGATGGAGGGAGTGGAACATCTCCCTGAGGAGGAAAGGCTGAGGGAGCTGGGGCTCTGCAGCTTGGAGAAGAGGAGGCTGAGGGGTGACCTCACTCCTGGTTATAAACATGGAAAGGGGGAGTGTCAGGAGGACGGAGCCAGGCTCTGCTCAGGGATGTCCAGTGACAGGAAAAGGGGCAACGGGTGCAAGCTGGAGCACAGGAGGTTCCACCTCAACATGAGGAGAAACTTGTTGGCTGTGCGGGTGCCGGAGCCCTGGCCCAGGCTGCCCAGAGAGGGTGTGGAGTCTCCTGCTCTGGAGACTTTCCAACCCGCCTGGACGCGTTCCTGTGGGGCTGCCCTGGGTGACCCTCATCTGACAGGGAGGTTGGACTGGGTGATCTCCAGAGGTCCCTTCCTACCCCCAACATTCTGTGATTCTGTGACAGTCCAACCCCCTTCAGTGAGCAGAGTCATCTTCAGCATGACCAGGTTACTCTGAGCCCTGTCCAACACAACCTTGAATGTCTCCAGGGATGGTGCCTTCACCACCTCTCTGGGCAACTGGTGCCAGTGTTTCACCATCTTCATTGTAAAAAAATTCTTCCTTATGTCATCTGAATCTGTCCTCTTTTCGTTTTAAACTAGTCCTATCACTACAGGTCCTTTCTGCCTGTCCTCTCCTGCCTGCTGTGACTGTCGGTAGGCACTGAGCAGTGGTGAAGCTGGTGGACATAGGACAGGGCAGGCCAATGGCTGGGTGGCTTTGCAGATGCTCATTTTTGCGGTGCTGACTTATTTGCTCCCAAAAGACAGGGTCTGTGGAGGAAAGAATCCCAGTGTGAGATGTCTGGTTTGGGTCTCACTGCCTGATGAGAACAGACAAGAGGGAGATGACAGCCCTGGGACATAGAATCATAGAATTACAGAGTGGTTTGGGTCGGTTTGCCATGAGCAGGGACAGCTTTAACTAGATCAGGTTGCTCAGAGCCCCATCAAACCTGACCTTGAAGGTCTCCAGGGATGGGGCTTCAACCATTTCTCCGGGAAACCTGTGCCAGGGTTTCACCACCCTCATCGTAAAAAATTTCATATCCTTGCTCTCTAGATCTACATCCCAGCTGCTCCCTGGTGCTCATTGCACCATGTAGGAGCCAGGCAGAAGGTGTCCCCCAAAACCTCCCTTCTCCAAACTGTCCTTGCTGTGCCGTTAGCACATCTAAGGTGAGGAGCAAACCAGCTGGACACCCCAAAGGACCGTATTACTCCCAAATTTGTGAAGTTATCCAAGGATGTGGCTCCACAGTGATGTCAGTTGGGGGCCTGCAGAGAAGTTGTGATGGATTCAGCGAGGGCGTGAGCTGGTCTGCAGGATGGCACGGCACACACCCTTCCCTTCCACCGTGAACACGAGCCAGCTCCACTCTCTTTAACTGAGGGGCATGATTTCACCTCCCATTACCTCATGCTTACCACAGGGTAAGATGCGGGCAGTATGACACACTGCAACTCACCGCCCTCGCCTCGGCGGCTTGCTCCCGTGTCCGTACCCTTTTTTGTGCTTCTATTCCCCAAGAAGAGATGGCTAAAGCTCCGCCACATCCACACACACACAAATATGGATGAAGTTTTATAGGCGTGGCATAAACAATCCTACGCGGCGCCTCGCACGACCTCCGCGAAAGGCAAGATCAGAGATTTCCAACCTGATTTAGACTCTCCTGGATGTATCACAGAGGGAGGAAAGGTCGATTTATATTTCAAAATGCTTCGGGGGAAAGCAAGTTGATGCCTCAGATAAGAAGCATGGCATTAGTGTGGGTTTTTGGTTTTTTTTTTCACTGGTGAGGCGCCTTTATCCTGATATGCGTCCCAGATATTAGCACAAAGAATTACACGTGGGGAAAAAACGACGCTAATCCTGCCTATCAGCAGTGTCTAACCTGCCAAGCATAAACATCCATGTAATCATTTTGCAGTTACCTGGTAACCACAACAAAGCACTCATAGAAAATGTAATTACAGGGTCTCCGTAAACTCCTCTTAAATTATCACCTATAGCCAGGCCCATATTATTAGGTATTAGACTCTCCCTTACATCAGAATCTCATGTTCCTCATGTCTAATTTGGAATAACTCTCTCCTTATTGGCAAGCGACGAAATCTAAATGGAGTCAGCGCGAATCCTGGTTCGCAGCTCAATTAAGGAGATGTGATTACGGATCTGGAAGCAGATGCAGATATCAGCGGGGAAGGGATGATGGCAGGAACCTACAGGAAGCAGTCGACGCTTTCCAGGGGTCATTTGTAGGGGAGCCCGTTGGAACAGAGTTTCTATTGTTATACGCTTCAGAGTATGTGGGGCGGAGAGGGGGCGAGAGACCGGATTCCCGTTTTTAAGTGCTTTGGAGGTTTTCAGAAGGAGTCAGGTTCCATTGTTGTGTTTTAAATATTCTCCGAGCTCGCTGGGAACAATACACATTTTCAGCGCTTTTCCCTCAGCATCCTTCCCTCTCACGATGAGGTTCATGCTCTCTGGTTGTCCAGCAGCTGCCATTGATCTTTGTGCTGGAGGGGGTGGGATGAGATGAGGGAAAAATGTAATTTTATACCTTTATTTCAACAAAAAAAAAAAAAGAAAAAGAGATATAGAGGTGTCCTAGGAGCACTCCGAATGCAGCAGGCAGGAGAGCAGGTGCTTTCGCAGCCCTCTCAGCAGCATGGGCTTGGGTTGTTTGGGAGAGGACCACCTGTCAGATGGACCATGAAATGTCCTGGGTGAATCACAGAATCACAGAATATTCGGGGTTGGAAGGGACCTGAAAAGACCATCTAGTCCAATCCCCCTGCCAGAGCAGGATCACCTACAGTAGGTCACACAGGAACGCATCCAGGCAGATTTGAAAGTCTCCAGAGCAGGAGACTCCACACCCTCTCTGGGCAGCCTGGGCCAGGGCTCCAGCACCCGCACAGGGAAGAAGTTTGTTCTAATATTTTTGTGGAACCTCCCATGTTCCAGCTTGTACCCATTGCCCCTTGTCCTGTCACTGGATGTCTCTGAGCAGAGCCTGGCTCCGTCCTCCTGACACTCAATGACTGAGGTCACCCCTCAGCCTCCTCTTCTCCAAGATAAAGAGCCCCAGCTCCCTCAGCCTTTTCTCATCAGGGAGATGTTCCACTCCTTTCATCATCCCAGTTGCCCTGCGCTGGACTCTCTCCAGCAGTTCCCTGTCCCTCTGGAGCTGAGGGGCCCAGAACTGGACACAAGATCCCAGATGTGGCCTCACCAGGGCAGAGCAGAGGGGCAGGAGGACCTCTCTCCACCTACTGGCTACTCCCCTTCTCACACACCCCAGGATGCCCTTGGCCTTCCTGCCCACGAGGGCACACTGCTGGCTCATGGCCATCCTGCTGCCCACCAGCACCCCCAGGGCCCTTTCCCCTGCGCTGCTCTCCAGCAGGGCAGTCCCCAGCCCGTGCTGGCACAGAGTCCCTTCCACACGGGGTGACATCATGTGCAGCATCCCTGAGGTGGCTCAGTCTCCTGGGCATGGCTGAAGGAGCAGTAGGTGCTAACGCACGGATGCACCAACCTTCTGCAGGAATGATCGGGTCTCCCCACCAAGCTGGATGAGTCTGGACAGGCACCAATCCCCAAGTCCCTGTGGTGACCACAGAAGGGTTGACTTGTGTGATTCTGTGACTTTCTGGAGATGGTGGACTCCTGAGCGATGGCTTTGCCCCAACTGCCTGCCCGTTTTCTGCCCTGGGTTGCTCCATCCTAAATTCCTTGCTCTTAAAGGGAGAAGGCAGCCAGAAAAAAAAAAAAAAAAAAAAAAAAGATTTTTCACTAGTATATTTATTGTTGCATTTAGGGTGGAAATTAGAAGTGAGTGAGAACTTGCTTTTCTGCTCCAGAAGGACAACCTTTGGTTTTGTTAGCTTCCATCTTCTGAAATCTGAAAGTGGAAGCACACACGAAAACGAACCAGGAAAATAAAAAATTAAAAAATGCACCAAAAAAAAAAGGAAAAAAGACTGAGCTGAAGAAAAAAAAAAAAATTTCATTTGAAATCCAACTTTCTGAGGTTCCTTAATGTTTTCTTGTATGAAAACAGCGCCTGCTCCATGAAAAATGGTGCAAAAAAAAAAACCCAAACAGGTCAAAATGTTCCATTCTGTGAAGGTGCAGATGCAGGGCCCCTGGACATCATCTGAATGTGCCTGCTCAGTTTTAATGTGGGACCGTGCTGAAGTCAGGACTCGGAGAGGAGTTTTTGTTTTCAGTGAAAACGACGCTTTGGTTGGGAAAATAAAAAGTTTTGACCAAAAACTTTATGATTCCTCTGTTTATGAGGCTGGGACCAAATTATAAATGCAATTTGTGCATCGGAAATCCCCTTGAAATATCAATTAAATTTGATATATGTGCTTTCAGCATCCTCTCCTAAGAGAGTTTGTTTCTGGGCCAAATTCTGCCATGTTTATGCACACATTAGTAAGTGGGGTCTTTACACTCTTCAAAGCTCAACCCTTTCCTTTCAAACTGCTGCAGGTTTCCCTGAGACAAGAGAAAAAAAAAAAAAAAAAGAGAAGAAGAAGAGGAGGAAACATGTTCTAACAGCAGTAGCTCTTTTTCCATCGCTCTCCATCTGGTACGTGATCTGTGATCATACTTCCAGGTCATTATGCTTGTAATGTTTATTGGAAAAATCAATCTTTAACTTTAAGACTTTACACAGGAAATATTAAAGTAAATTAGGACCCTATACATCCATTTTCAAATTTCCTTTCGACCTCACAGTGCCTACTTTTTTTTTTTTTTTTTCCACAAAAAGAAATAAGATTTTTTTTTTTTTTTTTCCCCAAGCTGTTCCGTTCTCGCATAACTGACAAAATTTCCTGGAAATACAATTTTCCCAGCTACCTTAGTTATTATCTCCAGGTTGTATTAGCAGCTAAGCGGTTGTTGACATTCCCTTTCAATATTGCTACTAAAACTCCATGAAGCTTACACAGAATTTATATACGAATGTCAACTCATTTTTAAAATATGTAATAGGAAAAGATCGGCCAATGCCTTTCTGGCCACCTACGTTTCAGGAGGTATTGGCTGGTACTAAAGTGGTGTATACATATGTATTTTAAGAAACCACACATTTTCTGGGCCAGAATCCAAGGGCATATAAAGCAGTTTAGTCAGTTATGACTGGGCAAGGAGCTGGATGGAAAACAGAGCGTCCTCAGAGGGTTTGGGTGCACATGGATTTCTTTCCAAAATTAATGCGAGTGGGGGTCATTAATCTGACTTTTCGCTGGGTGGCTGAAATGTCTCTCTCCTGGATGTTCTCATCGAGGAAAGGCAGGACCCTCGGGCCCCCCGTCGGTGCCTTCCAGAGCTGAGGCTGAACACACCGCCCTATTCACGGTACTTCTGGGCTGAGAGGGAAATACGGCGACAAACAAAAATAAAAATTAATGTGTATATATAAATACATATATATATATTGCATTGACAGTTTTGGGTCAGAGGACAGACAGCCTTGTGGGATGAAAGACAGATGCTCGGGGCTCCTGAGCTCTCTCCGGGTCTAATCCTGCACTTCTCAAGTTGGCGCAGCCTTTGTCACTCACACACACAGAGAAGCAGGAAGATATTTAAGTGATGTTGACTTCTCTCCCTTCCTTTCTGCACTTTTAAAAGGGTGATGGGTCTGTTGAGTGAATCTGAAAAGGGGTTGAATCTAACGGGGCTGTCTCTGGGTGGAAGGAGCTAATGAAGGTCAAGATATTCTTGACACCATAATTTGCCCCCCTTTAACATCATCAGGGCTGATGTGTCCTGGAGGTTTCTCATGGAACCAGCTCGTTTTTGCTCTTCCAAGAAAATGCCGTGTTCAAAACACAACTAAAAGCCATTTGAGTCTGTGGCCTTAGTGATGCCAGTGGGAAGATTGCATAACAACTAAATAAAGTTTAAAAGGAATCAGATCTCTTTTTAAAAAAAAAAAAAAGAAAATAATGCAACATTTCTCTTGCACTGTGGGACCACATCTCACATTGGCTCTAGATCCGTCTCCTTCTCATAACAAGACACCATAATAAACAACCAAAAACAAAACCACATGCTGCCATGAAACAAGGCTGAGTATCAAAACCCACGAGGCAGAGGCCAGGTTCATCACACAACCTCATTTCCCTGATCAAGGGCAGGAACCTTGTGAGGTGCAACCACCTGAGCTCCCACTTTTGCAAGGATGGCAAAGTTTTTTTCTCCCGGGGAACTCTTTGCTCCACCAGATGTTAAGTTTTGAGTCGTGAGATCTCTCTCTCAGATTGACTCTATCATTTATTTCCAAACCCCTGGACTATTGTAGGCTGGGCTTCATTTGTTTTAATCTCCTCAGCCTGGGACCTATTGTTCTGTGCTTCTGGCCCATAGCTCTGTAAGTCATTACCAGCTCCATCCCTTCCCCCAGAAGAAGCCGTTGGGTCTTTTTTTTCTTCTTTCTTTAAACACAGAAAATTAGGTTTGTGACTGCAAAAGAGAAAAGCCCTGGAAGCTCTTAATTCTAAGTTATCTGCCCAAAAAAAAAAGGAAGAAAAGAGGGACAATTATGTTACAACAGAGCGCACCACAAAATTTACTAATGGCTTGCCTGCAACCAAATGGCTGAGCCACCAAGCAGGACCAGAATTTGTGACGTGACTCGAACCCAGTCTGGGATGCTCTGCTGCAGCTCAGGATTTCCCCAGGCAGGTACGGGCAATCACGGAGACACCTGACAGCTGCAAAGAAGCCTCATCCAAGCTTTCATGATGTCTGGATCACAAGTTTGCAGGTGACAAGTGGTGTGTCCTTTATCCTGTCCTCCTGCAGGCAGGGGTTGTTCTCGTGCTCCGTTGCTCAAACACATCCTTACAGGCACCACAGTCCCAAGAATGGAGCCAGTATTGTGGAATGACAATTAGAAGTCACTGGTGGGGATGAGAAAACACTTTGTGAGTGCATCAAGCAGTAGATTTTATCTGGAGAGTAACCACAAGCTGTGTAGGACCCGATCGAAAGAGGAAGAGAGAGAAGAAAAAAAAAAAGCCAACAGCACACCCCAGGAGAAAATGTTGTTTGACATCTCTTTGAAGCATTTTAATGTCTCTTCTTCCCCCTAGACATGGATATCTGTATCCTTACCACCTTTGGGGATCATCTGTACAATGCTCTCTCCCATTAGACAGTGGAAGACACGGAGGTGGAGCAGACCTGGCAGATAGGACCTCCAGAAGATCTAAATTCACCCTCTGACCAAGACCACATTTTCACCCTGTTACTCATGTGTTAAGCTCCTGGCAGCACAGGTTTGGTGATTCCACTTCTCTTCAAGGGAAGGAAAAAATCCTGGGAGGCCAAGGAATTTTCTTTCTGGTGGATCTGGGTGGATCTGGGACCTATTCAACCTTTATCCACGCTTTGCTTAGTGCCTCAAACTCCATCTCCATGTACAGGCTGCTACTCCACTCCGATTTCATGACACTCCCAGCAAAGCTGTGAGGGCTCAGGGATGATATCTCCATCAAAGGCTGGAGATTTTTAATGCCACGGCTTCCATGGAAAGTTCTCGTGAGCTCGCCCACTCGCCTGCATTATTTCCATCTGTGCTCACAGCTTTATAGAGAGAGGATGCAGGAGAGGCAGAAAAGTTTACGCCACTTCTGCATCTTGCATAGGGAATGGTGGGTCCTGGGTACTGGGGAAAAAGGGAGGTCCACACCAGATCATCTGGAGATGGTGCCTGCAGAGTATTGGGGTGCAGACAGAGGGATTACCTTGGCACCAAAAAAAATTTCTAAGGAGGTAAATCACCTTCTGCCATTTCTCTCAGAACATGAGAAAAGCATGATCCCCACTTCTCAACCAGACACCAGGAGAAGAGTGATGAGCTGTAGCTTTTTCAACATAGGTCAAAGCCAACAGGCTCTTACAGACCTCCCTGATGCTTGAGAAGCCCCTTGCCAGCATGAGTCATGTTAAAGTCCATCTGTTTGGAACTTGGTGGTTGCACACAGCCTGGCTGAGCCCGCGAGAAGGATCAGAGCATCCGTGGTGACCACATCTCATCCCCAGTGTGCTTTTGGCAGAGAAACATAGAGAGAAGCTGGCCAGAGGAGGAGAAAGGAGAGGTAGTGATGCTCACCACTCCAGCTGTTTGCAGATCAGGCGTAGGCTCGTCCCAAGAATCAGAAAAGTCTACAGGGTCTCAGGAGACCAGCAGCAGGATAAGAAAGAGCAGATATATATGTATATATAATATAAATTATAGCCAGTGGGTGGCAAAGTCACAAAGTGGAAGTAATATCGCATTGAAAACTGTTTGAAATGAGGTGGAGATTTATGCATTTCAGGAGCTGCCTTCTCTGTGGGTTGTATTTTTTTGGGCCTGACAGCAAAGAAGATGAATGCTTGACTTATGGTTTGCTTGCACTTTTCAGAGGAGAAGCTCAGCAGGCAATAGTATGTCTGGCACTTCTCAGGGTGTCGTCCAGTCGTTGCTCCATCAAAGCCAAAATTCAAGCCCTAGGTCCCAAGGGAGACAGAAATCCCAGCCTGCCTCAGCTTTGTGCAAATCATGGTGTGTGCTGAAAAGCAGATGATCTCTGAGATCTGCAGCATAAATACTTGGGGAGCTGCATTTATAACCTTGTGGGCACATCGTTGCCAGGTCCTGCTGACTTTGTCTGAGCAGGAAAAGTGTGGAACCAAGGAGGTGAAGAAACAAAACAACTCTCCTCAAACCTAAAAGCCATGGAGAGGTTTGAATCATTGAATCATTAAGGCTGGAAAATACCTCTAAGATCATCAAGTGCAATCGTCAATAATAATAATCCATTTGGAATAACACCACCGATGACTAAAACTCTGATGGTGGGATTTTTCTGGCATTGCTACACCAGCTATAGAGAACCAAACTTGCTGAAGATGACATATGGCATGAACTTGCCTTAGGCTTCTCCAGCCTTGTGAAAATGTCTCTCGAGCTGACCACCCAGATATTAATGGGGTCCCTTACTCTTGACCAAAGACATTGAAACCTGTAGTTCTGAAAAGAGGTGGTATGTGGCTCCTCCTCAGGTATCTTTCCAAGTACTTCTGTATCTGGTGTCTTCTCAAACTCTTTTCCAGGTCATACGTGGCTTTGTGAGGGTCTGTTTTGTTGCCTTCCAAATTTCAGAGGAGCTCATGAACAAAGAAAGCAAGGGCAGTCAGGAACAGCACAGGAACCATTAGGCAAAGAAAACTGCCTTCAGGTTTGATCTTATTCTATTTCTTATTCTGCTTTACTCTGTTTGGCTTAGCAGAACAGGTTGGGTCAGACAACTCTTCCAGGCACTTCAGCTTCTTCTACCATGTGGCACAACTCAAAACCAGGAGTTTGGACTCTGTGCTACTACTATGTTGGCTCAGAAGGAGAAAGTTTCTTGACATCACACTCAGAATGACATATTTCTTCACTCTATATTGGGCATGCAAGAAGTTCTGTTGGTCAGACTGTAGGTCAAGTGGCTGTTTCACCAACTCCCAATGGCTCGATCCAAACTGGAAGAGAGGAGAGGACCGAGGACAGACAGCAACCTGTGGGAATTCACCGGTATTTTTTCGTACTGGTGTATTTCCCTATGCATAAACAAACTTTCGCTTCCTTTGCCATGCCAACAGCAGTTAAAATGATGCGGTGGTTCTGAGTAGGAGGAGCTGCAAACATCACCATTGCAAGGGAAAAACAGTTCTCAGAGGCTATGAGGAAAGCAACAAACCTGTATTAAAAAAAAAAAAAAAAAAAAAAAAAAAAGTGAAAGTACTGAGAATAGAGTCTGGTTAGCCTGAGAGCTGAAAGAAACACTGTTTGCGGGACAAGAGCAGCACTACCTGAAAATAAATTCAGTGTCCATGGCCAGATTTTCTGAACTGGCTTCTGTTTTTTAGAAGGAACTCAACTTGAAATAAATCGTAGGGACATGATGGGTGGGTTGGGCTCGACATTGTCCCAGGGCCTTGCGGGAATCTTTCCTTGGACAAACCTTAGAAAGTGAAAGAAGCCAAAATTTCAAGTCTCTCTTGAAAATGTTTATGTGGACATTGAGGAGATGAAAACAAACCTGGCTTTCAAAGCTGAAGTCCACTTTGAGGTCTAAATTTTGGTCCATTGATGGAGGAAAGGGTGAGGAGGTAGACCCCTGTTCCCAAAAGACTCTTAGAACTCTGACTTTCCGTGTGCCTAATATTTGGAGGGCAGAAGGGGTGACAACCTGGAGATGGTCCTGCTGAGATCTCCATCTGCTTCCTACACATCCTGAGCACCAGCAATGCCCACCATCCCTTTCTGGGCTGACTGTTTATTGCTCCAACATTTTGAATGCACTGGAGGGGACCCAGGGAGGAAAATTTCCAGTGTGGGTTTGCAACGACCCTTTTGCTTCACTTTATTTTTTCCACACAGCAACAAGCTGTCAGCAGACAGGGATGATAATCCTTTGTTTCAGATGCCCGTGGCAGGATGAAAACAAACCAGCACGGTGCTGGAGATGCCCCAGGCGTGGGAGCAGTCACTGCTGCATGCAAGGCAGGGCAGCTCCTCATCATCCTCCCAATTTTTATTTCCTTAGCTCTCCCGACGGTACAGTTTGAAGCACAGAAGCGTTCTGTGAGGAATGTGTTTTGGGATGAAGATGGATACCTCAGAGCCTGACAGCATAAACAGTGAGAGCCTGCTTGGCTTCTCCCAGTGCCAGCTCCCTGGATGGAGGCAGAAAACCCTTTCGCTGCCCTTGGAGGTTCTTTGGTTCCCTCTGATGAGTTGGAGCTGTTCTGCCCCGAAGCAGATGGAGTCAGTTATTTACACCACGTCCCCCTGGGGTGCACTCTTGACCTGCTGCTCGCTGGTATCCACAAGACACACTCCCTGGTGCCGGCTGATTGTTTCTGTATGACGCAGGAGAACGTTAGTGGAGCAGAGCCAGGCAGAAGCCCGCAGAGAACGAGCAACTGATGGGGATGCAGTGCTGGGAGAAGCCTCGCTGGTCCCTCACTGACGGCCGTGCCTTGAGTTCAGGTGTCAGGAAAGGAAGGAAAACCTCCTTGCTGGCCCCTTGCAGGCTGAGCCGAGTGGTGGGGCGATGCCACCCGTGATGGGATGTCACTAAGGGCTGGGCAATGAGCGTGATGTGGATGGCAGGGGAAAAGGAGGGCAGCTGTGGGATGCATTGAGCTGGGAAACTCCACAAGACACAATTTTGGGGGGTCAAAGACAACTCAGCGTGTCCAGTCTCTGTGTGGTGCTCAGAGGAGCAAGGCAGAAGGACATCCTGCGGTCATCTCTGCTCCAGCTCCCTAGCGATCACCTGGCTATGTTCATCTGGGGCACCCATCTTTCACTCACCTTTACCTCTCCTGCCCTGTAACCCTTGAGTCAAAATTTGGGGTCCCTCAAGATGTGCCTTGACCTGAGAAAAGCTATGAAACTCCAAACGATTGCTGTCTCCTGCAAGTGAGTGGCCCGGAGCAAACACGATTCTACCTGTGAGACAGCTGAACCCAGCAGGCAGCTGCTGTCCTGGTTGTGAGAGGTGAAGGAATTTCGGAGACAGCATGTGGGGAAAGGTGTTAAAAGAGTTGCAAGGACTTGATGTGTATGGTTCCTTGATACAAAGCCAACAGACTCTTAGTTGCTCTGATTCCATTTTAACCCTTCTTCCCGTTTGTTTGTCCTCCACTGAGAACAAGCTTCAAGCTCAGAGAAAGCAAAGAAAGATTAAGTAGAAGGAGTTACACTTTCCTGGCTGCTATCGAAACCTCTCTTCCAACTTCTTTTTTTTTTTTTATTTTATTTTTTCTTCGTGCTGACATACCTTTGACGTTTTATGAGCTGAACTGTATTTCATTGCACGAGGCACTGGCAGACAATCTGAGAGCCTTTTGTTCTGAGGTGCTTTTCAGCTTCCAGGCTATGATCTACTCGCCTCAAGCCAGAGCCAGGCTGCAGCATGGGCCTGGCTGACATTTTACAGGGAAAAGGGAGTGAGGCACCAGCTTGTAAAAGTGTTTGAAGACCCAAGTGTTGCATATTAAGATACGCCAAGCTTGAACTCCGCGCAGCGTGGTCTCTTGGCTGAGATGCTAACCTGGGGTAATTATTGCAGTCTGCAACACTTGACAGGCTGACACAGCAACTTCAGCCAGTGAGTTTCACCAGCTGTGATGGACCCAAGAGCAGCAGGACATCAGTAGAAGTTCCTGAAGTGACCTGTTAACCTGTAGAACTCCTTGTCAGATGATGGGATTAATGCAAAATAAGATTACGGGGTTGAGAGAAGGAGTTCTTGGAAGAGAGATCCATGGGAGATTACTAACTAGACATACTTCAGTCAAGAAATGCCCCATGCCGAAAGTGGTCAGAGGCTGGAAGAGTCCTCAAAGGTGGTATCAAATGTGATATCAAGTTTATACTGTCTCATAGAATCATAGAATGGCCTAGGCTGAAAGGGACCTTAGAGATCATCCAATCCAACCTCCCTGTCACGGGCAGGGACGCCTCTCAACTAGATCAGGCTACTCAAGGCTCTGTCCAACCTGGCCTTGAACACCTCCAAGGAGGGGGCAGCCACAACCTCTCTGGGCAATTTATTCCAAAGTCTTGCCACCCTCGGACTGAAGAATTTCTTCCTAAAATCTAATCTAAATCTGTTTTCCTTCAACTTAAACCCATTTCCCCTTGTCCTGTCAAAAGTCCCTCCCCAGCCTCCCTGTAGGATCCCTTCAGGTACTGGAAGGCAGCTCTTAGGTCCCCCCGGAGTCTTCTCTTTTCAAGACTGAACAACCCCAGCTCCCTCAGCCTGTCCTCGCAGCAGAGCTGCTCCAGCCCCTGGGTCATCTTTGTGGTCTCCTCTGAACACGTTCCAACAGCTCCATGTCCCTCTTATGGTGGGGACACCAGAACTGGATGCAGGATTCGAGGTGGGGTCTCACCAGAGCAGAGCAAAGGGGGAGAATCCCCTCTCCTCCCCTGCTGGCTGCGCTTCTCCTGATCCATCCCAGGGCAGGGTTGGCCTCTGGGCTGCAGGAGCGCCCTGCCGGCTCAGGGTGAGCTTCTCATCCATCAACACCCCCAAATCCTTCTCTTCAGGGCTGCTCTCACCCCACTCTGTGCCCAGTTTGTGTTTGTGCCTGGGACTCGCCAGACCCAGGGGCAGGACCTTGCATTGTGACTTGTTGAAGCTCCTGCAGTTTGCCCTGGCCCATTTCTCCAGCCTGTCCAGGTCCCTCTGGGTGGCATCTCTGCCCTCAGGTGAGTCCCCGGCACCACACAGCTCGGTGTCGTCGGCAAACTCGCTGAGGGGGCACTCGATGCTGTCATCCCTGTCGCTGACAAAGATATTGAACAGCCCTGGACCCAGAACAGAGCCCTGAGGAACCTGCTTGTCACTGGTCTCCATGTGGACTACCTCACGAACCGTTTGAGCAACCTGCTCTGGTGGAAGATGTCCCTGCCCATGGCAGGGTGTTTGGAACAAGAGGATCTTGAAGGTTCCTTCCAAACCCAAACCATTCTATGGTTCTATGGTTCTATCAAGAGCACAGGGACAATCTAGGGTGTAACATGAATCCACAGGATGAACTCTGATCCACCTTGTCTTGGTGTACATCAGCAGGGCTCAGTCTGACCTTAAAGAAGTCACTGTGATTCTGAATTACCTCTGGGGCAAAACTTGCTGAAGAGCACTCAGGGGAAGATTTGGGCTCAAGTCTCTCTCAGAAGAGGAAAATTAGATAGTTTTCAGCAAGCTTTACCAGCGCTTCACTTCCCAATGTTCAAATACCCTCTGATGTCAGTGGACTGTGCTCTAAGTTCAGTGCATCTTTCAAAGAGCTCAGTAGAATTGGACAACTGCCATCAGTACAAGCTGCCTAAGGAGGGCACAAATCTGGCATCAGTTGGCATCATAAAGGTTAGCCCAGTGCTTCTGGAAACATACCTGGATGACACACCTGGGTGAAAACCAGTAGCTTACATCGTGTGGAAGGTCGACCAGGGCTTCCTAATGTCTACACCTGATTGCAGAAGTAATGAATCCAAAACTTATGCCATCCAATTTCCTTTCTCAAACAGTATCTTCTACTACAACGACAAAAATAATGGCGTCACACGTGAGCAGTGCATGATCGATTTGGGATATTCAGTAAGATATATTAGCAGTAACGAATGACTGCAGTGTGGAGACATGTTGACTGTTTCACATCCTATTTAACTGCATGTTGGGTGTCTGAGCAGTGTTTTCATGATTTATCTCGGGGGAGAAAAACCTGCTCTAGCTATAAAATTGCTTTTAATCACTATTATTTCTGCATGTTGACCTTCTCACATTCTACAAGCTCGCTTCAGATTAGCAAGCTTGAGATAAAACCCTCTGTCGGTGTAAACTGGTGCCTCCCTTTTCATATCTGTGGTGTAAGGCAATTTTATATCTATGCAGAATTTCCCCCCAATGGGGGGTCAAGGCCTGTCTGACTCCATCTGAAGAGCGTGAAAACCTCGGATCTGAAGTGTGTTTTCCCCAGAAGGATGTTATAGCAAGTTGTGGGAGACAGCAGGCAGCTCCCTAATTCTCAGGGTCATACAGTGGCTGCATTTGAACCTGACCATTAACTCTAAGAATCTATGCTACTATGGTTTCCTCATCTAAGGACTCACGTCAGCTCTTTCCTTGTGGCTGGATATGGCCAATCTTCTTTGACATTTTCCTATCTCAGTGGCCACCTTGATAAGAAGATACTGTATATTTGGGGTGGATGCTGGTGAAGAACCGTGCAAAGCCCTTTTCTTTCTTTTCCTTGTTGCAAAATAAAGCTATTCCTCATATCAAGGCCCTCTCCCAGGTCTGAGATATTCATGACTTCCTGCTACTCCAGCTCTCAGGTATAAAGGAAAACCAGAGCCTCCACTTGGAAATAAGACCATCTTGGAAATGGCACAGCACGAATTTCAGGGTCAAATTCTCCCTGGGTCACAAGCTGCTTCAGTTAAGGAGATGCTGGGACATTCACTCTTGTGGCAGATGATGAAGCTAAGCTCTTGATTCAGATGCATAATTCACTAGCCATGATGGGCCACTGGTACACCTGAGATATCCAGATATCTAGACAGACATCTAGATATCTAGATAAATATCTGTATAGATAACTAGATAAATGTCTATATAGATATATAGATATCCTTTCTTCTCTGAGTTTCTTCTCTGATGTCATTTAAAGAACCTGAATGAGGGGTTTGAGCAGAGATCAGGGACACAAAAAATGCCCCAACAAAAAGAAATCTGGGCAAAAGCAGGCCAGTATCTAAAGAGGAGCAAAACCACTGCTGGTGGGAAAGAGGCTGCTGGTGGAGTTTTCCTGAGTATGTACATTGCAATTCATCCGTGGGATTATTTTTCTTAAGAGCAATGGGCAGGTGAGGAGTGAAGCAAAACGTAATGCTGCATCAGGCAGCCGACCAACCCACAAACACAGTGCAGGGTTTATATCATTTCAGTGCCTGGGGAAAGGCTGAGCACAGTCAAAAAATAAGGGGAAATATCTTCTAACAAGAAAGAGTGGCTATTTAGGAAAGAGATCTTAGGAGTTATTGTAGGAAAGCATCTAAAGCTCTTAGCCACGATCTGCAGGTGCAGCATTAAAAGAAGAAGGTTGCAAGGCTGGCATGCTCTCATAAATCACAGAAGGGAGGGCATGGGGCTTAGATCTGGGACTGCACGGTGCAAAACCAGAGTGAAATCTTTCTATCCACGACCAGCCAACAGGTAGGTGAAAGAGAAGAACACACAAGCCCAGGGTTTGAGAGCATCTGGCGGGAGAGAAATATGTGGTTTTTTAAAGTCTCACAGAGGTAAACTCGACTCATTAGAGCTCCTCTGAAACTGTAATTTTAGAAGAGATTGAAGATATCAATGACCATCTTTAAAATGCTTTGAGTCTGTAATGGAAAGGGCAATGTCAACAGCTACAAGAGTTATTCTTGTTGGATGCTGAGATCTGAGTTTTGCCCAGATCCTTTTCACAGCTGTGAGTCTTTTATATTTGCACACGCATGCACTTTTGTGCGTGGGTGTGCACACACCCATCATGCATCCCTGGAAACGAGGAGATGTTTAAGAAGACCATCTCAGAGATTCCACAACAGTCCCTGTTTCCTGCAGGCCTCTTGCTGCAAATAGTCAACAGACGGCTTCTAGACCAGCAATTAAAACCAAGGAAATATTGACGTTTTTACCCCATTATGCAGTCTTGCAGAAGTTTCCTAGCTTACCAGCCTGTTGTCTTTAACAACCACCATCTCATTGACCCACCAGGAACTGGATTCCTCAGCCCAGCTCCTGACATCTCCAAGGAACTGTTGTTGCAGGTTCCCCATCGCTCTTCTTAGGTGCATTGGTGCAAAGACAGGAACACAGGAGGGCAAAACACAACCCGACCAGAGTATTTGCCTTGCAACTTTTTTAATGACAGAACGAACATCACAGCCTTAAGGTGAGCATTTCCATTTTCTATCAATCCCTGCTTATGTCAAAATAATTTGCAGCACCTCTACGAAACCCTGTTGTAGCCAAAGATCAGTATGCAAAATACTTATTGCAGAACCAAGGAGAGGTGTCATAGAAGGCAGCAAAATTGTCTGGGGGGATGAGTGTGAGGGTTAAATCATAAGGATGTTTCCCAGGTTTATAGGGCTGTGATTCCTGGTCTGTGGAATTACATTGCAGATTTATTTCAGGTGAGAATTTGGTGATTCATGCTCTCTGATAGCCCTTAAGAAATGTTTTGCCCCAAGTATCTGAGAAATTTGAGAACCATCCTGCTGAAGAGCTACAGGTTGGTGCTGGAAGAGGGAATGGTTTCAGATTGCAACAGGGCAGGATTAGACTGGACATTAGGAAAAAATTTTTCCCAGCAAGAGCAGTCAGAGCTTGGCACAGGCTGCCCAGGGAGGGGGTTGAGTCCGCATCCCTGGAGGGGTTTAAAGGCCGTTGAGATGTGGGGTTGGGGGAGATGGTTTAGGGGTGAGCTCTGTAGAGTAGGGTCAGTGGTTGGACTCAGTGATCCCAAGGGTCTTTTCCAACCTGAATGATTCTGTGATTCTATGATTCTATAGCTCCCAGGACTCACTGTGCCAGGAACGAACATCACAGATGAAGCAACAATCTTGTCAGCCTGGGATCTGTGCTCATACTGCCAGATTTGGCATCACGGTGCTGGGTACGGTGTGGAGGATGCTGAGGGACCCAGAAAATGGATAAATGGAAAGAAATGCTTCCTTGCAGCTACTCCTGGCAGCTGTGCAGCCTGTTCCAATAAGGAAACCCTTTTGCCGGTTAAAATCTAAACCTCTCCCTCAAATGTCCTAAGCTCTCCTCTTGCTCTGCTGAAACGATGGTTGCTCCACTCACAGCTCCACCCCAGCAGCTCTCCTTTCTAGCACAGGAGGTTCCATGCACCCTTCCCCTGGACACATCTTCGTGGGAAAACTGGTGGGGACACAACGAGGAGATGGACATTTTGTGGTCTTCACAGGAGCTCAGGGAGTGCCAAGGGTCTTTTTGCCTCCCACACACAGAGTGGTGTGGGCTTCCATGGGCCAAGGGACCTCTTTCATGCTGAAGTCTCCCACACAACCCTTCCCCTTTCGCTGCCCCCTGTCTCCCTTTTCACTGCTCTCTTTGTTTGCTCGGGCTTGCTCACAATGTCTGATGTTTTTTCATGCAATGTTCCCCCACGCAACGTTCATCAAGCCACTCCTGCTCTCTTGCAAAGCTCTCCCAGATGGTCAGAAACCTCACTAGCCCGAGGAAGAACTCCAACTCTAATAACTACATGCCACTCTCTGTTTGTTAGCTGCATTGTCTCGCTCTGTGAAGCACTCTTGTTTCATACTAATCTGCTCTGTAATATACTATAAATTTACGATGCCAATCCTTGATTTGCTACATGATTTTGGCTGAGCTGGTCAATCTAATGTGTGTAGATGTTGGGCTGTAGGCCAACGCATTCAGAAATGACAGCCGAGTTGATGTGCCTCACTTCTGGGGCATATGGTGCCTGATTTTCAGAGGTGTTGGGGACAGTTGACAGGAGCTCCCTATGTTTCACATTCCTGAATTATGCATCTTCTGTGTTAGCTCGTTTCAGTACATACTTGGAATTGTTTTCTTTGTGTTGTTTAGATCATGGAAAGTGGCATCTACAGATTTTCTGCATGGCTCGGGGCTCATTCAGTAGGTGACTTCAGCAAACCACGAAACAACTTCACCCTAAAGGATGTGAGGTACATCAGAAGCACCTTCTGTTTCCCTCCCCAACTAATCTGCACCAGATTGTTGCTTGTTTGAACCTGGATTGATCTCCCACACAGATTCACTGCACAAGATGTCCATGCTGGTCCAAGGAGGGAGTGGAGGGTGGAAACTTACAGCCGGGGTTGGAAGAAAGATATTTTTTTCACAGTCAAGTTGGCTTCAGACAACTTCAAGTGTTAGTGGAACTGTAGAGTTAATCTTGTCCCCAAATCCCACTGCATTTCACACTTCCTGCAGGAGACCATTTTCAGTTATTTCTGCGGGCTTTGGCACATGGGAGTTTCATCAAGATGTGAGGTTATTAGGTGAGAAAGGCCAGGCAATGAATTCAGAGCTAGATCCAATTTGCCTTAAAATTCAAGACTGCTCAGATGTGGAGGTTTTGGTCAGACACTCATTTAATGATAGCAATGGAACACCATTAACTAGATTTAATTTTACGTTGCATCGATGTTCTTGCTTCGCTGTTTTTATTTTAGGCACCTTGTGAAAGAAGAGCGTGAGAAATCTGACTTCCATAGGTCTTTAAAAAAACCCCAACCAATCAGTGGAGTAAGGAGCAGGCAAGGAGAAGCAGTTTGAGCTAGAAGAGACCTGGGTACAAGCACATATGGCCATAACCTGTTGACAAATGAAGTGAGATTAGAAAGTAGAATATTTCTCATGTTCAGAACTGAGAGGATCCAGAACAATGTTCCAAAGAAATAAGTGCTGTGTGAGAAATGAATATGTTTTCAGATGGAGTTGATCATTTTCTGAATGGATTTAAATAATATGATTAAGTATGACATCAGGGAACTGCACTCCTTAACCCAAGAGGTCCCATTTCATCCTGTGCTTCATGGGTTGTTCTCCATGATTAGTTTGTGATCAACAAAACTCTACAAACACTTCAGAGCAGGTTATTAAGAATTTCATATCCTGTCAGAACAAAAAAAAAAGCTATTTGTTTTCAAAGCAAGTCTGCATCCATACTGTATTTTCTGTAGCTCTTTCTTCTTATTCCTTCTGAAACTAGGTATTTTATGGCACAAGTGAATCAAATGGTCCCTTTGAGAATTTTTTTTTGCTGTTGTTAATTCTCCTTCTGAAGTCATAATCCACTGTGCCATTGCAGGTGGTTGCTATGGAATTAATAACGATGTTGTCCACAAGAACAGTGTTAGGGATGTAGCATCAGGGGCATAGGGGCTGCAGAGTCTGAGATCCTGTTTTCAGTTATTCTTTATTAACAAAGGTTGAAGAGAAAGACCAGTTTAGAGACAGACCATTTACTCCAGAAATATTTATGAATTAAATTATTTATTTTAGGTATATTTTGGCTCAAGCCAAAGGTGCTGTGAATCTGTTCAGCACATTCGTTGTTCACCTGGCAATGAGATGTTTTACATCTCAGCCTAATGAACCATCCCTGATGGGGCACCAGCTGTCCTGGCTTCTGGGAAGAATATTTATATGACCACTGTCCCAACTGCATGTTGAAGACAGACAAAACTCTTCATCTGGACCTCAGACTACATCAAACTCATCGTTTGGCATGGTTTCTACCTCATCCATTAGCCTGGGTTCCCCAAAATCTGACCCTGAGTTCTTGCAGATCTTTAGCTAAGACTCGGCTGAACTCAAAGCTTGTTTCATTCTGACCTGTCCTGTCTTTTTCTCCAGAAATATATTTGAAAATAATAATATTTGAAAATAATAATATTTGAAAATAAATGCTTAGTTTGCCTGAAATGGTTCTGCTCCTCTCAGGACTTGTATTCGCCTCACAGGATGATTTGAGTGCTTGACTTGTTTAATGTCTGGGTATTTTTGTCCTGATTACAAAGTCTCAGGGAAGTTGATGGAGCAGATCATCCCGAGTTCCATTATGCAACCCATGCAGGACAACCAGATGATCAGATCTAGTCAGCATGGGTTTATGAAGGGCAGGTCCTGTTTAACAAACCTGATCTCCTTCTATGACTGGGTGACCCGCTTGCTCGATGGAACAGGAGCAGGGAGGAGATCATTCCCCTCTACTCAGCTTTGATGAGGCCTCACCTCGAGTACTGTGTCCAGTTTTGGACACCTCAACTACAGGAGGGACATTGAGGTGCAGGAGAGGGTACAGAGTTGGGCTACCAAGCTGGGAAAGGGCTTAGAACACAAGTCTTATGAGGAAAGGCTGAGGGATCTGGGGCTGTTTAGCCTGGAGACGTGGAGAATGAGAGGAGACCTTCTTGCTCTCTACGACTACCTGAAAGCAGATTGTAGAGAGGCAGGGATTGATCTGTTCTCCCTAGTGATGAGTGACAGGATGAGAGGAAATGGCCTTAAGTTGCATCAGGGGAGGTTCAGGATGGATATTCGGAAGAATTTCTTTACTGAAAGGGTTGTCAACCATTGGAACAGGCTGCCCAGGGAGGGGGTTGAGCCACCGTCCCTGGAGGTGTTTAGGAGACGAGTGGATGTTGCCTTGAAGGACATGGTTTAGAGGTGTTGATAGGGCTAGGAAAAGGTTGGACTTCAAGGTCTCTTCCAGCTGAAATTATTCTATGATTCTATTTCATTTTTTATACCTCAATAATGGGTTCCAGATCCTTTAAAATACTCCTTAATTGGTTATTCTGTACAGACAGCCACAGATAATGTCCTATTGTGAAGTAAATTGCCTGGAGATGAAGAAGCTTGGAAGAAGGTTTTTAATTTTTTAAGGTTTGCTGGTTTTTATTTTTTTTTCCCGGTAGAACTTTTAGTTTTTATGAGAATCTATATAGTAGCGATGAAATTTCTAGGACAAACCCATCTCATCATGTGTTTCCTTGTGAACTGATGGTTTCTGCCACAGCCTGGAGAAGAGGGTATGTTTAAAGGAGACACTGAGGAGGAAACTTCTGGCTTGGGCCAGTGGTGATATTCTGTGTCCAGCAAGGAAAGCACAAGATGACATCTAGATCACATACTCCATTCATTATTCCCCCTTTAGTCAGATTTGTCTCATCTTCTCTCTTACCCCTTCCAATCCAAAAGTTTCATGAGGGTCTACATCATCCCAAGAGCACGTGTGTCTATATGCAATGGACAGGGGAAACGGTGACACAGCCCAGAGAGAGCTGGAATATATCAGCAGATCCTGGTCTGGTTAGAAATTGCTGAAATCAAAGTATTTTGTGGATGGACATTCAACATGACTGGAATTCTCCTGAGAATGAGGCCTGAGACTTGCTTCCTGCTAACTCTCCTACTTGGTGGGCCAAGTGGGCTTCTGGGGATTGCACACCTCAGAAGGGTTTTGGACGTATTTCCAGGCTCCCTCCCTTTGAGGGTTGCCTGTCCCTTCCCAAGCTGTCAGCTCTGGGAAGACCTTGATGATGGGCTGGCACAAACCTGCTGTCTGCAGGGTGGAGCTGGTTGTTCCTCCCTTGGTTTTTGAAGCCAAGTTCTAAAATCTTGGTTTCCACTCAAAATCAGGAGTAGTACCAAATTCTAGAATAAAACAATAAAATATAAAACCCAAAACCCAGACATCATCAGCAGTAAAAGGAATCATTCTCTGCCCATATCTCACGATCTGCAGGCTCTGTACAGCTCAAGCAATCCCATGGAGAAAGGGACATGAGAGCATCTGATGGAGAAAGCAAACAATCCAGACCATCAAAACTAACTCAGTTTTCTCCAGTCTGAACAGTTTTCCACCAAGGCATTTCCTTAGAGATTTTGTTCAGGTCCTGATCATCCAACAAGACCAACAGCATGATGGCAGGACCCAGCCTGAGAATTTGCAGATGCTGCTGGCTTTTAGAATCGTAGAATTGGCAGGGTTGGAAAGGACCTTAAAGATCATCCAGTTCCAACCCCCTGCCATGGGTAGGGACATCCCCCACTAGATCAGGCTGCCCAGAGCCCCGTCCAGACTGGCCTTAAAAACTCCCAGGGATGGGGCTGCCACCCCCTCTCTGGGCAACCTGTGCCAGGGTCTCCCCACCCTCATGGGGAAGAACTTCTTCCCAACGTCCAACCTGAACCGACCCATCTCTGGCTTCAATCCATTCCCTCTAGTCCTGTCACTGCCCTGCATCCTAAAAAGTCCCTCCTCAGGTTTCTTGTAGCCCCCCTGAGATACTGGGAGGCCACAATAAGGTCTCTCTTTTGCCAAAACTTGATGAGAAGCCAGGTGACTTAAAGCCCCCTTGAAGAACCTCTTGTCGTTTTGCCCCTACAACTCTCTTTTTTTTCATGCTAGGACTTTGTTTGCCAGCATTCAACCCCCCATCCCTATTGTAGGCTGATGAGAAGTTGCATTTCAGACTGATCTGAAGACCCATCACAGCCTGGCAAGAGCACAGCAATCATCTCTGAGTGCCTGCTCCAACACTAAGTCGTGAAAGGGGAAAGGAACGGGGTTGTCCTGAAAATTCCCCTTCTCCACGATCATATTTCCTGTTTCCATCCGAGCAGGAGCCAGGCTGCCTTTGATTATCTTCAAACTTCCTCTTGCCAGCACAATTAGTTAATGAGCGTGTTGAGTCTCAAACAAAACACACGGTTCATCCTGAAGCTTTAGCATGTATCATTTCAGGGGAAATGAAAACAAAGTGATGAAAAATCTTTGCAGACAGCCTCTCTGGTAGATGTGAGAAGCAGCAGAAAAAGAGGTTTTCCATGGACTAGATTGTACAGTTTCACCTCAAGAAGGAAACCATAGGAATATGCATCCATGCTGATTTTCTTCAGGGTAAAAATACCATTTTGCTCTCAGCACAAAAAGGACATGGACCTGTTGGAGTGGGTCAAGAGAAGACCAAGAAGATGATCAGGAGGTTGGAGCACCTCTGCTATGAGGACAGGCTGAGAGAGTTGGGGTTTCTGAGCTTGGAGAAAGCTCCAGGGAGATCTTACAGCAGCCTTCCAGTGCTTAAAGGGAACCTGTAAGAAAGATGGGGACAGACTTTCAACAGGGTCTGCAGCAACAGGACAAGGGGCAATGGTTTTAAGCTAAAAGAGGGTCAATTTGACTAGATATGAGCAAGAAATTTTTTGCAATGAGGGTAGTGAAACACTGGCACCAGTTGCCCAGAGAGATCATGGAGGCCTCATTCCTGGAAACATTCAAAGTGAGGTTGGATGGGGCTGTGAGCAACCTGATCTAGTTGAAGGGGTTTGGACTAGATGGCCTCTAAAGATCCCTTAAAACCTAAAACATTTTATGATTCGATGATTCTAGAAATCTATGATTCTATCATATTCTTACACTTTGTGTGGACTCAACCTCCTTTCTGAACCCCCACTTCAGCTGCTGGACTAATGATAGTGATTTCTTCTGAGGAAGAGGATGACATGAAGAGATCCCCTTCTTCAAGATGAACCCTGGTGCAGAATTTCTCTTCAGTTGCTCAGAAAAAAAAAGTGCTGAGATAGGTTTCTTTTTTGCTTCAGAGAAGAAGGGAGATGCAGAAATCCACCCTATATCACTCAGGATGAGGTGCAACACCAAAGGGTTGTTCAGTGCCTACGATTATTTTTATAAGAAACCTCCGAATAATCTCTTTCAACTTTCTCAATGAATATTTATCTTGAGGATGAGTGAAGGGATCTGATTAATACGCTTTAGGTCTTTGGCTGGTTTATCCATTCTGCAAGCACCACAGGATGTCTTCACGGCACCAGAGAAGAACCAGGAAAAAAGAGCACCCTAGAATCAGATTATCCCTCATCTCACTTGCCAACCAACATGCCCTAGTATGCCTGGGATTCTTGAAGAAGTGATACAAATCTAAGAGGAGTAAACATCTTGCCTGATCTAGAATCTGCATTAATTTGCCGTCGGGAAAGTGGTTATAAGGCCATTAAAAACCCTCTGCCACAGCTGCATATGCTGACAAACCTGCAGAAAGGAAACAACTTTTGGTCTTATTGAGAACCAACATCCGCTGGTCACTGATGGATTTAGATGTGAATTTAGTGATGCACACCTCCAGGTCTTTCAGGCCCAGATAACAAAGCATCTGCCCACAAGACACCTTTTCTTTCCCTTGGACTGTCTGAACAGATCCAAAAGTAGTCCCCATGAATGGATTCACCTAGAAGATGGATTGCTCCCGACTTCAGATCCATCTTTTAAAGACTTCAAGATCTAACTGATCAAGTCCCTGAGAAAACGAGTCTAATTAGAACTTCTCTGAGGAGGAGGCTGGGCTGGATGACCTCTGGAGGTGTCTCGTGGGGGCAGGCTGGATTGGATGACCTCCAAGAGGACCCTTCCAGCACAAACTGTTCTCTGATTCTATGATTTTGTAGAAAGGTGGAGCTGGAAATGGGGGATACAGCAGCACTACGTTTCCCAGCGTTGCCTGCAGACCTCTGGCACTGGAACAACACAGAGAACAGACACATTTCTGATGTTCAGAACTCTGGCTGGGGGCTGCTCCTGTTTGCGTGGAGGAGCCATCACTGCTTTCCCAGTCTCTGACTCCCTGGAATCCAAATTGCAAGTTTACTGTACTGCCACTGAAGAGGACTGCTCGTGAAAAAAAAAAAAAAGAAAAAAGAAATAAGAGCCCTCTGTTTGTTTATGTGGTTAAGCCTTGTTGTTTACACGGTCTGTTAAGCAGGAACTGACAAACTCTTTGAGGGATTCTTAACAGGAACAAAATCTATTTTGGGAAGCCTCTCTGGCGTGGCCCAGAAGTTGTGGCGCACGGGAATGTCTGTTCCTGGAGCTCCACAGATTTGCACGCTGGACCTCGTGCTCCCAACTGCCAATGTGGGACAACCTCCATCACTCAAGGCTCACATACCAATCAGAAAAAAATGTTTCCAAACTTGGGGATTGGCAACATCAGTGCTCTGCATCACTTGTGCACAGTGCATGGATGAAGGTAGCCCTTGTCTGGTTTAACAACAGCCTTGCCTGCTGCTCCTGGGACACCAACTCCAGCAGAGGAGCCAGCACCTCTGAGCATGTACGGACCCATAAAGTGGGATCCTAGGGGGCATCAAGAAGAGGGTGGCCAGCAGGTCAAGGGAAGGCATCCTCCCCCTCTGCTCAGCCCTGGGGAGGCCACATCAGGATACTGTGCCCAGTTCTGGGCTCCCAGGTTCAAGAAGGACAAAGAACTGGTGGAGAGAGCCCAGCGCAGGGTCACGGAGGATGAGGGGGCTGGAGCATCTCCCACCTGAGGAAAGGCTGAGAGAGCTGGGGCTGCTCAGCCTGGAGAACAGGAGCCTGAGGGAGGAGATCATCAGCGCTCACAAATATCTCAAGGGGGGTGTCAGGAGGATGGGGCCAGACTCTTCTCAGAGGTGTCCAGTGATGGGACAAGGGGCAATGGGCACAAACTTGAAATCAGGAGGTTCAACCTCAGCTTTGGTGAGGCCTCACCTCCAGTACTGTGTCCAGTTCTAGGCCACTCACTACAGGAGGGACATTGAGGTGCTGGAGAGGGTACAGAGTTGGGCTACCAAGCTGGTAAAGGGTTTAAAACACAAGTTGTATGAGGAAAGGCTGAGGGATCTGGGGCTGTTCAGCGTGGAGAAGAGGAGATTGAGGGGAGACCTCATCGCTCTCTACAACTATTTGAAAGGAGTTGGTCCATTCTCCCTAGTGGAGAGTGGTAGAACGAGGGGAAATGGATTTAAATTGCACCAGGGGAGGTTCAAGTTAGATATTTGGAAGAATTTCTTTGCTGACAGGGCTGTCAGCCATTGGAACATGTTGCCCAGGGAGGGGTTGAGTCACAGTCCCTGGAGGTGTTTAAGAGATGGGTGGATGTTGCACTGGGGGGCATCATTGAACCAGTTGATAGGGCTGGGGCAAAGGCTGGACTCGATGATCTTCAAGGTGTCTTCCAGCTGAAACAATTCTATGATTCTATGATTCTATGATAAGCAAATACTTCTGTACTGGGAGTGTGATAGAGCACTGGAACAGGCTTCCCAGAGAGGGTGTGGAGTCTCTGAAGACTTTCTAATTATGCCTGGACATGTTTCTGTGGTATCTACTGTAGATGATCCTACTCTGGCAGGGGGGTTGGACGAGATGATCTCCAGAGGTCCCTTCCAACCTCGACCATCCTGTGATTCTGTGATTTCACATTCATCACCTCCTTCTCCACATGGTGCTGATAGTACCTGACATCCTACTTTGCATGGGTGATTTGCTAAGACCTTTAATGCTGAAGGAATGCTTAGATACCAACGTAAGGCATATGAACGTGTTCCTAACGCTGATGGAGGTAGTAAATATTTCACCTACTATCTCTTACATATAAACATTTGAGGCTAGCTCATGAGCTCTGCCTGCACTTTCCCAGGCAGTTGATCCATTTTAGGAAAAAATACAATCTACAGGCATTTCCTGCAGGAGCAGGATTAATACTCTGCCCCACGTGAAAAGCTCGGAAAGTGTTTCTCGCTGAAGACAGGGGTGTTCATCAGGGGGTCAGAGGTGGAAGGAGCTGACCAGGTGTCTGGCAGAACGTGAGATGTTGCTTCATTGCTGGGGTGGTGATGGAGAGTGTATCCTGTTACAGAGGGAACCCTTTTGCTGTGTTACCAGAGGGACAGAGGTGCCTCAGAGGATTGGATGATGTCCTGGATCTCCTCCATGCATGTAAAACCATGATTTATTTTTCAATTACCTGCTGGATTCCTTATTGTATTTTCCTTTTAAGATTCAAGGATGATCTCCTTGAACCAAATGCTCAGGGGACGTGGATGTAAATCCTGTCACCTGGTTACATATTTAGCAATTTTTTCTTGCTTGAGCTGTGTCAGCTGAGAGCCATTCGTGCCTGGAGATGTTTTTTGCTTTGTTTTCTGCTGTGTATGAAAGGATAAGATTGGAATTTTGATGCTATTTAAGTTGTCTTCTCAAGGTTCCATCTCAGCTCCCCTAGTGACAGCCATCAGAGGGTGGAACAGCCCCATTGACAGGATCCATTTGCATCACCCCTACTGTCACCTTCTCTGAGTTAAAGTGCCATCTCATGAGAGCATCACTCAGGCTGGTTTTAAACTATTTGTTTTCCACCATCCCTGTCGTGGGGTGGTTTTATTTCATAGGCTACAGGATTCCACCAGGCTCATGTTGCCAAAATTCGTGGAGTGGATAAAGATGTGGAATATGAACCCTCACATCCCAAATGATGGTTTCTGGAGGTCACTGGTAGGCACATCTCCAGATTTGCTGTGCCACTTCCACGTTAGCTTCACAAAAGCAGGGCAAAACTGCCTGAATGCCAACACCTTAAGCCAGACAAGATAAAACCCACCCCAGGACAGCGCTGAGCTAAGAAAAGGATGGATTGTGGGTCTGATCCAACTCCCACGCAGCAAATGGAAAGGTTCCCACTGATGTAATCGAAGCTGGATCAGGCCCAAAATGACCGGCGATTAATCATAACTATTTATTTGTTAGCACCAACAATGGATTTGAAAATTTGCAGGATATAAATCCAAGACAGGTCCAGCCCCAAAGAGTTCAGCAGCCAAGTTCTCTGGCTTTACAAGAAGAGGTGCTCTGGGAAGCCGACATCAGGTATTCATTTAGCGTGATTTTAATCCGTCCTTCCACACTTAACATGTTGCTGGGACAGAGAGGGCATTCAGCTGATGAGAGGTTAGCATTGCTGAGTCTTCTGGAGGAAGCTTAATGTGCAGAAGGGAGTTGAATTAGGTGGGAGGACCTGGAACATGGGGAAGGGGAGATCATTGCGGTAACAGCAGAATATGTGGGGGAAATAACTCTCTCAGGGCTCCACGCCAAGAAGTCTCAGAGATGGAGAGGATGGTGGGGATAGCCTTGGATGTAGCGATGGTGGAGAAGTCCACGCAAGGCTGGCCCTAAAGTGTGGAGCAGCAATCATGAGAGAAGAGCAGGGAGGTGAAGCTGCGAGAAAGGAGGAGGTCGTTTAAGGACGGTGGCTGTGGAGGAGTGGTTGGAGATGTTTTTTTCACACCAAAATTAGGAAAGAACACACACGTGGGTATGCATGTGGAAAGACCTGTGTACCCCTCAATTATTTTCTTGAGGGCTTCTCTCCTACTCAGCTCTCTGGCTCACTTATCTAGTCCAGTAACACCATAAGCTGGAAGTGAATGGAGGTGCAGAAGGAGACAACAGCAAATGGTGGATCACAAGGATGCCTCCAGTGCTTTCTCTGGACTCAGCACAATGAGATTCAGATCTGAGCCTTTGCAATGGTGACAACACTCAGTGATGCGGAGATGAAGATGTTCAGCTGCCATCGGAGCCAGATCCAGAGCTGCTGGAAATCAGCATGACTCAGTCAACCTGTTGATTGACATGGGACCATCATCTGTTTCCACCAGCTGGAGGTTCCTTGAGGGGTCTCCACAATGGCTCTTGCTGCTACTCTTTGTAAGAGGATGGATCATGTATTCCTGGATAGCCAAAGGACCATCAGCTGAACTTCACACCTACCTCAAGGGTGTGCTTGACTACAGAAGGGATAGGAAACGGGTCTCTGTGTCCCGGGTTAAAAGGAGCTGGTGAGTTAGGGTCTGACTTTCCCTGTAGTCTGTGACAAAGCTCACAGCAAGAGCTTAATTAGGGCTTTATATCCACACCTGGCAAATACCACACAAATGGCTGGATCTTTCCAAAAAGTGGGGGAAAATACCCCTCTCCTTTTGCTCGTCACACAGATCTGCAGTCCCAGGCACTCTGGAGGAACAGCAGCCGATGCCCACATGCTCTCGAGACTGACCCCCCTTTCACGCACTCACTAAACTATGTAACATTTATACAATCCAGCAGGCTCCATCTCATAACTCCAGGCGATTCTGAAAGAAAAGGAGATACCATCAGTATCATAAACCCAACCTCACATCGTCTGCTTTCATGCTTCAGCTACCCTAATGTTTATAGATCGCATATCCCGACCACTTCAGTTCAGCTTGCAACTGGTTTTCAAGTCTGCGGGCTCCAGGAAAGGACATAATGGGCTGTTCAGCTGGAATTAAGGAAAATAAAACCCCTTTATGTTCACTCACATGTATTCGTTTTACTGCCCTGGTCATTCTATATTTGTCAAATGTCTTTTGAGGTTTATCTGAACTATTTTTACGTGCGAGTTTTCTTGGAAGTTTACTTTTAATTCTTAAAAGCTGTCCTAAAAACCCACACTGGGAATGTCAAGGTGACATCTAATGTTGTTTGAGGACTTCTAGAGGATGTGTTTTAAGGTGGTTTTATGTGATGTACCAGTTTAAAAAAAAAAAAAAGGAAAAAAGTTTATGTGAAGAGCCCTGTAGTAACTAAAAACAAACTTAAAACGTCTTCCAGTGCATTTGGTATTTTTTAACTCATGCATTTCAGGAAGCAGCCATAAATTAAGGCACTATGGATCCTCTCCAAGGTTCATGTTGTGTCTCCTTTGGGGCTGGCAGCAATGAGTAGGGTCCACTGCGTTGCTCCAGGGCGCAGGAGCAGGGAAGGACCTGGAGGTGATCCTGGCAGCTGCAGGCTGCTCCCCATCACCCTTCTCCTCCCTGATACACCAAGCCAGGACATCTGCTGCTGTAGCAGATTCACACCCCGGGGGCATTTGGAAGGCAGAGCTGATGCTCTTTCCTCAGTCCTTTTACCATGTCTCCCTTGTGATGGACAACTGCTTTACTCCTGCACGATCCCTTTCAAGGCATGAGTGGTGTGGATCTACCCAAAAAGAAAGAGTGATCCACCAAGGAGGCATCCAGGAGACCCGCTTGGCAGCACTTTGCATTAAAGCCACATTGCCTGCTTTCTGCCTGCTACCTGGAGTGAGCCCATAACGGATGTGGAAACCAGTGATCAACATAATTTGCTTCAATTTGCATGGGGCTACACGCAACATCTCAGGAGATCAGCATGGTTCACCAAGCCACAACACGCTCCTGCCAGGCAAGATGATTAAAATCGACTGCTGATACCAGCAACCATCTCATCAGGACGTGGTTTAGTAGTCACAGCAGTGTGGACAGTTGGACTTGAAGATCTTAGAGGTCTTTTCTAACCTTACTGGTTCTACAGTTCTGTTACTGAAGTGCAGCCCCTCTGATCCAGATCAAACAAGGCTCTGCACACCCAGGCAGGTTCCTCGTTGTCTTTTCAGGAGACTCTGTTTACAAGGACTTTGATTCAATGCCAAACACTGTACCCAGAGAAGGATCAGTACTCAGTTTATCTAGTTGTACTTCTTGGGACACAGGTGAGGTTTCTTTGAAGGACTTCAACCCAAGAAACACGTGGACCTGTTGGAGTGGGTCAAGAGGGGGCCATGAAGATGGTCAGGGGGCTGGATCACCTCTCCCATGAGGACAGGCTGCGAGAGTTGGGGTTGTTCAGCCTGGAGAATGTTCCAGTGAGACCTATCTGCCGCCTTCCAGTTCTAGAAGGGAATTTATAAGAAAGATGGGGACAGACTTTCAACAGGGCCTGCAGTAACAGGACAAGGGGCAATGGTTTTAAGCTAAAAGAGGGTCGATTTGGCTAGATATGAGGAAGACATTTTTTACAATGAGGGTGGTGAAACACTGGCACCAGTTGCCCAGAGTGGTGGTGGAGGCTCCATCCCTGGAAACATTCAAAGTGAGGTTGTACGGGGCTGTGAGCAACCTGATCTAGTTGAAGACATCTCTGCTCACTGCAGGAGTTGGACTAGATGACCTTGCCTATTCCCTTCCCTCCATTCTATGTTTCTATAATTCTATAAACCTTTAGCAGAAAGATTGAAGAGGGATGGCATTTGACCCTAAACACAGTTCTTGGGCAAAGGGTTAAGTTTTTAGGAGTAGCCCTTTATTTTTAAAAGCCTTCAGCTTTGTCCTGTACCATATGTTTTGTGACAGTAGACTTGGGCAGGATTTTGGGCAGTTCTACGGAGAGCAGTGTGGAGCTTTTAAACTCTTGTTTATAAATCCACAAATAAAATAAGCACACAGCTTATTTCTGTGGTCTCAGAGTCTAATCATCTTATTTCCTGAGGGAAATATTTATGCAGGGACATGTTGTGCTCTACTGTAAAATAACTAGAGCCGTCAGTCTGAGCTGCCAGCATTTCTTATAAATTTCAGTACGAACCTAAATCTCCTCAAGGATCAGAATGTCCTCTCCAGATGCAGAAGAAAAACCCAAATTAGGACTCTCCCAAATGGACAGTTGGCTGTGTTAGCGCAACAAATTTATAAGCCACTAGGGAATCCACACTGGGATGCCTTCCACTTAATGCTGCTCACTAGTTTCACACTCAAATGACTTGTTTTCTTTTTTTGACCTCCTCTGTTATCTGACGAGAAGAAAATGATGCTGCCACTCCATCCACCAAGACCTAAAAACCCTAAAGAAGTTCCCTAAGCAATCAATTTGACAGGTGCCTGTTAGCACCCACGGTTCTGGGAAACGTGCTGAAAAAGGAACTACCTGGTTATTTCTGGTTCCATTTACTGAATAATTTTGAGAGAAAATTCATTCCTGATATTCAGTTCTCTCGTTTGACTTCTCTATTTCCTTCAAGATCAAGAAGAAACAGACCCCCCGGGAGCAAACATATGAACCCTTAGTGTTCAATGCAAAAAAATATTTTGTATTGTGAGGAGACCCTTTAGCTCAGAGACCCACTAGGCTGTAGCTAAGCAGGCTCTTCATCACAGGAGCTGTCTTTAGTTTCACATGGTAAGAGCAGCCCACCCAGTATTAAAGCAATTTATTTTTTTTAAATTATATTAGGTGTATCTCTCACCAGTGGCTCCCTCCCAGTAAAAATCTGTCTCTGCTTGAATAAGAGACAGAATGAAGGTGTAGTCCATGTGTGAGCACTTACATGTGTGTGTAGTAGGGGAGGAATGAAGAAATGCCAGGATGAATGTTGCTCATTCATTCAAAGAACAGATCTCTGAACCATTACCGACAGCTTCTGAAGGTAAGGGCTGGTTTCTGTGCTATGGCTGCTGGAGAAGAAGTGGAAAATAACAAGTAGAGAATGTTAAAAAATAAAGTACTACAGGCCTTGTAAATGTGGTAGTTAAAGTATACGAGAGGAGCCTCCAATCTTGCCAAGGAATTTTGTCCTTTCATCGCCGTGCGGATAAATGGCTTTTAAACCCTTTGCATTGGTTTTGAATGTCTAGAATTCAGAGTTAATCTGAACAGAACCAAACTTTATAGTAGGCACCAGAGCAGGTTTGTTTTCCAATGGCTTTTCCAGGGACTGGCTGCTCGAGACTGCACAGGATAAGCAGGGGGGAAAACTCTGGAAACAGTTCTGTAGCCCTCTTGGTCTACGCCAAGATTGAGTTACATCAAAGACGCGCAGAGACGCGTCCGCAGAGTCACTAAAAACCAGGCTCCTTCATATATCTATTCTGTATGAAGTCTGGATAAATCAGTGGCAATTCTTTCTTGCTCAACAGCTCTGGAGGGATTCAAACTCACCTGCCTGGAGGAGATGGGCGAGATGCTGAGATCAGTGTCCAGCTCAGATGATTTCGCCCAGGTCATGCAAAGGGAAAGGTGGCTTGAATAGTGTCTGTAGGGGCTGAAGAGCAATACCTTGATTGAGATTTGGTGTGATAACAGCATCTCTGCTTCTCATCTTACACCCCCTACACTCCCTGGAAGTGATTGATGACACGTTTTTACCCCTCGTAGATGGTACCATCATCCAAACTTTACTGAGGAAATTGGATTTGCTGGCTGCAATGCAAAGCGAGGAAAACACCTTAATAAAATATAATAAAACAAAAGCCTGTCAGGAGAATAAAGTGCCTGTGGTGTCTTCACAGGAGAACAAACTGCACTGCCTCACTGAGCTGTAGGACTAGATCCCATCAGTGTCTGGACGATACAGACACCTAAAGCACACAGGTTCTTCTGCAAAATGCATCTCAATATTCCTTAGAGAAAGGAGAATGGATTGTTCTTATATTTACGCTGGTGTTAGCCTTTTTTTTTTTTTTTTTGACTTTTTTATAGCTTTTGCCTGGAGCCTTGAGGATTTTTTGTTTCCTGATGATATAAAAGTGTCATCTGGGATCTTTTCTGGTGTTTTCCTCCTGAGAATGGAGTAGGAATCTCACAGCCAAACAGGTTTTCATGGTCTCAATCTTCATTGCATTGGCTGAAAACTTCCAAAGGAGGGGATTAAGCTGGGCCAGAGGACCCCTTTCCCTTTTGTGTCCCAGCTCCTCTCCTGGGAAACTCATCATCCATCTGCCAAAGCTCCTGGGACATGCGTGCACTCGGTGGTGAGTGCAGCAGGAGGATTGTTGAGCTGGCACCAAACTGCTTGATCTTTCTTCATGGCATGACATGGAGCGATTGTCTGCCTTTGACTCAACAACCTGAAAGGTCAGGGTAGGCAGAGGACCTGGGAACAGAGAATGTCCCAACCTGTCCTTCCAATCTATCGGTTCATGGTTGCTACAAAACCATTCCTGTCCAACCCTTAACAGGGAACAAAGGAGAACACTTCAGCTTGACATTCCTCCAAACAGTTGAGAATGTCACTTGGTCGTCCTTTCAATGGTGAGTTGTGCATCCTGGACCATGGTGAGAGGAGAGACAAGCCTTAGAATCACAGAATGGTTTGGATTGGAATGAACCTACTGAGCTCATCTAGTCCAACCCTCCCTGAAGTGAGCAGGGACATCTCCAAATAGGTCAGGTTGCTCAGAGCTCCATCCAATCTGACCCTGAATGTTTCTAAGGACGAGGCTTCTACCTCCTCTCTGGGCAATCTCTGCCAGTGTTTCACCACCCTCATAGTAAAAAGAAATCTTCCTTCTATCTAGATAGAATCATAGAATGTTTTGGGATGGAACCCTACTGAATTTCATCTGAGGTGGCAGGTGACATCAAAAAGATGCAAATCAAAGACCATTCTCAGCACACGTTCAGGACTCCTGATTCCATTTCCTTGGCTTCTGGCGTTTTGTCGTGTAGGCAATCACATCAAGATGATTTAAAGGGGGATTACCTGAGCAGTGAGGCATACAGAGGAGATGGACACACAACAAAACTTTGCATTTTCCTAGTTCCCAAACTCCCAGTGCTCCAAACTCTGGAGCAGCCGAAGTCCAAGTTCAGATCATGTGTCTATCCAGTCTTGGTAATTCTCAAATAGGTAAGGACACAGAGATGTTTATACATTTGCAAATGTTGCCACCAGACCCCAGTATGAGCCACCAGGCTCCAGTCACAAAAAAAAATGGAAAATCAGTTTATCACAGCTGCAGATTAGAGGTCCATGGTGGCGATTTTCATGGTCTTGGTCTCTTCCTCAGAAGGCAGACAGTACATCTGCTTGGCAGGCTGAACAGGGATGAAAGGAGAGACAAGGTGGTTGGGTCCCACTTAGACAAACTAGGCATAAGGCACATTTTTAGAGCAGCAGAAAGATTTCGCAAGCTTATAAGGAAGACAGGACAAAAAATTCCCCATGGTGCTGTATCTCCTCATCTACAAATTATCTGCTCATCCCTTACAGCTCTGCCTTGCTGCTATGGTCCAAGCACTACCAATCCTTTGGTTGAAGGTTCATTCCTGGGGATTATGTCTCCACTACCTCCTTAGAAGCATGGGTGTGGGGGGATGAGCCCACACCAAGCAGAGCTCCCTGTTCTCACAGCCTCCTCCACAGCTAAACTGATTTGTGGTCTGAGCAAGCTCTGTCTTCACAGCCCCTGGAAACCTGTTCCAGGACTTTGCTGATCCAATGCTTAGGAAACTTCATCTAATTTCCAGATTAAATTTGCTCCAGGCCAATTAAAACCTATTTGTTCTTATGCCAGCTATTTTTTTTTTTCTTTCACTCCAGCGTTTCTTTTTGCTCCTGGCTATTTTTACCTTTCATGTGCAACGACATTCATTTCCCCTCTCGGCCGCTCTTGCTCTGAGCTAAAAAACCCAAGTTCTGTAGCCTCCCCTCGGATGACAAGTTCTCCATCCCCCTACTCATGTCCTGGCACTTCCTTGCACCTGGTTGCTCTGAATGACTCATTGTGGACACAACCAACCAAGCCTGGAGGAGATAATCCAGATGTGCTCTTACCAACACTTCACCCATTCTCAAGCAGTAAATGCAAAGACCCACAAAACTTCACTCCTGAAGTTGAATTGGACACGGGTATCATTCTTATCTTTCTTCTTACGCTTCTCTTGACCCAGGGGGAGATTTCTTTCATTGGTGCTGGGATCGTCCATGTGCCAGAGAACACAAAGCATCTCTTGAGCAGCGTTAGCTGCAGAACTGGTTATTTGTGGCCTCGGCGTCCAGCGAGTAAAGGACAGCTCTGCATCCCACATCACAGCATTTTGAAGATGTCTCTTGGGTTCAGGACAGGAGGCAAAGGCACGTTGGAAGAAAAGTGCTGCAAAGGTCATTCTGTATTTTGAAGAGGCAAAACAGAAAGAAACAAACCCCACAAGAAACTCATTCTACCATGAGGGGACAGCTAGCTAAATACTAAGTTATTTCCACTTAGTAATGTCGTAATGTCTCCCCCTTCCCCTTCCCCTTCCCCTTCCCCTTCCCCTTCCCCTTCCCCTTCCCCTTCCCCTTCCCCTTCCCCTTCCCCTTCCCCTTCCCCTTCCCCTTCCTCTTCCCCTTCCCCTTCCCCTTCCCCTTCCCCTTCCCCTTCCCCTTCCCCTTCCCCTTCCCCTTCCCCTTCCCCTTCCCCTTCCCTTCCCTTCCCTTCCCTTCCCTTCCCTTCTGACAATATGTTAGTAGGTACAGGCCAGGGAATGCAGTCAGACAAACGCAACACTAAAGTGCTGCCAGTTCTTGTGATTTTATCTAGACCTTTGTTATGTTTTAAAAAACCCAGACTTCAGAGTCATGGGATTAGACACAAATCTCAGGTTTCTCTTCTTTGTTTTTCCTTTTGGTAAAGGGAAGGAAAGAAAGTTTGAAAAGTTTTTGTAGGTATAACCTGTTGATTCAAAAAACAGCTAAAAAACTGACTGGCAAAAAAAAAAGAGTTTAAAAATCTGAATGAAAATTAGAAACTCTTAAAAAATATTTTACTATATATTTTAAAAAAAAATTGAACCAAAAAATTAAGCCCACAGCTGGAAGAGTAAATTATTTTTTTAAAAGCTACTTTACAAGGAAGGTGAATGTAGCTTTGAAAATAATAATAAAGCTCCAGTATGTAATAACTGGGGAAGCTTGAAAGCAAAAATTAGAAACTACAAATTGTAGAGATTTTAGGGGAAAAGAAATCCTCCAAAGGGGGAACAGGAAGAGAATAAAGTTGGGACAGAAAGTAGGAGGAGTTTTTTAATAGAGCAAAATCAAAAAGAATCCTAGGAGTAATGCATTTGTTCGTGGACAGATATGGATGAATGTGAAAGGACAGATCAGACCTGATAATAATAGCTCAGAAGCAGTAAATGCCTTCAGGAGACATTTGTATTAGCTTAGGGGAAAATACAGATGTATTACATAGTGATGATTAAATACTTTCCATTACAGGAGAAAAAAAAAACATGTGAAAGAATTCCTAGCACAATCAGATACATAGATATTAGATATCTGTATGACTGGCACCCCAGATTTACAAAATAAACTAACCAGGTGCCAATATGTGCTGTTGAGTTTGAGAAATAACTTGCATCCTGAGAGCAGAAAAAAGTCCTGCTGGAACAGAAACAAAATCACCCGGTTAATTTCAGCTATCAGCCCAACACCAGTCACGGAAAAAAAAAAAAAAAAATGATGGAGTCAACAGCAAAATCACTGAAAAAATATCTCTGATCCATCCAGAAATTACATCACATCAAGCCAATTTCACTTCAGTTTTGACAGGCAAAAATGACAGCACGGGTGCAGCATATTTCAACAAGAATCTCGCGAATTACACCACAAAATTTCTCTTATCAAGTTGGAACCAGTGGATAATCAACATGATGTACATTTACAGAGATAAAAGCATCAGATGTGTCTAAAAGGGGTGTATAAATGCTTATGTACATCTTTGACCTGATGTGTTTCATAGCTGTACTCTGGGCGGATTTGTCCATAGCCTTACATTATTTAAAATTATTTAAAAAACACGAAAATTTTTATGGGTAAACACAGCAGATGACACTGGGATTGGCAAGAACAACAAAAACCAAGACACATTGCTGAGAGAAGGGAATTCTCTGTGGCTAATATGCAGAGCTCAAGCAAACTATTGGTACTTTCTCATGACCAAGCTGAGACCCTCGGCTTAAAAATTGCGCATAAGGACCTGATTTACCAAAATGGGGGTAGGAGACACAGTTTGACTCCCTGGAAGCCAGCAATTCCAGAAGGGACATGTAGGCCATAGTGGAGAGCAGCTGAGCATGAGAGTCTAAGCAGTCCTGTGACCCTCAAGCTACGAAGAGGGGAAGGAGATACATAAAAGTGATGGAAGTCAAAGCGGAGGTTGGAAAGGGTTGATGAAAGGAAGAAAAAAAAAAGAACAGGAATGACTGCAAAAATGGGAAAATGTGCTGAGAGAGCCTCAGTCTCTTTAGCTTGCAGAAGGTTGAAGGTCGATCCCAGGGAAGACAGCTGGATGTCTTTTAATCAGCCTTGAAGCAGAAATTGGTTCAGAGAAGCCCAACAGCACGTGTCTTGCAGCAAATCGGAACAAGATGATCATATCAGTGTCTCCTGGGCTTGAAATGCATTCTCTATGGCAGCTTTATTCTGAACACAGATGTGTATTGGAGTCAGCCTTGTGATTCTGGCCCAGGAGAAAGGCTCACCATCATATTGATGGTGGCTGTACACCAGAAATGGAGATATTTCCATCTCAACTGAGAGCCAGCTCCAGATACCTGAAGTGTCTGAGAAGGTCTGGTCCCCAGAAAGCTGGAGGTGATGCTAGGGAAGGACTGGGTTCCTCACTGCCAGCCCAGAGCATCCTGTCCCAGCCTGCTGGTGAGATGCACATTGGGTGGCTTCCCCCAGCAGAGAGCCGAGGTCACTTCAGCAACTCTTGGTGAGGGTTATTTCTTTACCAAACCCACCACACACTCACAGCTTTATGTCTGCTTTTCCTACAGTTCTGATGTCAGCACATGGACCTGTTCTTTCCTTCAGCCTCTTCCTGGAAGGAATACAAATTTCAGGTGGACAAAAAACTGATTTCAAAGGTTTCTAGGGAGAGCACCCACCTGGACTCTCCATAGGGGCTCCATATGAACCTTGTGCTGAGGGACACGGTTCAGTGGTGTTGACAGGGTTAGGACAAAGGTTGGACTTGAAAGTCTCTTCCAACCAAACTGTTCTTTCTATTACTCTATGACTCTATGATTCTGTGATTCTGTGATTCGGTGATTCTATGATTCTATGATTCCATTCTGGGGCTGTTCCACCTTGAGGTCCTGTTCTCCTCTTGGCTTTTCAGTCCAGGTCCAAAAGAGCATCCAACACCTGATGCATTTGGAAGGTTAAGAAAAATAAATGAAAGGATCTGAGCAGACCTGAAAATCTAACCCAGGTCTGGCTTCAATTACCCAGTCAGCCCTGCTTTTAACTCTCTTCCTGGCTGTTGGACAAGATATGACACAGGAGTAAGTGCGTGTCCACCAACATCTCTGCTTTTGCCTCAGCACCTTCCAGGGATGATCAATTTGTTCCTGTTACTGGGCTGATTGAGACTAAATCCCTGGGTGAGGATTAGTGCTTCTGGGAAACCAAGTTGGAGAAGGTTGTGCAAAAGTCTATAAAAAATGTTACGGTTCAGCAAATCTTAGTGCCTTGTGGAACAGCAGATGCTGTTGGAGGGTGGGAAAAGCAGGGAGTGCTGAAATGATGATGCTGAATTGAGTGTTTTATGGGGCTGGCAACAGATGATGGGGTGCGAGAACACTGTGCAGCCTGGGTGCCCTGAGCCACCATGGTGAGGAGGGGAGAATGGCACACTAGGTAAGAAGAAATAAAAAGCAAAGAGCCCTGGTTGCAAATAGTCTGGATTAGGTCCCTCAGAAAAGGTTCTCAGCAGAGTCTAGTTGGAGGCCTGTGGCCAGTGTTGTCCCCCAGGGGTTGGTACTGGGTCCATCCCTTTGCGATATATTCATCACTGACTTGGACCAAGGGACAGAGTGTGTCCTCAGCAAGTTTGATGGTGATACGAAACTGGAAGGAGTGACTGACACCCCAGAGGGCTGTGCTGCCATCCAGAGTGACCTGGACAGGCTGAAGAGATGGGCGAGGGAGAAACCTGATGACATTCCATAACAATAAGTGTTGGGTGCTGCATGTGGGAAGAACAATCCCATGGATCGGGACGGGTAGGGGGCTGACCTGCTGGAGAGAAGCTCTGGGGAGAAGGATCTGGGAGCTCTGGTGGACAACAGGCTGACCATGAGCCTGCAACGTGCCCTTGTGGCCAAGAAGGCCGATGGCAGCCTGAGGGCATCAAGAAGAGGGTGGCCAGCAGGGCAAGGAAGGTCATCCTCCCCCTCTGCTCTGCCCTGGGGACTGGATACTGTGCCCAGTTCTGAGCTCCCCAGTTCAAGAAGGACAAGGAACTGGTGGAGAGAGCCCAGTGCAGGGTCACGGAGAGGATGAGGGGGCTGGAGCATCTCCCACCTGAGGAAAGGCTGAGAGAGCTGGGGCTGCTCAGCCTGGAGAACAGGAGCCTGAGGGGGAGCTCATCAGCGCTCACAAATATCTCAAGGGGGTGTCAGGAGGATGGGGCCAGACTCTTCTCAGGGGTGTCCAGTGATGGGACAAGCTGCAATGGGCACAAACTAGAAATCAGGAGGTTCAACCTCAGCATAAGGAAATACTTCTGTACTGGGGGGGTGACAGAGCCCTGGCACAGGCTGCCCAGGGAGGTTACGGAGTCTCCATCTCTGACGACTTTCCGATCTTACCTGGGCATGTTCCCGTAGGATCTACTCAAGGTGATCCTCTTCTTGCAGTGAGGTTGGACTAGATAATCTTCAGAGGTCCCTTCCAACCCCTGTCATTCTGTGATTCTGTGATCTATTCATCTTTTGCTGGTTTTACCAGTCCCAGTCCAGTGTCTGTGCGTCTCGGCGCACTCCTTAAACCAGAACTTCAGGAGATGCTTCTGTACCAAAGTGCCACCAGAGATACAGCAACAGGGAGAAGGGGAAGAAGAAAGAGCCAGTTGTGAACTGAAGCCCCTGAAAACATCTGCAAGAGCTACAAGGTGGGAGAGAAAAAAAAACAGACAAAAGGCCAACTCAATGGCTTTCAAGTGCTATCCCTTTCTCCTACCTTTCACCTGACTGTTCTGATATAAGTTCTTCTGGGAAAGGTTTGTCTTTGGTCCAACGACACCACCATTCACAGCCATTTGTGCCCTAGCTGGGAGTGTTATAAGCCTCCTTAGTAATAAAAATTAGGCAGGAGGATTTGTAAAATCCACAACACTGGGGAATTGAAACTGCAGAATACCTTCCTCTCGGCTTGGCAGCCCTTCTGCAGCTCTGTTCTCCATCTGCATAGAGAATAAAGGCTCCAGGGAAAAGAAAAGCCCTGCTCCTGCACTAAAGTAGCAGGGCTTACTGGAGGGAAAGAGGGAAATCACAGCCCTGTGGGAAGCAGTGGCAAAATTCTTGTTGCTTTTAGAGGGGCCAGGACTTTCCCAAACACTTTTCTTTGAGGTTTTGTATATGGTTCCCACTGGTTTCCCAGTGGGACACAGATCTTTTGGGGTGAAGGAGCTTGTCAGTGGTCCTGCAGCAAAAAGAAAAAGAGGAATGAAATTCAGTCCAGGGAGTCTGATGGAGTTTGCTTGAATTCCTCTGAGGGAAGGAAAAGGTTTTATCCTGTTCCTGGGCATATGGCAACATAACAGAGCCCTTTCTGCTTGCTATATCACACGGCTAATAAAACTCCTGTGCTCCACACTCAGCAGATGGTTTTGTGGCTGATGCATGAACCAGAATGAGATCCTATTCGCTTTCCCTGCAGCTTTCCTGGCTCTGCAGTGCTAGAAAGAGCAAAGGTCACCTGTGAATTACTGTATATGTTGATAATATAGCAGAGCAGGGCTGTTAAATCATGACAGCTTGAAGGAGGGATCATCGAGGAGGAGGGGAAAGAGAGGGACAGAGAGAGATGGGTGAGATTTCAAACGCAGCGTTGAGAGGCACCGCAGAGTCTTTCATCAGAAAGGGGAAGGAGGTATTTTAAACGCCGTCTCCGCTGAGTGAGGCTTTGCAGGGCTGCAGCAACAAAGCAGCCTCCAAGGCTGACCTTCCCCAAGTAGATTTCCCAGCTGGAGTGTGGATCCTTAAGCAGCTAATTGCACCCTCATGACCTTCACGGGTTCATTGTTCTCAGTTCTCTCCCTCCATCCCTCCACCAATGGGCTGAAACCCCCTTGAGTCTTACATGGGCTTTGCCAAGCAATTTTACACCCTGTTGTTCAGACACAAGCTGTACTCAGAGTTAGCCTCATAATCGTGCTTGGAAAAATTCAACACGGAGTGATATACGGAGTAGAAGAAAGGTTTTTGTGGCAGGTTGGACCAGGACTGTGTAGTGCAAAGATATCCTAGAAATTACTGCCTCCCATTGGGGTAAATCTGTCACATCTCTCCATTTGCCATAGAGGAGACAGCTCAGGACCAGGTAACGTCCCAAGCAAAAAAAATGGAGGCTTTCTTCCTAAGAAAAGATGAGCATGAAAACACGAAGAGTGTAAACGCTGACGTGATGACTTCCTGAGTCTGCAGTTTGGGGTTTGAGAGGTACCAGCTCGCATGTGGGTATCGACTCTGTGGATGCTCTCCAGGAGTTTGCTCTTCCCCTGAAATGTCTGCGTGGGGCAGGAAATTATAAGGATTCAACGCAGCTTTGCAGAAAACCCGTGGAAAATGAGAAGGAAGAACTCCCCAAGCTGCTGAACCCTTCCCTGCTGCCTCCCTCCTTGTTACTCCACCGTGGACTCTAATAAATAACAAACAGCTGCTGGGGCTCATTCCTTGCTGCTATATAATGGTAAGAAATGTCCAAATGGAGTTTAAAATAAAAAAAAAAATATCCTCTAATAACAGCATACCTTTCCTAAACTACTTCCAGCGTAACCGTTCCACACAAATCATTCCATAAACACTTTTGAAGCTCCCAGTAAAGCATGCATGGCCTCCACTGATGTTATTAGAGGGTTCCTCAGGAGTAAATTAAGAGCAGGCAGCCACTGCCGGTGCCAGCATCCCCTTTCTTTTCTTCTCTCCCTTCTTCTTTCACTCCCTCAGGGCTTTCCAGTCTCAGATGATAGTGGAACGTGGGTTGTGACGCCCAGACTCTCTTGCTCTCTGCCTGCCAACCAGCTCTGCCTGTGAGATAACCCAGTCTCCCTTGCCAGGATGGGGCAGCCCTTGCAAGCCCCCAGCCCCAGTTGTGGAGGCTGACCCTTCCTTGGGTGCCACCAAGCGTTGCTGTTCCAGGCAGGGGCGTTTAGGGAGGGCAAGAGGAGATTCATCAAATGCACAGTGGCAAAAGCTCATCTCCCTCAGCCATAGATGCCTACAGAGAGAAGCCTGGGGAGTCCACGTGATGTCTGACCCTCAGCCCTCTCTTGTGAGCACAGTGCACTTAAATAAGAAACTGAGGCATGGGCTGCCACGAGCATGGGGCAGGTGCTGCTGGGATGGATGCCTGGGTGGGAAATCGAAGACCAAGTATCTCCAAAAAAGGTAAGGGAGACCAAGTTTTCAAAACCAGCTGCTGCTGTCATAGAATCGTGGAATCAATCACAGAACCACAGAATCATAAAATCATAGAATCAATCACAGAATAACAGAATAATAGAATAATAGAAAAAAATAAAATAATAGAATTGTAGAATCATAGAATCATAGAATCACAGAATCATAGAATCAATCATAAAGTCATAGAATCATTTAGATTGGAAAAGACCTTTAGGATCATTAAGTCCGGCTGTTAACCCAGCAAGGGTAGGTCCACAACTAAATCATGTCCGTGAGCGCCACGTCTACACTGTTTTTAAATCCTTCCGGGGGTGGGGACTCCACTGCTGCCCTGGGCAGCCGTGCCAGTGCTTCACCACTGTGCCAGTGCTTCACCACTCTACCAGTAAAGAATTTTTCCTAATGTCCAATCTAAACCTCCCTGGAGGAACTTGAGCCCATTTTCTCTCATCCTATCACTTACTACTTGGGAGAAGAGACCAACCCCATCTCTCTCCAACCTCCTGTGAGAGCACGAGAAGGTCTCCCCTCAGCCTCCTCTTCTCCAGCTGAACAGCCCCAGCTCCCTCAGCTGCTCCTCATCACACTTGTTCTTCAGATCCTTCCCCAGCTTCGTTGCCCTTCTCTGGACACTCTCCAGCACCTCGATATCTTCCTTTTCGTGAGAAGCCCAAGAAAGACATTGCAACAGTTGAGCAAGGAGCACTGGGGCACAGCAGCTTCCCCAAACTGGGAACCATTGATTCAGGAGAGGCTACAGGATGAGAAGGAGGGAAGAAGGGGCTAGGGGCAAGTGCCGTTTCCATCCACTGCTGTTGCAAACTATCCCCCTGGCCAGAAGAGATCTGACCTGGCCCAAATTCACCCAGAAGTAGCTGCAAACGGCCACGATGAAACTCTTATTCCTTGGAGCTGCTGCCCTGATAAAAGGAGCTGTTGCAGGACGCGTGCAGCCACTGGAAGCTGGTGTTGAGTTACTGCATGTCTCCTAAGCCCCAAGCTCTGGCTGAAAGTTTTCCCAACATCGGCATATCCAAAACAGCTTTTTTTTTAATGAGGATTCTCTGCTGTCTAGCAATACAGTTCGTTCACTGCAGGAAATGGTGGATTCTTCCCCTTCCATCAGTTTTTACAGCGTTTGCACAAACTTCATCTCTCTGAGCTGTCGTTTGCCATGTCAGAGCTGGACCAGGGTTTTCAAACCTCTGTAGGGGGCCACAAATACACCCACACATTTAATGAGCAAATAAACATAATTTCCTTTGGAAATCAAGCTGAAAAGTAAATGGTGAGCCCACTCAGTGCTGCTGCAAATCACTTCTCTTCTTTTGCTGCAGATTTCTGCAAATAACGGTTTCTAATAAAGTCCATCTTTCACTGGTTAAAATTGCCCATGTGGAAGTTGAGCCTCTGGATGAATTATTCTTATATCAACATAAGCTTCATTGTGAGAAATAAAATTATACAATAAGGAGTTTTTACGCTGGTATTGCCTAGATCTTGACTTTACAGCTGTGAAGTTCCTTGGATGTGGTGTTATTTGTAAGAAAACACTGATGAGAATAAGAACACAGGAATGACCTTACTGCAACAGGTCAAAGGGGCCGACTGTGCCACTAACTCACTTCTGACATTGGCCCACGCTGAGGAAAAGGGTATTGGAAATCAAGCATCCTTCCCCCAGCCATGCTTACAGACTTTCCCAGCATGAGGTTTTATCCAGAATATTGTTTTTGACACCTACCCATGGACAAGCTCTCCACGTGGTCTTCTCTACCCTTCACACAGGGTTGGTTTTTTTCACCTCAGCAACTCATGTGGGTTAGATAGCAAAGGCATCAAGTTCATCCTGCGCTAAACGGCGCAAGTGTCCATCAGCCCTGGTCCAACAGAAGCACTCATTGCCTACCAACCACGAGCAGCATTTTGCAGCAAAGGACATCTCTTGTAGGTACAGACAGAGAAAATATTGCCCAACTCAAATGATGTCTCACAGCTCCTGTAGCTATTTGAAGCTGCTGTGCTGTGCACAAGGTGAGCAGTGATATCTGTTTGCCTTTGTGCCTCACTTTTCATAGAATAATAGAACAGTTCAGGCTGGAAAAGACCCTTGGGATCATCAAGTCCAACCACTAACCCTACACTACAACCATTAACCCTACACTACAACCATTAACCTTACACTACAACCATTAACCATTTTCTTAATACGCAGGAAATAATATAACCATTAACCATTAATACAACCATTAACCATTTTCTTAATACGCAAGAAAAAGTGAAATGCTACCCCGTCTGAGAAGCACGTGATATATTCCTGGACTAAGGGAAAGAATGGAAACACACAGAGATAGTAATTCTTCCAACATGAGGGGAAATTAATAACTCCAGAAATTATATACAGCTGTTTAATGCAACAGTTCTCTTCCTTGGATAAATGTAGGTTTTGGAATGGTTTCTCCCCTGTTTTTCCTTCAGCCCTCTAATCCCTGCTCTCTCCTCCGCCTCCACGCTCACTTCCTTTGTCTTGACTCATCTGTAGCTGCTGCCTTTTAGATGAGCAACGGGATCCCACCACGCGCGGCGACGAGGCGCTGGCCAGCGTGCAGCTCCCCGCGACTCGCCCTGAGACGCCGCAGTCGGCTCCCAAAATCTTACCAAGTTCCAGCATGTCTAACAGGCACATTTTCATTAACTGTTGTCCGTTTCGTTGCCAATCTCAAGCCCGATCCAAAGCCCCTCAAGTCAACAGGAGTCTCTCCCTGTCAAAATCTCTTTTGATCCCTCAGTGCTGCTTACAGAATTTTCTTTCTCTCTCTCTCAAAAAAAAAAATCTTCCTGACGTTTATTATTTTAATTTAATGCATTGTAAAAATGAATTATGTATTCCGATACATTTTGGAGAAACACTGCAAAACACATGAAGTCACCAGCTGAGATATAAATCACGTGTCCTTTGTTGCTGCTTTCAAAATAAGATTTTATCTGTGTGCTTATGAGCTCCTTCCAGGCCAAACTGTGTTTTTGAAGGGCTTACTCATGTGAGTGATTTTAGAGAAGTCAGTCCAGCTCCTTCTGGGAGTAGCAGCTTGCCAGTGCACACCAGTCATTTCTAATTGAGCTTTAATTAGTAAAACTTTCCTATTTTTGGATAGGGGGAAAAATTTATTTATTTTTTTTCAACTCCTTAACCAGAAGATTAAAATCAGTTCTTCCAAATCCTGCCTTTGTCTTCAAGACCTGCTCTGAAAAGCAAGATGTAGAGCCACGAGGGTTGTTCGTATTTAGGTTTAAACCAACTTGGACAATGCCATGTTGACTGGTTAGATATTCCCTGTCCTTTTCCAACACTGCTCATAATCAATCCATAACCAAGAAATCCAGAACGAGTGATAGTGGCCAAGCACTGTTGACTCGTGTATTCCAAGCACCCTCAACGTCCCTTGTTTTCTCCTTTTCCTCCAGCCACAAGTGACAGGAGAAGACCTTGAGCAAGACCTGGCCCACAAGGGATTGGATAAGTCCACTCAACAGCCAAGAGATTTGACTACTGGTAAAAAGATCCCAACGGGATGGACAGAATGGCTCTGAGCCATTCTTGGTTGCTTCCAAGAGAATTGCACAGGAAATCAGTTTGACTCCATGACAAATGTCATCAAATTCTCTCCAGTTGCATGTAGGCATGAACACATACAGATATCTGGAGATTATCCATCTATTAAAACAGACCCACGTCTGCACATCACGGTGCATTCATTCCATTAGCATCTTGCTTACATTACATATGGGTGCATTTGTGTTTGCCTACATATGCTGAGCCCATAACTGTGATGATGCCTTGTGGCAGGAGCACCTAGAGCCTGAGTTCCAGCCCCTTTGCTAAAAAAAGTGATGATCTCTGTGGCCATCCTCAGAGGTATAAAGATAATTCTCCCTATAGACGACTCAGTTAAGCCTTTTTTGGTGTCCCGAGGATTGACTGATGAACATTCAAAAGTGTCTAACATAAGTGCTAAAATTCTGGTTCATAAATGCACGCCCGCTTTTTATAGTTCCTTAAATATTAAGCTTTAGCAGAAACATTGACTGCAGGTGATGCAAGGTAATTGTTGTTATTTCCTCTGGGGGTGATGTTTTACTACCTTGGAGACAGTCGGCATTTATGTTAGATATAGATCATAAAGACACACACACAGTAATTTATATTGTTTATGATTGTGGCTCAGGCATTCCCTTCAGCTCCGTCCTGCACAGGAGCCAACCACTTTCCCGGCGAGCTGTTTGATGCATTGTAGCTCCACGGAGCTGATGCTGATGGAAATGATGTTGCTGCTTCACAGGCTTGGAGGACGAGAATGTCCTCCCTGGACCAGCTCTGATAGTACCCCACTCCCATTTCATAGATTCATACAATCATAGAACCACAGAATTATTTGGGTTGGAAAAGCCCTCTGGGATCATCAAGTCCAACCACTGACCCTACTCTACAGAGCTCACCCCTAAACCATCTCCCCCAGCCCCACATCTCAACGGCCTTTAAACCCCTCCAGGGCTGGGGACTCAACCCCCTCCCTGGGCAGCCTGTGCCAAGCTCTGACTGCTCTTGCTGGGAAAATTTTTTTCCTCATGTCCAGTGTAACCCTGCCCTGTTGCAGTCTGCAGCTGTTCCCTCTGGTTCTATCACTCGTTGCCCGTGAGGAGAGACCAACCCCAACCTCTCCACACCATCCTGTCAGGCAGTTGCAGAGAGTGAGGAGGTCTCCCCTCAGCCTCCTCTTCTCCAAACCCAACAGCCCCAGCTCCTTCAGTCGCTCTTCATCAGATTTATTCCCCAGCTCCGTCGCCCTCCTCTGCACTCGCTGCAGCCCCTCGAGATCTCTCTTGGGTTGAGGTGCCCCAAACTGGACACAACACTCAAAACGTGGCCTCCCCAGTGCCCAGTACAGGGGGACCATCTCTTCCCTTAGGCACCAAGTCTGTATCCAACCTGAGGTGAGGACACAAGAGAGTGGCACATCTTCTCTTTCCATTTGAGAAATCAACTTTTCCTACCCCTCATGATGCTGTCCCCTCATGCTCCCATTCCTTGGGGCTGAAATAACCTGGAGGGTGAACCTGTGGCTTATAAAACCTGCTCGTTATGGACCTGGGAAGGTGGAGATGGGCAGAACGGGCCTTTAATTACTATTTCTGGTGTTGCTAATCCAGAGATGTGGCAAACCCAGGGGAAAAGCAAGGTGTTGTTACAGAGGTTGGTAAAACAGCAGAAGTTGCTGCAGACTGGACAAAGACATCAGCAGAGAGCAGAAGACCCATCCTGGGGAGATGGGGTTTTGGTGCAAGAAGGATGAGGACACATGGATGCAGCCTAAGTTTTAGGATGCTCCATCCATCACTTGCACGTGAAGTCAGTCAAGTGTTGTCTGTGACAACAGCAGCCACCCTCAACATGGATGTGCTTTCACATGGGTAAGTTGCTGTTCTTCCTGCTCTAGAAACATTCCATCAGCCTGATCATTATACCAGGTGATCCTGGCCATGGGATAGCCTCTTCCAGTGGCTGTGCTGGTGGAAGAAGATGCTCTTCCAGATTGCCCACAGCTGCTCTCCGTCGACCCATCTATTTCTGCCAGTAGAGCAGCTTATCTGGGTGATCACCAACTCTTTTCTTACTCAAAGGCTGCACCTCTCTGTATCTCCAAAAGACACGTCTTTTGCCACCTAAAGATTATAACACAGGCACAGCCTCTGGGAGTGGAGAGTTTGGGGGAATCTCTGACCTGTAGATCTTGATGCCCAGGTCCAATATCCAAGGTCTGTGACACAGAAAAAAGAATTCATCTTTCACTGAGCAGAACATGAGACTCTTACCCTCCTTCTCACATACCAGTCCTACACTGAAGAATATAGGCAAAGCATGAGAACTGGAATATAATCTAGGGAAGCCTCACCAGAAATGGAGTTGATTCTCCACCCCAAGGCCACCAGGCAAAGAAGAGCCAGGGAGCACAGCCGTAGCAGAGGTGAGCAACCATTTACTGATTTGCCCTTTGGGAAGGACGACTGGTACATGCATTTAAAAGTGTTACAAGCTTTCTACAGACTCATGCCTTGGAGCTACGATTTACACCCTTGCAGATGGTGTATTTGTCAGCTGTGCAGGCAGCCTTTCCCCTCTGGCTAATGTTTTCAGAAATTTTCCACCTACAGCCACCGCTGATTTCCACTTATCAAATCCTGTGCTTCAGGATGCAGCAAAGCCATCAGAGGGACCTTTGCATGAAGGTTTTGTCTGCATCTCACAGGGTTGTTCCTTTCAGTGGAGAGGGAAGGGGAGCTTCACTTGGTGGTATCAGGAGGATTTCTGATTTATGGAATGCCTATCATGCTCCACTCCCAGCTGAACAGCTAATGAGATACCGAGAGCAAAGCATAAAGTCCAGCCCATCTCAGGTCCCGGTTTTACATGACTTCCCAGCACAGAGGTTAAAGAGGACACCTGTGTGCCTCAGCTGTCCCTCGTCCTGCAAATAGCTTGAGGTATGACTCGGCCCAACAGCGCTGCAGAGTAGGAGAGACGAGAAGCACAACTCATTTGGCATATAGGAGAAAGCTTTGGCCATGTCGAAGGTGATGGCAAAGTGGAGATGGATCAGCTCTGCTGGGGACTGTGTGTCTTCCACCCATGCAGGGGCACCTGCTGTGACTGCAGATCAGCCTTGTCGTACCTGTAGGACTATTTCTTCCTCCCACTAGTGCCTTTTCAAGATATCCTGGTCTGTATCAGCAATGGTGTGGCCAGCAAGAGTAGGGAAGGGATTGTACCCCTGGACTTAGCACTGGTGAGGCCACGACTTGAGTCCCTTGTTCTGTTTTGGGCACTACAGTATAAGAAAGATACTGAAGTGCTGGAGTGCAACGAAGCTGGGGAAGGGCCTGGAGAACAAGTGTGATGGGGAGCAGCTGAGGGACCTGGGGTTGTTCAGTCTGCAGAAGAGGAGGCTGAGGGGAGACCTTCTTGCTCTCTACAAATACTTGAAAGAGGGTTGTAGAGATGTGGGATCAGTCTCCTCTCCCAAGTAACAGAACAAGAGGAAACAGACACAAGTTCCACCAGGAGAGGTTTAGATTGGATATTAGAAAAAAAATTCTTTACTGAAAGAGTGGTGAGGCATTGGAACGGGCTGCCCAGGGCAGTGGTGGAATCACCATCCTTGGAGGTGTTCAAAAAATGTGTAGACGTGTCATTTGAGGACATGGTTTAGCGGTCATGGTGGTGTTGGGTTGATGGTTGGACTTGATCTTAGAGGTCTTTTCCAACCTGATGCTCACAGTGCTACTGACCTTAGCAACGGGACGTGACACCAAATCATAGATACATGAGGTCACTAAGAGCCTATGCGCTGTATTTCATCTGCACAGAGTGGCTGGAGCAAGTTGGGCAGGGTCTTATGGCTTTCTGAAGATTCCGCAGCATTTCTAGAAGGAAAGCAGAATAATCTGAAAGTACCACAGGGCTCCCACCCAGCACCGTGTCTGAGCTGGCACTGCTCAGCTCTGCAGCTCCTTGTTGCCCAGCACTCCCCTCTCACTGTCCCTCCTGTGACTTATTTAAAAGCTCTTAGTTAGCCCTTCATAATTCATGTAGAGGAATGAGAACGTGTGTTTCTCTGAGTCTTCTGCAAATTTTCAGCACAAACTTTCAGCAGAAAGCATGAGAACCGCAGATATATTTCGCTCTGTTAAAATTTCACACAGCCTTTTGTCCAAATTAGCTGGCAGTATGTGAACGGGAGAGCTGGAGTCATCAAATATTTGGGCTGGGGAGGGGGGCTTCATGGGCGGTGGTGCTCCTTGCAAGCTAATCTGAGAAACGCCTTAGATCTTCAGACCATCTAGTGCGGGGAAAGCCATGACCCAGTGCTGCTTTCACTTCTGTCCCGATGCACTTTGCATATTTGTTTTTGTCTCACTTGGGTGTGATCCAGGCAGACATCCTTGGATCGAAACAAACCCACACTGTCTGAGCATCTCTTGGCTCTCGGGGAGCTGGGAGCCTGCTCCGCTCCGTGTGTCGGTTCAGAAAGAGCACCCAGAGATTCTTAACTCCTTTAGAGCTCAAAGCGGGTATTAAGAAAAGGCTGGAGCCAGTGGAATCTGTTTGAAGGAGATGCCAGCATCGCTCCCCTCTGCAAACAGGCTGCCCTTGGCCACAAAGCCAGCCCCGTGGGGCTGGGTGGGCCAGGCTCCCCGTCTGCATGCTCAAGTAGACCTTTCATCTGTCTCCGGGTGAAAAGCAAAGTGTCACCTCATCTGTGGGGTAATTTGCATTCAAATTACACAGGGCTCCTCCCAGCAAAGAGACGGCAAGGGCGGTTGGCAGCCCGTTCCCCTCTCTGCGGAGACTTCTGCTCAGCAAGTATGTACCCGCCGTGCCAAGCGTTGTGACTTGTGGCTTCGCGCCGCTGGAGTAATTTACACTACAGGCATCCATCCGTGGCACATAAATATTGCAGCTGGCATAACTGCAAACACATAAATATATATATATACACATATGTACATATATATATATATAAGGGTATAGCAGGTCATGGATGCAGAACAACCTCCCCAGACCCTGGAGGAGTCAAGCAGGACACCCTCCTGTTGTGTGTTTGTGCACAAGGACATCCCTTCTCTCTGCCAGCACACCTCAGCTCATAGAATCACAGAATCATAGAATCGTAGAATCATAGAATCAGAGAATCATGTCCTATCATGTCCTATCCCTTTTGATCTTACGAGGAGCGATTGAGGGAGCTGGGACTGTTCAGTTTGAGGAAGAGGAGGCTGAGGGGGGACCTCATCATGCTCTACAATTACCTGAAAGGACATTGTAGAGAGGTTGGTGCTGGTCTCTTCTCACAGGTCATTAGGGACAGAACCAGGGGGAATGGGTTCCAGTTGCAACAGAGCAAGTTCAGGCTGGACATTAGGAAGAAATTCTTCACAGAGAGAGTGGTCAGACCCTGGAACAGACTGCCTAGGGAGGGGGTTGAGTCGCCATCCCTGGATGTGTTTGAGTGTCGCTGAGATGTGGTGTTGGGTGAGATGGTTTAGGGGTGAACTTGTAGTGTAGGGTTAATGGTTGTAGTGTAGGGTTAATGATTGGACTCGATGATCCCAAGGGTCTTTTCCAGCCTGAACTGTTCTATGATTCTATGATTCTGTGAATAACTTAGGAAATACTGAAACTGTAACATCTGAGGATTTACTGGGGTTTCTTCCAGCACCCAAAGCCTCTCTGTAAAAGAGTTATCTTCTTTGCAGCTCTGGACATGACCCAGCAATGTGAGCTTGCAGCCCAGAAGGCCTAATTGCATCCTGGGCTGCATCATAAGAAGCGTGGCCAGCAGGTCGAGGGAGGTGATTCTCCCTCTCTATTCCACTATACTCTGATGAGACCCCACTTGCAGTTTGGTGTCCAGCTCTGAGGTCCTCAGCATCAGAAGGACATGGACCTGTTTGAAACAGGTCCAGAGAAAGCCACAAAGATGCTCCGGGGGGGGATTGAAGAACATCTCCTGTGAGGACAAGGTGAGAGAGTTGGAGCTGTTCAGCCTGGAGAAGAGAAGGCTGCTGAGGGGGAGACCTTATAGCACCTTCCAGCACCTGAAGGGGCTACAGGAAAGCTGGGGAGGGGTTCTTGATCAGGGAGTAGAGTGATAGGAGGGCTAATGGTTTCAAATGGAAAGAGGGTAGATTTAGATTAGGTCTAAGTGTTGAGGGTTAGGGCTGATCCGGCCACTGAACAGTGACAGTTGCTCTCTAACCCTCTCTTCCCTTCTCTAAAGGAAGGGAAATGGAATGAGGCAGAGAGACTTACAGGCTGGAAAAAAAACTAAACCAGCTTTAACAGAACAATAATAAAAATAATAAGGAAATAATGAAAATAATGAAATATGGGACGCGATGATCCCAAGGGTCTTTTCCAACCTGAATTGTTCTGTGATTCTATGATTCTCTGTATAAATACACACAAATCTGATATTGAATCCAACTCCCCATGATACCAGTCTCCACTGGTGCTGCAGAGCTGGTGGCACCGGGGCAGCCCCAGGCTCGGTGGCAGAGGGGCACAGGGGCTGGATTTGGAACTTGGGAGCTTGGCAGAAGAAGGGATGGAGTCCTCCTTGGGCACCAGCCAGTGAAGAAGAGGCCTTAACCCCTGTGGTCCCTCAGCTTTACGCGTGGGATAGGATGCTCCTGTTGGTCCCCTGTCCTGTCTGCTCCTCACCCGAGGTGCCACCTGTCCCTTCCTGGGGACCTTTGTCCTTGCCAGTCCCCCAGCGTGGCACACGAGACCCAGCAGTGGCCTCAGTCCCTGCAGAGCCAGTGTCAGCTGGAGCCTTTGTGCCTCCCCAGCCCTGGCCGTGCCTGAAAACCCCAGCGCTGTCCCTGCCAGCAGCAGCACTGCCTGCACACTCCCGCTGGCACCTGCACAAAGTGCCACCTCCCAGAGGGGACTCAGCTGGAAACTAAAATCACTGAACACAGTTGGCTTCGTTTAGCTTAAACCAAGACGTTAAGCAAGAAATTCCTCACTGTGAGGGTGGTGATTCCCTGGCACAGGTTGCCAAGAGAAGCTGTGGAACCTTCATCCCTGGCAGTGCCCAAGGACAGGTTGGACGGGGCTTGGAGCAACCTGGGTTGGTGAGGGGGGTCCCTGCCTGTGGCAGGGGGTTGGAGCTCTGTGATCTTTAAGGTCCCTTCCATCCCAAACCATTCTGTGATTGTATGACCTGTTTCACATCCCCCATTGAAACCACACTGGTAGCGCTGCACATCGAGTATTTCTCTGACACCGCCCCCCTTCCTGCTACTCTTCCGCCATGGCACAGGGTAGCGAAGGGGTGAAAAGGGATTTCAGCCTGACTAGAATCATAGAATCTAAGAATCACAGAATCATAGAATGGCTTAGGCTGGAAGGGACCTTAGAGATCATTTAATCCAACCTCCCTGTCAGGGGCAGGGACGCCTCCCAGCTGGATCAACTAGAGTAAAGGGACAGCAGAGCAAAGACCCCCAGGGACTGACTCATTGGCAGGACCAGGGACCACAGATGCAAGCTCTGTCTGGCAGAATATTCCTCTAAGTCTGGGAAAGGCACGTATTTGCATTTCTGAGGCTCTGCTTTGAGCTGCTGGAGGAGCTTCCTGACTGCAGAGGGAGCTTGAGGAGACCACAGTAGATCTTCAGATGCTGGATGAGACCACAGGAGGTCTTTGAATACTGGATGCTGACAGAGCTGTTGGCAGTAGCCAAACTGGGCTTGTTCTTTCTCCTTCTTTCTCCCTCTCCTCCTTGGGGTTTGGATTAGACAACTAACCATAGAGCCTGGAGGAGGCATTTCTGAGCCTTCTTGGCAAAAAAAACCCAAGTTGTAAACAGCAAAGAAGCAGAATATAATAAAAAAAAAGGGGGAGAAGGAGGGGGATGTGCAAGCAGACACCACCCATTATCCAAGGTGATTAAGAGAAATATTGGAGTAAAAGCCTATCTTGTATAACGTTGGCTTATCAGTCAGATCACAACACGAAGGGGAAGGCAGCAGGAGGGGAGAAAAACTTCTCCTCTCCGCTTCTCTGGCAGCCACCAGCTGCTGTCTATGAAGCCTTGGAAGTGTACAACACGTTTTACAAGACACACGTGCTGAAGGCTCTGGGCTGGGGAAGAGGGAGGGAGGGGATCTACGGATCCTACAACTCCTACACCAATTTATCTGCAGGACACCTGGAAATTGGCCCCACTGGCTGCAGAGTGTGCGGGCTGCGGATCGCAGCCTCATCCCTGCAGCAGAGGGGGAAAGAGTAAAAATGTCAAGAGCTCATTAAAAATATAGAAGCAGAGGGAGTGTGAATGTGAAGAGCCTGCAGGAAGCGTGTTAGTTCAAGTTACCGAGTCCTAGAGCTGCTCTGTAAGCAAACAACTTCTCTGTAACCCAGGTTTCAGTGCAGAGAGCTGGAAACCTTCACATCGTCGAGTCTAGCAGCTCTGAGACCTCACCCGGGACTGAGCATCTGAAAGAAGGGATGCCAGAGAGGGTTAAATTGAAAAAAAAACCTCAGCCCAGCTCATGAACAGGCTGATTTTCACCTTGGACCACCAACCGGAGGCTGGTGAAAGCCCACGGGATGCACGTGACACCCCAATAGAACTAGGGGTACCCCGAGAGAAGGCAAACTGAGCAAGGAGGAGGAGTTGATTGGTTTCACGATTTTATTTAGACGCCTCAAGGCCGAGCATAACACTTAAATCCATTTTTTTTTCAAGGCCGTTTGGATCTGAGGTTTCCATTCAGGACCCCTGAACCTCAGGGTAGGATTTATCCTTTCCGGCCTTTCCCCTCTGCAGAACACATTCTGGTTTGTGGCTGGCACCACATCAAACGCTGCCAGCACCTGATCTGAAGTAAAACATTAAGAATCGGATACGGCCGGACTTGAAACAACACCGGCATTATTAGAGCAGAAAACCTCCCTGGTGACATTCACGAGCTCTTTGAAGGGGGCTACCCGCGGGACAATCTCCCCGTGCCCTGCAGACAGAGAGCAGGGAGAAGGAGGGAGATGCTTTGGTTTCTCCAAACCAGCTGCTGCAGAGCAAGGGTTTATTTGCTGAAGGAAACACGACCACGGCCGAGGACAGGGTGGGGGTGAGGGGGGAGCCCCTTGTGTGACATTTCACGTTTCCTCAGGCGACGATTTCAACACAGCGCATTTTTGTTGTCGCTGGCATTGAGAGCCTCCAGAAGAGGGGATTACAGGGTGGGGATAAGGCTTGCTTGCCTGTCTGATAAAGCCAAGCTTGGAGATAAGGGCTCCGTACGGGTCTAATTTTAAAACTGGCCCCATCGCCCTTTAACTCCTCTTGATTCAGAGTTGCTCAGCACTGATGGGGTGAAAGAGCTAAGAAGTGAGCAAAGGAGTGGAAACCTACCTCCCTCCTTCTACCTCAGGCACAAAACAAGTCCTCATGGCTTGGAGCATCTTGAGATGTCATGCTTTTTCACTTTACCACAGGAGCCAGAAAACTCTTCTGCTGGCGTGGAACTAGATGATCTTTAAGTTCCCTTCCAACCCAAACCATTCTATTCGTGTCTCTAGATCTGCCTCCTCCAGCCATGACACTGTTTTTTGGAAAGCTGAAGGAGCTGTGGGACACACACACGAAACACCCGGGTGGATGGAGATGGATCTCCCTCCTCTCCTGCCCTAGCATCAGACTATCCATACCTCAAGGCCTCCCCATGACTTAATTTAGCTTTATTTAGCTCATGATGAAGCTGGAGCAATTCCACCCAGGGGTCCTGCTAGGATAGGGTAATAGACTCAAAGAATCATAGAATCATAGAATGTGTTGGGTTGGAAGGGATCTGCTTTGCCAGAAGGTTTGGACTAGATGATCCTTCAAGGTCCCTTCCAATCCCTAACATTCTGTGATTCTGTGTGATTCTGTGACCTCTAAAGGTCATCTAATCCAAGAGCAGGGACATCTTTAACTAGATGGGGTTACTCAGAGCCTCATCAGCCTGACCTTGAATGATATGTGAGTGATGTCTAGCCTGGCCCCGAGGCAGACAGGGACTGTCTCCATCCATAGCAGTATTTCCATCCGGGGGCTGAAGTTAATCAAAACTTGTCTGTCCAAGCCTCAAGATCAACTATTTATTTATCTACCCTTGCTTTAAGTGCCCTGAACAGGAACTCCAGTGTGTCTTGTCCAGGTAAAACCCTGTCCCCAGCCTGGTGAGCTTCAGAGACAGAAAGGTTCATCTCACCATGTCCATCCCCATGATTGCAATACTGAGAGACGGGAAGGGGAAGGCATAATGGAAGATGAAGAGGAAGGAGGAGAAGAAGGGGGTGAGAAAGGCAAAGAAGAACATGCACTCACGGTTAATAAAGACATAATAAAGCTGGAAGACAGTAATGCTGAGAATGCTAGAGTTCAGAGAACTCGGCAATGAACATCCTCTATGTAAATCCTGTCACATTTCCTCATGCTCTGATCATCAAATAAGTTTGCCAAAAGGTGTGAACCACAAACGCTGATTCCCCCGGCTACTTCGCACATCAAGTTAAAACCATGTTGTGAAAACCCAGTTGATCTCTCATTTAGAAACAAAGGGAATAGCTGAGGGAGCTGGGATTGTTCAGCTGGAGAAGACTCCGGGGGCACCTTATTCCTGCCTGCAGTGCCTGAAGGGACCTACAGGGAGGCTGGGGAGGGACTTTTGACAGGAGTGTCCAGTGACAGGACAAAGGGAAATGGATTTTAACTGAAGGAGAAGGGGTTTAGATTAGATCTGAGGAAGAAATTCTTCAGTCTGAGGGTGCCAAGACTTTGGAATAAATTGCCCAGAAAGGCTGTGGCTACCCCCTCCCTGGAGATGTTCCAGGCCAGGTTGGATGAGGCCTTGAACAACCTGGGCTGGTTAAGGGCATCCCTGCCCATAGCAGAGAGGTTGGGTTAGATGAGCTCTAAGATCCTTTCCAACCTCGGCCATTCTATGATTCTCTGAAACCATTTAATCATCACAAGGTGCCAGAAAAGCCCCAGGGATGTGCTGCGGGCTTGCTGGGCACTGACGAGTGGTCTGCAAAGGCAATGGAGCATAGAGGGGATCAGGACAGCAAAGAGGAGCAGGATGACTTGAGACCATGCAACGGAATGCAATGGATCCCCTTTCAAAACTTTTACATAAGTCAGTCAACAGGCAGGAGACCCTGATCCAGCTGATGTGCCATCCCAACAAGCTGTTAGGCTCTACTGGTGGGACACCAAGACCAGACCTCACAGCCTGGCCCAAACTTGGTGCTGGGAATCATTTGATCCATCTCTGGATATACTTGCACATCAGGGCTTGCAAAGCCAAGGCTGTTCTGGGAGTTGCAGCCTCGATCAGCTTGGGTCTGGGCTCATCTGGCTCTGCAGGAGCAATATTTTGTGGTTTAAAAAGTTCTCATCCATCTTTGGACCCTGCTGTGGTGCCTGGCAGCAGCAAAGACTTCAGCTCTGAATCACGCCAGCGTTCAGTGGTGAAGACCCCAGGCTGGAAATGAACGTGCCCATGTGTTACACATTCCATCACCAGTACAGCTGCTTGCTGTCCCTGCAGAGAGGGCTTTTATACCCAGATCTTCTGGCCCCAAATGATTTTTTTCAGACGCACTCACATGATTACAGCTGAAACTGGCTCCAAAGCAACATTAAAAAAAAAGTGAGTAGAGGACACACAAAATAATATATTCCCACGAGCGGCAGAAGTTTGTTGATCTAGAATTGTGCCTTTCATTATAACTTCACATGTAAGCCTTTGAAGAAAACTGGGCTGCAGAGAACTGTTATAAGCCTTTCAAGAGCTGACAAGCATCCAGAAATGTGTCTGCTTCTCCAAATGATCCACCCTGCTCAGCCTGGGGGAAAAAAAAAAGGAAGAGAAGAGAAGAGAAGAGAAGAGAAGAGAAGAGAAGAGAAGAGAAGAGAAGAGAAGAGAAGAGAAGAGAAGAGAAGAGAAGAGAAGAGAAGAGAAGAGAAGAGAAGAGAAGAGAAGAGAAGAGAAGAGAAGAGAAGAGAAGAGAAGAGAAGAGAAGAGAAGAGAAGAGAAGAGAAGAGAAGAGAAGAAGAGAAAAAGAGAAAATAGGGTATTTCAGCAACATTTGTGCTGTGATTTCCCATTTCTATTTTGGCCCAAACACAAGACTTACCTTATGATGGTGTCGAAGCCCTCTCTTGTAACATTTGAAGAGGAGCCCCAGTGCAGGCTGTCAGTTCACACGACCCTTTGAGAAGCTGGTCTCAGATTTATCCTTCAGACCATTTCCAGGGGGAGATACCTTTTTGCCTCTTCCAACTCCTGCTGTCAAGTTGCCTTTGTCCCGTATTTCAGCCTGCTCTCCAGATTTGCTGGGCTCTGTACAAGAGGTTCCACAAAAAAAATTTCCTCTGATTTGTGAACAAAGTGACATTTGTGCATGAGGAAAAAAAAAAAAACCACTTCGGGTTGTTCCAGGGTCGAGGAGGCTACAGGAGGCCAAAACTGACTCTTGATTAGTATGATGGAGCCAAACCGAGGGTCCTTCTGTATCCTCTGGTTTTCCCTTGCATTCCTTGACAGCAGGTTGGTCAGTTTTTCCCTGACATGCTTTCATCTGCAATCCTCCTAAAAAATATGGGTGTTTGGTTTGGTGGGGTTTTTTTTGGTCAGCATCCTCGTTATCTCTTCTGGTCCAATGCTCTTTCAGTTGATGTGAACCACTGCAAGTCCCAGCTCCTCCACCCCCGCTAAGAGTAGGACCCGGCTGTCTAACACAGCACAAAAAACAAGGGCTGAAGGCTGAAACCCCCGTTACCCCAAAGGCAACAGAGCTCGGCACGAGTTTTGACATGAATGCCATAGATCTGTGGCACAGATTTTTCAGGCGGAGAAGAAAAGAAGGTTTCTTTCCCCACTGACTGCAGGGGCTTTTCGTGGCCACCACTGCCTTCAGAAGGGTTAGCTGTGGTGGGTGGGACCGCGTTGATGGGTACATTTATCTTCATAATGGTAAAAAACAATAGAGTCTGTCTTCCTTGACCTCGGAGCACTCAACGCCGAGCTGTAAGGGGAGGAAACAGAGAAGGGGACATGGGATGGCTGGACCGTGCCCAAAAAGCTGGGGAAAATTGTGAGTTTCAAACCCAGCAGGGCTGTGGGGAGGGAATGGGATTTGCTTCTAGGGCAAAATGCTGCTCCCTGGAAGTACCCACTCACAGGGGCGTCCGACCTTGTGTTTCCACACCTAAGGAGCTTGATTGGTTTCCCTGACTCCATCAGGTTCATCTGTTTCATAAGCCTTGACAAGCCAAGCTGAAAAGAATTCCCCCAGAAAACACCTTGGGGAACATCCCGATGCTTTTAAAATAAGACAGGGCAGAGCAAGAGAAAAAAATGTGAGAAGCAATTATGCCATGGCAAGACAAATGGATCAAAGTTCTCCGAGGTCTTTTCTAAACTTGAGCCTGGACCTCAGATGCTTTATAGCTCTCCATGTCTCCCGTGTCATGGAGTCACATAGATTCACCATGGCTGAAGATCTGGCCCTCATGTTGGAGCCAACTGAGGAGCGAATGTGCCTTCTAAAGCACTTCACATCTTGATCATGTCACCACAAACAACCCCATGGTGGAGAGCAGCCCTTGCCTTTGGGATAATTCCTCTCCCGTCCCATTTTACAATTCTTAGTAACATCTGAGTCTTTCTGAGTTTTATTTTTCTCCTGGGATGAGTGTTGATGAGGTCTATACCAGCCCCACAACACACAGGACCAGGAAAAGTATCGCACCATGTGCAGTTGCCTGCAGTGGGAACTCCCGTGGCTATCCCCAAAGTTGAAGAGACAGGCAAGTTGAACATGCAAAGCAACGTGTAGGGAGACAATCGTGACAATCTGGCCACCTCGGAATTTTGTGGTGCAAGCTGTGAAAATCTGTTACGTGAATGTGGGCTACAATCCTCCCTTCTATAAGGAAATTGAAAAAAGAGGAGTTTTTGAACCCCTCACCTCAACTAAAAAAGCTTCATGGCGTGCAGTAATTGCGATGCATGTGGTTCTTGCTCTTCCTACCTCTGCTCCTGGCTCTTTCTGTGGTCCCATAAAAACTTCATGGAAGTGTCCAAGGCCAGGTTGGACGGGGCTTTGAGCAACCTGGTTGGTGGGAGGTGTCCCTGCCCATGGCAGGGGAGCTGGAACGAGATGACCTTTAATGTTCCTTCCAACACAATCCATTTTGTGATTCTCTGATTTCTCCAGCCCTCTGTGTGTGACTCTGTCTGCTGCAGGATGAGGTGGGCACTACCACTCCCTCACACCCCACTGTCACTCATCCCATGGTCCAACCATCAATGTTGTCCCCAAAAGCAGTCACTGAAGCAAGATTCAAGTCACGCTTCAAGAGAGTGACAACAATGAAAGTTGTTCCCCTCAGCTTGCCGAACTGGACAAATTCCAGAGGTGGATCCTCAGATCAAGTGCTCTGGCTGGTTTCCTTCACCATAGCTCCCAGCTACCTTTCTTCACACACACCTTTGCTTAAACTCACCCTGATTTCTGTCTCAGCCCAGCAGCTTTGCCGTCAGGGCTCATCCACTTTTTGGAACTCTCAAAGGAGACAAGTCTTGCCTCATATGGGGGATGTTGAGGGGCATCAAAATGAAGATCATTGTTTGTGTCTTCTGAAACAGCCCAGAGCTCGAATCAAAAACTTACAGTGGTTGCACCAAACAGGGCACTTGGTCTGATGGGGACGTCACTGAGCTGTCCTGAATGCAGCCACAGAAGGAAGAGGGGCTCAGCGTGTGCTTCCACTTTTATCTGACTCCAACTTAAGAAGCTCCCTGACTCCTGTACTACACTTATCTGCCCCTACCCATGCCAGACTCAGTTGTTGTTTCATATCAAGGTCCACAAGTCTAAAATCTTCTCTGCATCACCAGGTTAAACCATGTATTTCATTACCACAGGACATGGTGATGACAAAAATTACAAGCGTTTAACAGTAGGGCCTTAATTAATTCTGTACATGCCAGCCTGGTGGACACATTGCCTTGTACATTTGGGCTCAAAACTTGACCTACGTTCATCTCTCCATACCGAGGGCAGATTTCCCTTCCCACGGCTGTTTCTTACCAATTATCTTTCTTCTTGGTTCAGGGGGCTTTCTCGTGGATCTGGTCAGAAAGAAACACAACAGCTCCATGGATGTGTTTCAGCGTGGGTCTGTCTGTCGTGGAAACACAGGAACGAGCTGCAGCCCACAGCTCAGGGCAGTCCAGCTAGCACACCAACCACGACACACAAATCATTCATGTGTGTGGGGCATTATTTCTCAGATTCGTACAATCACAGAATCCTTCAGGCTGGAAAAGCCCCCTGGGATCATCGAGTCCAACCACTGACCCTACTACAGAGCTCACCCCTAAACCATCTCCCCCAACCCCACATCTCAACGGCCTTTAAACCCCTCCAGGGCTGGGGACTCAACCCCCTCCCTGGGCAGCCTGTGCCAAGCTCTGGCTGCTCTCGCTGGTAAAAACTCCTCCTCCTGCCCAGTGTAACCCTGCCCTGGTGCAGTTTGCAGCCGTTCCCTCTGGTTCTGTCGCTCATTGCCCGTGAGGAGAGACCAGCCCCAACCTCTCCACACCGTCCTGTCAGGCAGTTGCAGAGAGTGAGGAGGTCTCCCCTCAGCCTCCTCTTCTTCAAACCCAACAGCCCCGGCTCCTTCAGTTGCTCGTCACAAGATTTATCCTCCAGGCCCTTTCCCAGCTCCGTTGCCCTCCTCTGCACTCGCTCCAGCACAGAGAGAGAAATTGCACAGAGAAATTAATTTTTACCTTCTGTTAACTGCTAATGACATTCTTGTGTTTGGGAGAGCTTTGGGATTTCTTTAACTTTATCCAGATGAAGATCCTTTTCTCGAAAGGCCTCCCAGGTCTCGAAAGATTTTCCAGGTGGGTGTCTCAAGCCCATCCTCTGAAGGAAGCTCAGCAAAGTGGGCTCAATCTGTCTCTTTTCCAACTCTCATTACTGTGCTTGTGTTTCTGCTCCGGAGGCTCTAAGCTCCATCAGGACAGAAGAGGATGGTATAAAAAAATGTGGCAGGTGAAAGAGAGAGTCCATGGATGAGGGTGTTAGAAATGTTGAACTGCTTCCTGGCGAGTGTTTATAAGTGATTCCCTCAACATCATGGTTTGTAGACCTTGGAGGATGCAGTTGGGTCCTCATGGGACCAGCCAGGTGCTCTGGCATGAGGCACATGGGGACAACACTTTACCCTCCACCCAAGAGCTGCATGGACTGAGCTCTGCTCTCAGCTGGACACATCCAGAGCCCTCCTTCACATTTTGATCCACCTCACCCTAGCAGGACCCTGTTTTGGCCTCCTGACTGTGCCGTGCAAAGTGTGCTTAAGTGAAAGGGGGGCTGCCAAGTTTGGACCAGACCCCTGAACAATCCCATGTCTCAGACTCTGGCAAGGAACTAACGCGTCGGGAAAACTGAAAGAAAATCCAGAATAAGCAAACGTGGATCAATAGCAAGAATCTCCTTCTGACTTCCAGCAAATATTGACTTTAACCCCCAGAGCAGACATGGACAAATATTGCCTCATCAGACCTTTTGAGGGGATTAAAAATGTCTATTCAATGGAAAAAGAAAATCTAGGCTTTTTTGTTGTTGTTTGCTCCTATTCGAATGTTCTGAGTTTTTTTTCTTCTGAAAAGAAAGCCCAAGTATTTTAAGTTTTGGTCTCTGTGTTCAGAAATTCTCCTGCCACCCTCAGAGAAAAAACACTAAGACCCATTAAAAAGAAAACAATATTCCCTGTAAAAAAGCAATTAGAGTTTTACATCAGATTTATACTGGAGACTGAAGGTTTACCTCCCTTCAGAATCTCTGATTTTCTTTGTAATTTGAAAACTAATTATTTTAATCCCTGATGCTCTGCATAAACATCCACTACCGTGGTGAGAATGTGCCAGGGTCACGGCACATTATTACAGCGTGTTTAATTTCTTCCTGAGGCTGATACTTTCCTAAATAGTCAGTCTTGACATTTAAACAATGAGGCAAGAAACTCAAATACATCCAACACTGAGGCTGGCTGAATAAACAGAAGGAAGCAAAAAAAAAAAACCCAAAAATCTCTAAGCGCAACAAGGAAAAGGCTGAAATAGAGAAAAGGTTTGGGGGGAGTCAACCAATAACTTTTACATCTGTGTCAAGTACTTAAGTACTTGCAACACCAGAATGTTCAAGTGTGGAAGGATTATAACAATACAAACCTGTGGCTGGCAAAGCCATCATCTCACGACTATTCAGTTCTTCTATCCCTGGGCTACTGCTAGGAAATCAGTTGAGCCTTCCCTTCCCTGCATCCACCGTTGACTTACGTCGTCTTCTCCATCCCTTGCTCCACAATAGGCTTCTTCTCCCCTTTAAATAAATTTCCCTCTGCACATGCTGTGATGTGAGCATCGTAAATAGATTATCAACATGCGTGTCCCTACCCAAAGCTGCCACCAAAATCACAGTGCTCCTTTGGTGAGTCAGGAAACCACGGCCACCGCCAGCCTTCCCTTAGCGTGGTTTTCTGCAGAGCCACCAGGATGCCGAGGAGATGGTGACAGCATCTCTCCCTTCCCCTGCCTCGCATCCCTCCATCTCCAACAGGCAGGAGGTCTCTGGGTTTACTGAGCGGGTGAAGTTGCAGGATTACTGGGTGTTGCTGGTCCTCAGTGGAGAAAGGCTCCAGGGCTACTGGTGCTAAATGCATAGAAGCTGGCGCACGTCTTCTCCATAACCATCATCTCCCATGTGTGGTTTTCAATGGTTGTGGTGGCCCATGCCATCCTCACAGCAGCCTCAGGTCTGTTGGGCTCTGCTGTGGATGGCTGTCATGGCTGCAGGGGCTTTGATCCCAGATAATAGTGTCCAAGGAACACTGTGCCCAGTTCTGGTGTCCCCACCATAAGAGGGACATGGAGCTGTTGGAACAAGTTCAGAGGAGGCCACAAAGATGACCCAGGGGCTGGAGCAGCTCTGCAGTGAGGACAGGCTGAGGGAGCTGGGGTTGTTCAGCTGGAGAAGAGAAGAATCTGGGGGGACCTTATCCCTGCCTGCAGTGCCTGAAGGGACCTACAAGGAGGCTGGGGAGGGACTTTTGACAAGAGTGTCCAGCGACAGGACAAGGGGAAATGGGTTTAAGTTGAAGGAGAATAGATTTAGATTGGATCTTAGGAAGAAATTCTTCAGTCCGAGTGTGGCAAGATTTTGGAATAAATTGCCCAGAGATGTTGTGGCTGCCTCCTCCCCGGAGATGTTCAAGGCCAGGTTGGATGAGACCTTGAGCAACGTGGTCTAGTTGAGAGGCATCCCTGTCCACGGCAGGGGGTCGGATTAGATGATCTCTAAGGTCCCTTCCAACCTAAGACATTTAATGATTCTATGATAACCCATGGGGAAGCAGCTCCTGACCCTTGTCTGTGCAGAGTTCACTTTCTCCTGTAAAGTTCTACCAGTCACAGCTAGCATGGCCCTGGGCTTTCTCAGATGCCTCCGTGTTGGGACCTTTAAACCAGCCTACATGGGCTGTTTGTGAATCTCCAACATCTCAGCCCATTCCTGTTCAGGGCAGCTCCTCCTCCTCCTTTCCTGCTCTCATCAGCTCCTCCTCACCCCTTTCCCATGGTCTGCTGCCTCATCCCCCTCTTTATCAGAACAGGCCACTTCCGTGGGACCATCTTCTCCAGTCCATCTGTAACTGCTAAAAGCCTCCAGAGGATTTAATGCATGGAAATGAATTTCACTTATAGTATGCTAAACAATTCAAGTAAGAATTTTATTGACAAGTAGCAGTAGACATCTGGCTCTAAGTGCCAGCCTGGGGGAAGGAATTTGCTGCAGTTATCTCAAATATGTAAATTCTGCCCCTTTTTTTCTCTTTTGGTTGTCTAATTCCATGATCTCAGTGAAGTTCAGAGGTGAGTGGTTGTCTCCTCAAAGAGATCAACAAGGTTTTTGAAACAAATAGAGCTCTTCTTCGAGCTACACTGCATTTCAGACTTGTTGGATCTTTGTGGAATGGTAAGTCCCTTAACTATGGGGTTTCTTACACTTTCCTTGGCAGTAGTGACCATTACTGAAGATAATATGTCAGATGTGGGTCAGAATAGCACAGCAACACCTATTCTCACCTTTTTAAAGCTGTAGATTTTCCTACACACTCTGCAATGATCAAAGACCATTTCACCAATGATCGAAGATAATTCTGGACTGTATCACCCAAACCTCAACTTGTCTTCCTTCCTGTGTTGAACCATGCTCCTTCCCTCATTGCTCATGGGTAACTGAACCGCAGAGCTGGCAGGCTTACAGCATTTCCTCTGCTCAAAACAGAGAGAACGATGGGCATGTTGCAAGAGGACAAAGGATTTAAAGGTTTTAAACTAAAGAGAGTGGATTTAGACTAGATATAAGGAATAAATTCTTTTACAATGAGGGTGGTGAAGCACCAGCATAGATTGTCCAAGGAGATGGTAGAAGCCTCATCCCTGGAGACATTCAAGGTCAGGACAAGGCTCTGAGAAGGCTGATCTATCTAAAGTTGTCCCTGCTCACTGCAGGAGGGTTGGACTATATGACCTTGCAAGGTCCCTTCCATCCCAAAACATTCTATGATTCTACAGGGCACGAGATGATAAATAGGACCCAGGTACGGGTAGTCATGATAACCCTGTAGATGGCATCCCTGCAGTGATAGACCAGAGATGCTCTCCACATCTGCTACCCCATTTAGACCAGATGATCTTGGAGATCTTTTCCAACCTCATTGATTCTCTGATTCTATTTGAGGCACGAAACAGGATAGAATTCTGTCGTGTGGATGTCTCCTCCTAGGCAAGGTTTGTGGTGGGGATGACATTTCTTGTTACACCATCTGCTCCAGGTTAGTAGGTTTCCATCACATCAGGCCTTCTGCAGGTCTGAAATAGAAGCAGAAAAGTTCTGTGGTGGATGACAGATCTCTAGCAAAGTGCTTGGAGTTGAACTGGATGTGTTAATTGACTAAAAGAAAAAAGTTAAGTGCAATAATGTTCAGTAATTAAAGGAAGAGGGTGGTAAGAGGGTTATTTCCCATGGTAAAAAAGAGAGTTTATCACCTGTGGTGCAGGGAGAGTGTGATGATTTGATGGGGAAGGGAGAAAATCATGGTTTCTCAGGCACTTTTACTCCTAATTGAAAAAAAAAATTGTGAAAAAGAGAGAGAAAGCATAAAAGAAAATCTCACCGAATGCCTTCTACCCCCTCAGACTCAAGTCATGCTTCATCTGCGGAAGAAGCCTCCCATCCAATCTCAGCCAAAACTCAGGAACTCGTGCATTTAAATTGGGTTTTAAATTATCTTTAAGCACCGCTCTCTCAACTGTTTTTCTTCTGATATTCTCCAAGTTAGTTAATTAAAACTATTGGTGCTTCTTTTCTTTTTCGACACTATTTGAAGACCCTCTCACAAGAACCCCAACTCACTGCCAAGGGTCTGGGGAAGAAACACCGTCCACCTGCTGCTTCCCTGAGCCGCTCCCTCTTTATTTATGGTAAACTTTGAGGAGCTGGGCTGAAACCAAGCACCAGGCTGATACCTGACTCCAAGCACTGAGCCAGAGTCTGGCTGATTTACACTGGGGAACAAAGCCAAAGGGAAATACAACAGCATGAGGGAAAAAGTTGGCGCTGCGGAGTACGGATGTGTGCGATCGGCCAGCACCTGAAAGGACGTAGCTGATACTGCAGCAATAATTTTCCTCCTCCTGTACCATTTTTTTGTTTTCCATGCCTTAACATAAAAACCTCCACTGGCCACTATCCACTGTTACTTCACGTTTCCCAAGGTCATCGACAACCAAAACGTGAAAGATTAGATCGCTGCCTCCAGGCTTGGGTCTCGATTACCCAACTGCAAACCTTGAGTCGTCTCGCAGCAGACCCTGGTCTGTGAAGATATTAAATAAGCCTCTGTGTGGCGCGTGATGTGGAGCCCAAATACGTGTAACATTTGTGAGATTTCATCATATTTCCACATAAGCCTGTGTCCTGTGTCAGTGCCATTAACCTCTGAACTCTCCATGACCATAACACCCACGTTGGGGACAAATAAAACTCAAGAGCTAAGCCACTCGGCTGACCCGGATACCTTGATATCACTGTTGTAGTGCTGAGGATTGGGAACATCCTCAACTAGGATTAAATGGCACCTCTTATATAGTTTATCTTCCCAATATTTGGCTTTTGTAATAGCTGCAGGCTGTAAAATATTTATACCTTTGTGCATGGGGAAATGTTTAAAGAGTTTGCAGCTCCTGACCCTGTTTTTAATGCAGTGTTTTGTAGTTCTGAGAGGTTTTGGTTTGGTTTTTTTTGTTGTCTTGGGGTTTTTTTGACACTGTGTTTTCCTCAGGGACTTCGCTTTGTGTTGCTGGTTGATGGGGGTGGGAGTTGATGGGGGATGGTTTCGAGGAGCTGATGCTGCTGGCACGGAAGGCTGCAGCTGCTTGGTCTGGGACTGGAAAGGCTGAATCACTCTTTGGGTTGAAGTCCAAAGCTTCTCACGAATCAGCCCCATTCCAGCAGGGACGGAGCTCAACGTTGTGTTAAAATCTTGAAAATGAGCAGAAGGAGAATTCAAGTGGGTTTATCGTAGCTCTTTGCTCCTGCAAATTCCAGACTAAGAAATAACAAGACAGTGATTGGTGTTATCACCAAACAGGTCACCTGCACCAGTCTATCCACTCCTTGTAGGGCCTGGATCTGGTGGTGTTGACCCTGAGTAATGCAGATCCACAGCAAGGAGCTTCAACTACTCAGGGACAAGCTGGTGCCAGATGCTCTGGCCATAGAATCATAGAATCATAGAATGTTAGGGATTGGAAGGGACCTCATGGCTTGCACTTAAGGTCAACTAGGCAGCAGCAAGAAGCCTACAAGGAGCTGTGGACCTCGTGAGGTTCATTGAAGATGTGTTGGTCATGACAGGCTCCAGTGGGACCTTGCCTTATCACCATAACCTTTTCAGAACCATCGGTGGTGCAGGAGATCTGTGTCCTGGATGCACCAGCAAGAAATGTGAGATTGCATTTGACCAGCTCATTGGAGGGAAGCTAGTGGGGCCTCTGGGCTTTGCTTGTGCTGATCTACACCCAAAAATACTCCTCCCTTGACCTAGATGTTTTATATGAAGAGGTCACTTGAGCAAGGCATGACTTGGGTGTCAAACTGTTGCATCTGTGGAGTGCAAACACTTGCTGGAATGCTTGAAATGATGCAAGAAGCCAATGCATCGCTTACCTCATCATGCTGAGCTAAGATTCAGATGGTCAGACCATGATACTGAGGTACTATGAAGAGGATCATGAGGCATATTGTGAGACCCCACCTCGAATCCTGCGTCCAGTTCTGGTGTCCCCACTGTAAGAGGGACATGGAGCTGTTGGAGCGTGTTCAGAGGAGGCCACAAAGATGACCCAGGGGCTGGAGCAGCTCTGCTGCGAGGACAGGCTGAGGGAGCTGGGGTTGTTCAGTCTTGACAAGAGAAGACTCCGGGGGGACCTAAGAGCTGCCTTCCAATACCTGAAGGGATCCTACAGGGAGGCTGGGGAGGGACGTTTGACAAGAGCATCCACTGATAGGACAAGGGGAAATGGGTTTAAATTGAAAGAGAAGAGGTTTAGATTGGATCTTAGGAAGAAATTCTTCAGTACGAGGATGGCAAGACTCTGGAATAAATTGCCCAGAGAGGCTGTGGCTGCCCCCTCCCTGGAGGTGTTCAAGGCCAGGTTGGACAGAGCCTTGAGTAGCCTGATCTAGTTGAGAGGCATCCCTGCCCGTGACAGGGAGGTTGGATTAGATGATCTCTAAGGTCCCTTACAGCCTGGGCCATTCTAGGATTCTGTGATTCTATGATTAATCAACGTGCTGTGAAATGCGCGGTGGTCGTGCTGACCGCCAGTCCTCAGCAGATACAAGTTAATATTCAGTTGGTGAAAACCCTCATTTCAGCCTGGCTGAGACTTGCTATGCACGATCCCAAGTGCCTCCTTCGTGTAATAAAAGCAAGTAGCCAGGTGAAAAAAAAAAAACCAATCAGACCACTTGCCCACCAGTCCCGCAGCGAACTCTGTGATCACTTTGGCTCGTCTCAAAGGGGAGTCTTTCAAATCCCGCTTTTCGTTTTCGAAATGATTAATCTCCATCCTCGCCGAGAGCAAAGGGACCTACAGCAGGCTTTGCATTCAGCGAGGAAAAACCAAGAAAAAAAAAAAAGAGCGAGTAACCTTTCATTTTATACACCATCCGTCATGGGCTACTGGTTTCTGGTGGAAGAGCTGACAGGCAGTTGTGCCAGAACCAGAAGGCACATCTCTGTAGGCACAGCTACGTTAGAAATGACCTGGGAGCTGTGAAAACTCGCCTCCTTTGAAACGAGTACAAAACAGCTTAATTTTTTATTTTTTGCTCCATTTAACGCGGGCTCAGCGGGAGCTGGAGGTGGGTGCCAAAGGGAAGCCAAGCAAAAATCACTCCTCAGCAGAGCCTTCCCAATGCCTCCACTGCCTGCCAGGGGGCTTGGTTACAGAAGCGTGAGTTCCTCTCGTTTGTGCCAAGCATCTTGCTACAGGATGGGTGATTTTGCCCTTTATAGATTGAGCCATCACTGGGGGTGGGCAGACAGTAACGCAGAAATTACATAAACTTCTCCCAGTCCTTCTATCACTCTGATATCTCTGGAGCAATCTGAGTTTAGTAGTATTGCTCAAAGCACTTTCATTTTAAACTTCCCAGTTTTAAAAAAAAATAAAATAAAATAAAAAAATATCCCTAAACTGAGCTTTTCTGAGCGGGGGAGGTGGCCTTTCTGGAGTCCAGCTTTTGGCTCTGGGGTGGAGAAATGTGATTTTTTTTTTTTTTCAGATCCAAAAACTGGTGCTCGAGGAAGTTGACTGAAGTGCTCCTCAAGGTTTCCCATGGAGATAAACTGGTTGAATAACAGCAGTTATGGTTCACTTTTTTCCCTTGACACTTTGGAACTTGAAAAATTAGTAAAACAAGCAGGAGTCTTTGGTTTTTTCCATAGTGTTAAAGCCATTTTTAATAATAACCAGCACAACTGAGGATTAATTCTGTCAGCATTTCTGTTATATCGCATCAGATCTTTTTAATATTTATTTTGTCGTTTCCATCTTCCATTACATCTGAGGAAGAAGGAAACTGACAGGTCCTAATTTCCACTCTGTTCCGCTTAAATCAAATTAGGCTAATTTGTAACAACTCAGTAATTCACATTTCATTTCTTGATGGGAAAACCTAAATCCCCCCCTGCTTGCCTGTCTGAAAAGAGTTTGAATTATTTCCTGAGCAAAGTCAATCCAGGAATACACAATCGTAATGGAGGAATTTGTATATATTTATCTGAGTAGATATGAAGGAAAATTACAAATAAAGTATTAAAATTGAAAATTATTTCATTGATCAAAGGAGAAGGGCAACTGAAGACTGAAGACTGAAGCTTGAGGGGAACATCACCTTCAGCTTTTTCCCTAGGCAAGGATTTTCATTAAAATACGTCCTTACACTGATTATCTGTAATTGGAGTTTTCTCCCATCGTTCTCATGATTGTGTTATGATTATCATGTTAGAGGTAGACAATATTTTGGCAAACAATGACTTGTTGACAGAGGGAAGGGTTGTTATTTAATGGTGACGTGAGATAAAATGCAATAGGTTGTCATCAACGGAAGAGACCAGCCTTTTACCGCACTTCATCTAAGTGCAAGACACAATTTCTTCCTAAAAAATGGATTCATATAATTCACTAGACCTTTACTATATAAAACTATGTGCTTTTTTCACAGCTGCTACCAGATCTATAGAAAAGGTGACAGTGTGCCACCGCTTGAGACCAACAACCAAGCAGAAATAGCTGCAAAAAAATGGGTCCCTTACATTGGGAGTGAAACAGAATGAAATGCAGAGGGTCATAAGGCAAAAACAACAATAAAAACAAAATCTCTGGATTGCATAAAGGATGAATTTTCCCCAAAGATTCTGGTTCACTTCTTTGGCAACAAGATCCGTTGATGAGCGATGCCTCGGTGGAGCATCTGTCCCCTCATGATTCAGGACTCCAGGCTGTTCCCGACGAGAAATCGTTCCTTTTTGCTGCCAATATCCCCACCGAAATCCAACAAGATGAGTAAAACGGGAGTCAAAAATCCACATCTCGAGTAGCACTCCCGTCCTATCACCCGCTGTGTTTTCACAGCGCTGTTGCTGTTGTTTTTGGACACGGCAACCCACGTTTCCTGCTAAGACTCGTTTCTACTATAATTTATAGTCTTATTTCTGCAGCGGGTTGAAGGTTCTTTGGATTGCAACAGAAAACATGTTGACTATCTTCCTGGTGTAGCTCCGGTGGTCGTCTGCCTCAGACATGGTAGGCTCATGGAAAACATTCACAGGGCCACAAACCACCCGTGATGCTCCTTGCTGCTAGGTGATTATTTTCCCGCAGGAGGAATCCCATCCTCCTCCTGTCTGGGCAGTGGGTGAGCTGCTCCAGAAGTCAGGGGAAGAGGTGATAAAAACAGATTTCACGGGGATGAGCTGGGAGATATCTGCAGCCTTCGCGTGTCCCATTCTGTCTGTAACGAAATTTGATTTATTTTCCCCCTGGCCTCACAGAGACTCTGGAAAACAATCGAATTAATTACGATGCTGGTTATGACACACATTTGAACTTTTATGGAAAAGACTAAACTTTCATTTGATTTCTGCCTCCAACAACATTTGTGTTTATAACAATAAGTGTAGTAAATATACGGCAATCCCATGAAGTGCAGTTATCCACTCTGAGGTGGAAATGGCCCAGCTGACCCCAGGCAAAACCATATACACCGAGGCTGAAGGCATTATCTCTTCTCTCTTGTGTGGCCAAAACAAGTGTCCAAGGAATGAAAAATGGGATCTCTGGTACAAGACCTTTGAGAGTACATTGGACAGAGCAACAATGATGGGGCTGAATCTCCTTCCAAGTGGTCTCGAGATCTGTGTGTCCACCAGCGCTCGTGTCTCTGTTATCTCAGATTAACAATTTTTTTTATTCTTGCAATGGGAGCGTTGGCTTATTTTCTGTGTATTTCCTCTTTTCAGCCCATGACAGAGTCTTCTGCTGATGTAATCTTGTTAGCAGATGAAATATAGGCTCGAATGCCAACACAACCCACTTCCAGTCTAAGTGGTGTATCCCCAGCAATGGACTCACCAGTGCTCCAACTCCTCCAGGGCTTCAGGACTGGATGCAAATCCAGGTGGAAGAGAAGCTGCAAGAAAGAAAATGGGGGCAAAGAGTACCCCAGCAAGGAGAAACCTGGGAGAGGACTCTACCCGTGTCCTAGGACCTCAGCTTCATCTCTATGTGGTTTTTTTCTAACCTCTAAAGAAAAATTCAGTTCATCAGAATACCCGTTGTTGGTCCAAAAGGTGGTTCCAGAAATTGAAATCTATTTTGTCAATTCTTCTTCCATTTTATTGATGGCTCAGAGCTGGCAGTGAGGAAATCTGGTTTTTCTTCCCAAGTCTGTTATGAATTCCCAGTATGGCTGGGAACAGATCTCTGCAGAATGTCCTGGAGATATCAGGTCCATGAGGTTCCTAACGAACTGAAAATGGGCTGGATGCTGCATGAATAATACCATGGGTCTTCTAGGTGTGATCACCAAATATTTTTGGTTTCTGCACGGTCGATATTTTTCTAAATTTTCATATACAGAATTGCAGCAAATCAGGCTCCCACTTTGGGGTTATGGAGCTATGGACACTCCTCAAAATGAAAAAATAAAAAAAAAAGGAAATACTCATAGGATTTTCAAAAGTGTCTAGGCACCAAAATCCCATCAGCTTAAGAGGTTGAAGCCTACTCTGTTTAGGAGCTTTAGAAAATCCCAGCAGCATCACTCTATCACTAAGCTTATATTGCTTTCTCCAGGACAGTGCTTGGTTTCTGCTACATTTTCTGATGTCTTGGGCTTATTTGCCATTACCAGGTTACCCTGGTAGTTCGACTTTCCTTTCTAGGCTAAGGAGGAGATTGCTTTACACGACGCCTTTCATCTTCCCTAATACGCTCCATATTATCCTCTTGATTTCTTCCATCTGGGCAAATCTTTTGTTGACCTCACCTGAAATCTAAAACCTTTCAAAATAAGCCCTTCCACTCCCTTCCTCTGATCCGGTAATGGTGGATGTGACTGGGAGGTCAGAAGCCTGAGATTAGCCGTGACCTCACTCTTGGGCTTCGCATTGGCAGTAGGTTGGAGGCTTTGAACTTGGCATCCTGACAAATTGTTATTACTACATACCAAAAAAAAATCAGCTCGCCCTCGTGTCTGTGGGAGGGTGTGGGGGGAAAGACAGGGGAGATGGATTCCTTCAAAGGGCAAAACTGTTCCACACAGCAAGACACCGAGACAGGAAGGTTTAACCCAAGAACCCCAAGGTAAAACCTTGACAGCCACTAACTCCTAAAATACAGCCCAGAAACGCTCTTAATTGAATCCTAACTGGCTCAGATGATGCGGACAGTGGATACTGCTTGAGCTTTTATTTTTAGAGGGTGAGACGCCAACCTCTCATGAAAACTGAGCAGGGACCAGATTTCTGGAGTGAATGACTCTCACATTTTACAAATCCAAGAATAAATAAAGCCGAGCTGACATGGATATTTAGTCTACGAGCCCAGAAGACATGAGAAGATCTTCGGCGTCATCTGACTCGGCTCGCAGAGGCAATGTCTTTGACAGAGGGTGTTCTCCAACACATGAGCCTCCGTTTGGAGATATACATTTCCCTTTAATCTAATGCTAACCTTCAGGATTCTCTGTTTTCAGCCTGGAGAAATGAAGCTGTTGCAATCTTCTCTCTGTCAGACTGTGAGCGTGTGCCCATGTCTGTCCCATCCCTCTGTAACAGCATCTGACGCCGTTGGCCAAGTTCAACCACACTTGAAGGAGATTAGAGGCCAAAGAGGCTTTGCCTGGTACCCCTCTGAGAGCAAAGTTTTCTAGCCGGTCAAGCAGAGAGAGACAGACCCATAACCACACTGAAGCCAGACAAATTCAACTTAGAAATAGAGTCTGTGTTTTTAACAGCACGACTGTTAAACGAGAAAAGCTTCAATCGGATTCTTGTGTCTTCTTAGGCAGCGGAGTCAGTCAGCCTCAAGACACAAATCCAGAGGAAACCTGGCTCCTTTCGATCCAGGAGTACCTATTTCTTAGATTTTAAAGTCACAGTGGGCCATAAGATCATCTATTCTGAGCTCCATATAACATGGACCATAAAATTGCATACTCCAATAAGGAACCCAATAACTTGTGCTTGGCTAAAACCTCTGTTCCAGCAGGCATCTGCTCACAATCTGAAATTATCTGAAGAGGAAGAATCTACTCCTTTCATTGGTATTTTGTCTCAACACTTAATCACTCCCACTGTTAAAGCACTGGGCCTCATTTTGAAATGAAATATGTCTGCTTTTATGTTCTGGCCTTGGACCTCTGATAGGCTCCAAGGCTCTGTTGCCTCTGGGTGTTTTCTCCTGAGGACGAACTTCTGCCCTTCTCGAGCCTCCTCTTGACCTTCCCTCGGTAAGTGAAGCAGGTAGAGAACTAGCACGAGACTTGTTCTTCCTTGGCTTTTGAAACTTTTTGTGACTTTTCACTTTTTTGGGGGGAGGGGGGGAGCTTTCGAATTAAGTTGACACAGCAATAGCTCGGACAACTTACAAACTAGATTTTTATTGATGCAGTCAAGGGAGAAGGGGTGAGGGGTGAAGAGGCAAGAATTCAAACAACCCAAGAGTCTCTTCTCAGTCTGATGTGGACCTTTGATGGTGTCAAGATGTTCATGTTGTTTGATAACATCATCCTAAAACTGTTAAGGCACAAACTAGTTTTTCAGAGGGAGCCAGAGGAAGAAGCAGTGACACATTCAGGGCTCACAAGAGGCTTCCACTAAGGACGAGGAAGATCTGGAGAAGGTCCAGAAATGATACTGTGATATCACAGAATCACAGAATGTCAGGGATTGGAACGGACCTCGAAAGATCATCAAGTCCAATCCCCCTGCCAGAGCAGGAACGCCTCGATAATGCTACACAGGAACATGTCCAGGCAGGTCTTGAATGTCTCCAGAGAAGGAGACTCCACAGCCTCCCTGGGCAGCCTGTGCCAGGGCTCCGTCACCCTCACTGAGAAGAAGTTTCTTCTCGAGTTTAAGCGGAACCTCTTATGTTCCAGTTTCAGCCCATTACCCCTTGCCCTATCATTGGTTGTCACCGAGAAGAGCCTGGCTCCATCCTCGTGACACTCACCCTTGATATATTTGTAAACATTAATGAGGTCACCCCTCAGTGTCCTCTTCTCCAAACTGAAGAGCCCCAGCTCCCTCAGCCTTTCCTCATCAGGGAGATGCTCCACTCCCTTCATCATCCTAGTACTTGTCACAGAAATGGTGGTTTATGCAGTTTCCCTTCTGGGGTTCTTCTGGTACGGCCCATTCGGGTCTCATCTCTCACTCTAAATGATGTCCAAGTTCAACTGCTCTGGACAGGAGAGCGCAGAGGCTGTTCTCAGTCAATCTGACGGAGTTCACGGAGGGTGAGAAGCAGAACTGCAATATTTATGCAGACTGACTTCAGCTCTTAAGGCCCTCACCGCCTGGCCCAGCGGCAACAGAGGCCGTAAATCTCTCCTCGCATAGTTTTCATTTTTAAGTTCTGCTTCAGAACAGAAAACCTGCATCTGGTGGGAGAATAAGCCAAGTACAACAACGGCTCGTGGGGTGTGGTGGTAAAGCAGTTAAGTGTCTCGCTGCGGATGAAGAACCACGTGTCGGAGCCTTCCTCCAGCTTCAGGACACTGACCACCCGCAACAGCTTCATCCCTCACGGGTGACCAGCAGGTGGGTCTGGGGATGCACAAATCAGTTATTGGTGTCTTCAGCTCAGGAGTAACCTCTGGCTTTCAGCAATGACCCTGTCTACAGCCCAGCCCTGTGGGAAGGCAGCAGCTAACGCCACAGAGACCGTCCACGTGCTGTTCTCCATCACAGGCACGAGCAGAAAGCAAGATGACCCTTAAATTGAAAACGAAGAGTCAGAAGAGGGAATTTAGCATGCCCTTCGCTTGACACAGTGTTTTAATTTCCTCGATTATTTGTTGTTGTTGTTGCAGGAGATTTGGAGAGGAGCAAACGAGGTTGCTGACCTGCCAAGATCTTCTCGAGCGTGCTGTTGAGTGGGCAGCATCCCTTCACACGGGCAAAAATAACAGGGACCTGCTTTGCGGCAGCCTGATATCATTGCCTCGTTACTATACGTCAGAGGAGATGGAACTGCTTGTGTTGTCCTGCAGATGCTTTTATTTTTAAATCCTTCTCCTCCGCATTGCACTAAAGAATTCTTTGTGGGTTTGCTGAGATGAGATACCCATGCGTCTCCTAGACTTAAATCGTGGGAGATCCAAAATGAAGAGAAAATTGGATTTTATGGGACCTTGGCTAACAAACTCCTCTGAGCGCAGTGGCACCGATCTGTGGGAAGCCTATGAAACAGCACTAACAAGGAGAGGAAGAGGGTTTAACCTTTGTTCAAGAAGCCATAAATCACCATCTGGAGGGTGAAAAATGAGTAACAACTCTACCACTGTAAAATTCACGTGATATGCTAGGCTGAGAAAACAGCAAATTTCCAGGGCCCAAAAGGAGTACCACAGCTTTCCAAAGGCACTAAAGTGTCCCCATGAGCTGCTTGACTTTCATCCCTTGAGGAAAGGAAAGGGTAGGTTTTCCCCATGGTGTCCCCGCTCCTGACAGCTCAGAGGAAGGCAGAGGCTTCAGCCCAGCTCCCCTCCATGTAGACGAAGCAAGGGTCCGTGAGGACACGTATTTTCTCCCGTCCTGCAGATGTCCAGCCCACCATCTGCAAGACAAAGCCCTTAGTCACAGGGCCACACCGTCATTTCGGGTGTCCCTAGCCCTGCTGCATTTCCTGGGGTCCCTGATTTAATGTCACGAGGGGAAGCCACCGTAAAGACTCCACCAACTTCATTGGAGGGTTTTTTAACATGAGTCAGCAGGGTTCACACCACAATTTATAGCGTCATAGCATGGTTGGGGTTGGAAGGGAACTTAGAGATCATCTCATCCTGATCCCCCTGCCATGGGCAGGGACACTTCCCACCAGACCAGGTTCCTCAAAGCCCCGTCCAACCTGGCCTTGGACACTTCCACAGCTTCTCTGGGTAACCTGTGCCAGGGTGTCACCATTCTCACAGAAGAGAATTTCTTCTTAATCATCACACGTCAGGGCACAGGATTGGTTTCGTGGCTTTGCTGTCTCTGGCAAGCTACGTTGGCTGACGGGTGCTCTATTAAGGTTGTTCTCCGAGACGTGGATGAGATAATGCAACGGTTTATAAACCATTGGCTTCTGAGTCATGCTCTCTGGAGTTCACGGAAGACAGAAAAGCCTTCAGCTATTCCCAGACGTATGCATTGCAGAGACATCCAAGCTGGGTGCAGAAGGAGCTACTATATCCCAAAGGTATTTAACCATTTAAGGTTTGTGCCAAAACTTAATGGCATAAACTAGGACCATCCCATTTAAACCAGTTGCACTTAGCAAGCCAGTTCCCCAGCAGCAGGTGACAGCAGAACATGGCTTTCTCCCAGCCAAGCTGTCTTGTGAGCTTGCTCACTGAGACACGATAGTTTATCTCAGTTTCAAGCTCTGGCATGGACCTCTCACCAACCACCTCCTCCAACCCAGCTCATGCTCATGTTCTTCCAGCACGACCCGCTGGCACCTCCTTGCACATTTCACGGTATGTTTTTGTTAGTCCGGGCACGTGCATACATTTTTCTTTATTTTCTTTTTTTTTTTTTACTTCATGTCCTACAAGTTTTTGAACCTGAAAGGGAAAGACTTCTTGGTTTTACAGGTTTGGATTTGTTCCTCTGGATTTAGGGCCGTATCTCCTAACGAAAACAAAATGCTGGAGTCCAATCTGTCAAATTAAAGCAAAGATTTACCAAAGGAAAATATGCTTACAAAGTAAATATAAATTAATTTAATTGGTTCCTATTATCACTTCTATTGGAGCCTGCAAGTATAATCTGGTGCTGAAGTAATTAATTGGGTGTGAAGCAGCTACTGTGCCAAAACTCACTTGTAGGGAATGAAACTCGCAGACTTCTTGGCTTGACTGTTACCTGCAGCGTCTTGGCTTTGTTATTTTGCAGAGCGGAGCAAATCACAGCGCCGGGCTGTGCAATCAAACGCTCAGATAAATGCCTCACTTTGTGTTTTCATGACGGGGTGGTTACGACTACAGGCGTTTTCCCACCCAGGTCAGGTCGAGATCGGTTTCGGCGGGGAAGTCAGCGCTGCTGGAAGAGCAGGCACTTATTTTTGTGGTTTTCTGTGGCTTAATATAGTCTCGGCTTTAACGGTTCTGTTTTTTTCCTCTCTCCGTTCTGGTCTTGCAATAAAGGAGCTTTGTTTTGTAGCTTGCAGAGCGGGGGAGCAGAGGATGCTGCAACGCACAGGTCTGTTTGCAGCAGCAGTTGGAGAGTCACCACCCACGGTCTTTCGCTCCATTTTGCCAGGACGATTGCTCGTGCAAGCTGGTGATTAGGTCAGCCAGCCCAACTGGGTCAAAAATAACCCAGGCTCAAGTAACTCAGAGATTTTGAGATCCTGACATCACCCAAGAGGACGCCCAGCTGCTGCAGCCAGAGCAAACAGGAGAAGTGGCTCTTCATGACATTTCAGGGGAGCCTATAAGAAAGATGGGGGCAATCTTTTTAGCAAGGCATGTTGCAACAGGATGAGGGGCAATTTTAAACTAAAAGAGGGTTGATTTAGACTAGATATAAGGAAGAAATATTTTACACTGAGGGTGGTGAAACCCTGGCACAGGTTGCCCAGAGAGGTGGTGGAGGCTCCATTCCTGGAGACATTCAATGTCAGGCTGGATGGGGCTCTGAGCAACCTGATCTGGTTAAAGATATCTCTGCTCGCTGCAGGGGGTTGGACTAGATGATCTTTAGAGGTCCCTTCCAGCCCAACATGTTCTATGATTCTATGATTCTATGAGTCTATGAGTCTATAATTCTATGAGTCTATGAGTCTATGAGTCTATTCTATTATTCTATGATTCTGTGATGCTTCTTTCCACCTTCTGCATTTCTGGGCTCCTGGGTGCCTCTCTCCAGGCTTCCCTCCAGCCTCCCACGGCACGTCCAGCAGCTGTCATCTGCCACTTTGGGGAAGTCCCTCTTCCTCGATGGCAGCATCCAGGATTTGAGCTGGCCACAACTCTTCCGTTCATAGAATCACAGAATCATAGAACTGTCAGGGTTGGGAGGGACCTGAAAGACCATCTAAACAAGAGGAGTCCCTCTTATTTTGCACTTAGACTATGTTCATGAGCCCAACTCTTCCCTGTACAGGTTAAAGATGGAGTAAAAACTTCTGCCTATTGGGTCTCTCAGGCATCTTGTCACCACGTGGCTTTTGAGGGCTGCGTGGAGACACACACAAAGACTTTAGAGCCCCAAGGCAACAGCAAAAATACAAGGACTTTGGGGTAATCACTGCCCATTCAAAGCCCTGACCAAGACCAGAAACAGGCTTTGGTGAGGACAAGACTTTACACACCAGGACACGAGCTCTGCTCCCTGGAGCCTTCAATAAAAGCAGCTAAAACAAAAGTGCTGCTATTATTAGAGCTAATGAAAATGCTGATAAAACAGTTTGCACCAAAAGAAAAAAAAAAAGCTTTCTGAGCCCAACCTTAGTAGGAACAGCTTGATCACTATTTTCCAATCTTCTCCCTCAGGGGAAAGTGGAGACTGGCCCTTATCTTATATCCTTCTAAAGTATCATCAGTGTTCTGGTTTTCATTAAGAGACTTGATTTGTTTAAAGTTGTGCATTTTTTGGTTTGTGAAACTTATTTCTTTCCACCTCTTCCTCTCTCTCTGTATTTATATTTCACCAAAAACTTAATCTTAAATACTGATTTCAACAAGGACCAACATCTTCTTTAAGGTGTCTGGAGATTTTTACTCAGTTCCCAGCCCTGCCAACATCTGCTTTGTGCATCCTTGAGCCCCTTGCTGGGTTTTCTTGTATTCGCAGATTCATCTAAAGAAATCCCTCATCAGTGGTGGAACCAAGAATTAAAATAACTCTTGATCCCCAGCCTCATGGATTCTCCTGGCTGTTGGATGCTCAGGGTCAAGGCGGTCCTGTGGGATCCGCAATCACAGAATCCTGTCTTATTCCGGGAAGAAAGTCGTGGAGCACAGAGGAGGGAGCAGGAACTAAACTCACTCAGGATGGCAAGGATGGACTCCCATGCAAAAGCACCCTGGATAGATGGGTCTGGTCCTCAGCCAAACCCCCTGGACCTCGGGCATTCAGGGTGGACATTCTCCAAGGGCAGCACTTCCCTGCAAAGCCTCGATGGACACCAAGGGAGGAAAAACACCCGGACAGCCTCACTGTGAACCGCCAGGGCTGGGAACGATCGCGACTCACGGGCCAGCCCGAGCTGGGGAACCTCATAAATCATGTGGAAGTGCAGAGTTACGAGTTTCCTCAGACAAACACCACTAATTGCAGCGTGCTCTGATTGCTGGTGTAAGGCCACATAACTCACTGGAGAGCCTGGGAGGGGAGGAGGGGAGTGTGCTGGATGGGGTGGTGCAATTTTCGCGGCGGCCAGACGTACAAATATCCCCCCCCCAGATGAGGTGCAGGGCTGAAGCACGGTTCAGAAGAACATCATTCCCTGCCAGCTCCACCCTGGAGATAGAAACATCAGCGTGCAAATCCCTGCAATTTGTGTGAATGTGCCCAGTTTTCCTCTTTCAGAGGCCAACCCGTCCCAGTGGAAAAAAAAGCAGCTCAAACTGGGAGGAAAGGCAGGATGAGAGGCCAGCGTGGATGGGAGCTCCACCTGGGAAGGGCAATTCCTTGGTGGTGCAAATGCTCCGGGGCTTTGTAGTGAAGCGATTCTTGTGATCACTCCACGCCCCAGTCGAGTGACTCAGAGTAAAAATAATTAAATATGTTAATAATTATCGGGGGCCGCCTTTGATTAAAACAAACAAAGCTTGCGGCATGGAAGCAAGGAGGAATGTGTAGGTTTGCAGGGCTTGGCTTGTGACCAGGAGCCAATAGCAAAAGCGGATGCAGTGGCTGGGTTGGGCATCAGAGGAAGATGAGGAGGAAGCTCAAGTGGAACCCAACTGGAGGTGTCAAGGGTGGCCAATTCCCTGCTGTAGCAGTTACCCCCATCCTTGATCCTAACATGTTGCCCCAGAAATGAAATGGGAGACTGGAGGTGTCACATCTCCATGTCTCATCCACCTGAGCAGGAGAACCAGCAGGTTTTGGGGAGCTGGTCCAGGAACCAGCGTCACACAAACTGCCAAAGGAAGGTTGAGGGCAATTTTGGAAGGCGAAAAAAATGTTGAATGTAATTAATTACACCATGAAGGGTGTCCATTCAGGAGACCTGGGTGCCCAACGAGTGGAGGAGAGCACTCCTGACGAGGGGTCCAGACCTCATGGGGATTTAGTAGAGCTTCTGAGGTGGCCACAGGAAAGTCAGGCCTGTGAAGGCCAAGAGCATCCTGGGGTGTGTTACAAGAAGGGTACCAGTAGGTCGAGAGAGGTCCTCCTGCCCCTCTGCTCTGCCCTGGTGAGGCCACATCTGGAATCTTGTGTCCAGTTCTGGGCCCCTCAGCTCCAGAGGGACAGGGAACTGCTGGAGAGAGTCCAGCACAGCCACAGGGATGATGGAGGGAGTGGAACATCTCCCTGAGGAGGAAAGGCTGAGGGAGCTGGGGCTCTGCAGCTTGGAGAAGAGGAGCCTGAGGGGTGACCTCACTCCTGGTTATAAACGTGGAAAGGGGGAGTGTCAGGAGGACGGAGCCAGGCTCTGCTCAGGGATGTCCAGTGACAGGACAAGGGGCAATGGGTGCAAGCTGGAGCACAGGAGGTTCCACCTCAACCTGAGGAGAAACTTCCTGGCTGTGCGGGTGCTGGAGCCCTGGCCCAGGCTGCCCAGAGAGGGTGTGGAGTCTCCTGCTCTGGAGACTTTCCAACCCGCCTGGACGCGTTCTTGTGTGGCTGCCCTGGGTGACCCTGCTCTGGCAGGGGGTTGGACTGGATGATCTCTAGAGGTCCCTTCCAACCCCAACATTCTGTGATTCTATGATTCCGTGGCTTGGCCGCTTCATTGCAGTGCCTGCAGGGTGAGGCCATACCATGGAAGGACTTCTCTTTCCTAACCCTTGCCAAAAGGCTGGTCCTGCTTGAGGTGGGATACAGTGGGCACCACACTGAGCTTGGAAAGCAATTGCAGAAGCATTTCAGAAGAGCCATGACCAGACAGGTGGCCCCTCTTCTCCTTACTCTACATAAAGCACTTTTCCCCTCCCTCCTTGGAGCCAAAGGCAGCATCTGCACCCTTTGGCCACTCCGGCCAGCAGCGACCTGCCTCAGATGTTGGAGATCTGCACTTCTGGCCAAAGGAAGAGTCGTTGCTTGTCCAGGAGAACGTGGGGCTCCTCTCTCATGCTGGAATGTGTCTGGGGGCAGGCGGGCGGCGAGGGCACACACAGCAGAGTCTGGAGAAGCCTTTCTACAGCTGTTTTGATCTCTCAAGTGTACAGGTGATAAGAATCAGGGCCTGACATGCTGGGAGGGCATTTACAGACATAGAGAAACGCGCCTGCGGAGCCAGAGGTCGAACTCACACCATATCACGCTCAGGATCAGCCACGCTCTAGGGAACAAATACCGAACCCATATGGGATGTGCTTCCCATATGGGTGCGTGTAACACCACATGGGTGTTACAGCCACGTTGACTGTCAGGAGCTGAAGAAGATCCGTCTGCCTCAGCTCCTCCGTAGCTTTTGAGGGCAAACTCTAGGTTGAGTGAAGCTGCAGCCATTGCATGAGCAAATACAGCATCCCAGGGAACAAATGCTGTTTGTATTCCAAAGAGTTTTTATTCCCAGGGTGGAGCTCAAGTGAAACAGGGGACTCAAGTTCGCCTCTTGGCATGGGGTTGAAGGTCCCTGGAAATCAGCCAGGGCACTGGAGCTGCCACCCCTTCACAAACCCAAAAGGGACCCAAAATGCAGACACCGACGGACACCACTTGTAAACAGGACACATCTCCCAGACTTTTTCTTGCCACTCCTGGAGATGTGGCAGGCAGAGGGAGGGTAGTCACCACCAACATCTTCTGTCTTGGTCTGTATCTGTTAATTCGTGTCCTGTCGCCCCGCTAATAAAACAAGTGATGTCCTTGTAGTGCTTTCCAGGGGGAGGAAACATAAAATGCATTTGCTGTTATTTTTTTAAGCCCTATTTAGGAAAAGGGATCCCATCCCTGAACACTTGCTAAAAGAAGAGCACAATAGGCTTGATTGCCTTTTCTTGTCCTGAAGTATCTCTCTGACTCCCTGAAAAAAAAAAAAAAAAGATGATAGAGCTATCTAGTGTGTAAAACAGCAGCTCCTTAGGACATGGTTGTAGTAATGCAGTTGGGGAGCACAGGTATTTTGGGAAGATCCCTGGCAGCCTGCAGCCGTCAGTGGTCCCATCTCCAGGGTAACTGCGCCACCTCATGGTCCCCAGACCCAAAGAGCTCGGAGGACACACGGGGTGTCTGGTGTTCCCCGAAAAAGCATCTTCACAGCCTCCTCTGAGGAAAGCCGCAGCAGATTTGCTCCCTGCAGCGAAGTCACCTCCTGCTACAGCAAGGACAGGTGAGGATTTGCTCTTGGCCATAGTCCCAATATGAGCTACTATAGTCTAAATGAGCTACTATTCCTCCTAAAACAATGATGAAATATGAGCTGGAGATGTCTTCTGGCAGAGATGTCCCCTGCCTGCTCTGGGGCTGCTCCTGAAAGCCCCTGCATCACTTTTTTTTCATCCGGTCCTGCTTGATGAGACGTGATTGCTGTGGCTCTTGCTGCTTCCCTGCAGATGTGAGCTTGCAGCCCAGTAGATCCCATCCCAGCGAAGGGCTGTCCCAGATTATCAGGGCCTGTTTCCCTGTCCTTTGATCCACTCGAAATAATCTCTCCAGTTTGGCACCCCGGGCAGCCCTTCTTTTAGCCTCCTGTTGTCACCCTTCTCACACTTGAGGCTGATTGTTGGCCGTGTCCCTTACAAGCTGTCACTCGGGTATTCATGCCTGGATTTTCCTGATTTTTTCCTCCGTAAGCGAGGCTGGGGGGGGGAAGTTTTCCCCAACTTCAGACTAGCAAGAGATAGTCACCTAATGCTCTCCTACAGGGAAAAGGAAGAGCAGGGTTTCATTGGGATTCAGTAAGCCCACCCCAAGCTGGTCATCCAGTAAAGTCCTCTGGAAGTGACTCGTGTCTCCCACATGATACAGGGAGGATTCAGTCAACTATCATAGAATCATTTTGGTTGGAAAAGCCCTTTAAGATCATTGAGCACAATTATTATCTGACTCTCCCAGGTTCACTTCTAATCCACGTCCCTGAGCACCACATTTAGATGGCTTTCAAATACATCCAAGGATGTTGATTCAACCACTTCCCTGGGCAGCCTGTGCCCATTCAGTGCAGAAGATTTTCCTAATGTCTAACCTAATCCTCCTCTGGTGTAACTTTAGCCCATTTCTTCTTGTCTTCTTGGTTGTAACTTGTGAGAAGACCAACCCCACCTCACTACACCTTCCTGTCAGGGAGTTGCAGAGAGCGATGAGGTCTCCCCTCAGCCTCCTCTTCTCCAGTTGAACAGCCCCAGCTCCCTCAGCTGTTTCTCATAAGATTTGTCCTCCAGACCCTTCCCCAGCTTCGTTGCCCTTCTCTGGACACGCTCCAGCACCTCAATGTCCTTCTTGTAGTGAGGGGCCCAAAACTGAACACAGGAGTCAAGCTGTGGCCTCACCAGTGCCCAGTCCAGGGGGACAATCCCTGTTCTGCCCCTGCTGGCCATAATATTTTTGATCCAGGCCAGGACACCGTTGCCCTTCTCGCCCCCCCGGGCACTCTGCTGGCTCCTGTTCAGCCCCTGCCCACCAGCACCCCCAGGGCCTTTCCTGCCGGGCAGTTTCCAGCCGCTCCTCCCCAAGCCTGGAGCTGCCGGGGCTTGGGCTGACCCAAGGTCAGGACCCGGCCCTCGGCCCACTTGAACCCCACACAACTGCCCTTGGCTCATCAATTCAGCTTGTCCATGTCCTTTTGAGGAGTCTCCCTACCCTCCAGTAGATCAATACTCCCACCCAACTTGGTGTCATCTGCAAACTTACTGAGGGTGCTCTCATAATAAGCTATGTTTATCTGGAGCCCTTCGATGGCTAAAGTTGACCTGAGTCCCAACATACACGTGTCCTGTCTGCCTCCTACTGTCCTTGGTGATGAGCACTTCCACTTTTTTCCACTCACTTTCATCCTTTTGCTGCTTTTGCAGCTGAATGCATTGCCGAGTCCTTGAGCTTAACTCCATCCCAACCGTACAAGGAGAGGTTGTATAAAAAAATCTCACCAGCTTCTTCTCCTCATATCTAACCTGTGGTGCATGGTCAATCCTACCCAGCACTCCTGCTGTCTCCTCCTTACCCACGTTCAGCCATGCAGATTGCACTTCCACGCATGACTTCGCTTTGCCTCGTTGATCCAGCACCAGTCCTTGCCTGCAGTGAGGTGACAATACCTCGCCGTTAATCTGTGGCAGTGCCACACAGACTGTTTGTCCACCTGTCACTGACTCCTGGCGTGGGCAGCTCCATAAAATACATGTGTAGTGCAAGCAGAATGAGAAACACTTCACAGATGTGATGTATCCTAAATCCAGATGCAGATATTATTTTTCAAACTTTGTCCCTCAGCACGTGTTCAGAAAAAAAAGGGCTTTGGGGAGAAGATGCAATTCGGAGCAAAGGGCTTAGAGCCATTCTAATTATTGTCCTATTTCATCTTCCCCATCCCTTCTCTTTTCTCCTGGTACTTGGCTGCTTTTAATGGTCACTGCTGTTTGGTGGGAGCTGAATGTTGGGCTCTGACCGGGTGCCTGGGAGTGAAGGCTGCTCTTACAGAGAAAGGATTCAGCTTAGGGAAAGGACTTTTACCTGTTTGGTGTCATCTCTGTCCCCTGGCACTTTTCAAGCATTTAATGACTCTTATGTAATATTGACTCTTATGGTCCATATTGTGTAATTATGTAATTATGTAATATTGACTCTTATGGTCCATATTATGTAATTATGTAATACTGTCTCTTATGGCCAATATTACTATTCTCTACTTTAAGATGGTCAAACTGAGGAGATGTTAAGTGTGTTACCTTGCCCAATGGGGTGGAAAAACATCCCTTCATGATTCAGAACAGCACTCAGAACAGTCTTGTGCCAAGTTTCTACTGCTGACCCGAGTCATAACATAGAAGGCAAACAAAAAGATCAATGAAGACAGGAGAAAAGGAATTTGCAATTGAACACTCATCAGGTTTGGGCTCAGCTTTTCCATTAGGGGCAGCAGGTAAAGAGAGGAGAGAGCCCCATATCCTTTCGTTCTCAGGCTTGTTATTTGGAGATGTTATATCAGACTTGGGCACCAGCTCGAGCTCTGGATCCCACCTTCCCTTCCTGCAGTTATGGGTTTTAAATGTAGACTGAGGGTGCTGTCATGTGAGTTCAGAAAATACGTTGATCATATTTGCCAGCCCTGGAATTTCTATCGTACAGTTGTTTGTCAAAGCCCCACCTATCCCGTGCAGCACTTCCCTTCTGATAGTTGCTACCCAGATACAGAGCTAAATAACGGAAAGGGGAGAAAACTCTCTAATTCTCACCATTATCTTGAGGGTAGCCTGTTAAAACATGAACTTTCTGATATTTTCTTCCAAGCTCCTCCTCCGAGATACACCTCTGAGCATCCCTGGAATTTCCTCGCACTTGGACGCTGCCCTGAACTGTTGTGGGAACGGGGTGAAACTGGGAAGGCGTCATTCGGCGTCGAAAGCTCCTCAGTTTTGTCAGGAACGAGTGGTGAGCTGCAGAAAGGAAAAGCGATTTTATTTTTTAAAGTCTTGCTGAGCTCACCCACGTATTGTAACAGCAAAGAGATTATAACCCTGAGACTTCACTTTCACCCGCAAAGCCTACCCAGAGCATGCTCACGTCTACCTGAAGAGCTACAGTATCCCAATTTCTACAATCTCCAGCACCTCCATCCATGACTGTTCCCCAAGTCAAGGGGAGCAATCTTGCAGCCAAAGCCAAAGGATGCGCCAAGCCCATCATCCACCTTGCTGTGAGCCAGCAGAAGGCAGCCAGCTCTCTTCCAGGGGGCACGCAGTCACTGCTGTAATCGTGTTAAATCATCCCTGGGAAGGGGATGAGAGTCAAAATGTCAGAGCAGGCGACAAGCGCTCTGATATAGGAGCAATGACGGACGACAGCGAGTGTCTTATTCCGATATTTGAGGAAAAGGGAGAGAGACGAGAAAGCCCTCGCAGACTCTTATCTCTGTGTTAAACAGAAGGCATTAGTAACCAGAAACAAACCCCCAAGAACTCACAGCTTGATTCCCAACTGGGGAGGGTCTTGCCCTGCACGATGAGAAGCCGGCAGGGACATCTAGTGGTAAAAACAACATTAAAACAAGCGGGGAAGGACCAGAAGGGCTTTGCTTCAGCGTAGGGACAGCTTGATTACTACGACACATTAAAAAAAAGCCTGGTTGAGAGCTCGAGGATGTATTTTTAAGTGATCTGTCGAAAAATATATTGGAGTGATGCTTGCCTAAATCTCCCAAATCCCAGCTTTAAGGAGATAAAACACCTCTGTAACTGCTGCGCTTCCTGCCTGTCCTCAGCCTCCCAGGGCATTCTTCACCCCAACTCACTTCTGCTTTTTGAGGAGTCGGAGATATCGGTCTCGTGTCTGGTTCTGGTTATGTTCTTTGGTCATGTGTGAAGGTTTCTGTTTGCCATCGCTGCTGGACAGATTGATGTGATCCTGTTATACAGCTCAGAATAATTCTTTTTTTTTTTTTTTTATCCCCCCATCTGTTCTTTACAAATATGTTTTTTATTAAGAGCTTTTTTTTGTATTTTGGCTTTGATGGCACTGGGTTTTGTTTAAAGACTCGCATTACCTATTATGTTGAACATCTTTGTGCAGCTGTTCCATTTAGTCCAAGTCTGTTCTTCACCGGACACAAACCAGCCACTATTCAGCTTTGGCAGCTGTTTGAAAAAAAAAACCAAAAACAAACAAAAAAAACCCTTTAGGAATGTAATGAAGCAATGGCAAAATTCAATTTCTTAGTGGAGCAGGTAATGCTGCCAATTTACCTGCAGTGAAAATCTTGCTTATCTTCATTAAAGCCTGCAGTCCTTAGTCTGGATTTATTCTACAATCACGACAATGGATTAAAGCACAAACATGGAATTATTGAGGATGGAAAAGACCTCTGAGATCAAGTCCAGCCTATGACCCAATGGTGCAAAGGAAAGGTTTGAACACAGAACTGCCAGTGCAGGTAGAAATTTTCACTTTGATCATGATTTTGTTGGGTTCACATACATCTCAGGAAAGACATTTGGCCAATGACAGGAGATCACTGCCACAAGAGAGTTGCTCAAACAAGAGAAGACTGTAGCCCAGATTTTAACAGATATTTAGTCGTGCTCAGTGCTGCAAAGCCTGAAGGACTTCCAGGAACGTTGGGGTGTGAGGACACGATCATAAACAAACAAGATTTTTCTGAGTTACCCTTTCAAATTGGTAGGGATCTTTTTGGTAGACATGTTTCTTTTGGTGGGTATTCCTGACACATCTTAGGTCACAAAGAAAAGCGTCACTAGTGCCCGCATCAAATCCATTAAGCAAATGATGAAGAGAATTTTTAAATTATTTGTAAAATTTCAGCTGCACTCACAGGTGCTCTGTTGAATACTTTGGTCCCCTCACTGTTGTTCCTCCCCCTCTCCTTTGGACTTGTCACACCCAGCAGAGCAAGTCTCCACCTCCAAACAAAACTGAGAAAGAGAAGACTCACAAAAAAAAGCTATGGGTCCCCTTCTCCACTAATACATCTGGACCCAGCTGGAGCATCACCTTATGGAAAAAATATCTAACTTAACTCTGAATCCTTCACATGGTGAAGAATAGGCAGGACTTGATGATCTCGGAGGTCTTTTCCAGTCTCAACAATTCTGTGATTCTGTGAATCCAGCCTACCTTCTTCAGGCATTGGAATGGGTTGCTCAGGGCAGGGGTGAAGTCCCCAGCCCTGGAGGGATTTAGAAGTCGGGCAGTTGTGGTGCTCAAGGACATGGTTTAGTCGAGGACTTGTTAGTGTTGGGTTAATGGTTGGACTCAATGATCTTAAAGGTCTTTTCCAAACTGGGCAATTCTGTTACTCTAGTGGCCTTCTCTAGTGCTAATTACTCACCCTATTGAAAACAATCCTCTACCATCCTGAACATCGCTGCTTTCCTCTTCAAGCCCTTGTCCCCTTGTCTAACTCCATCAGTCCTTCTCTGCAGGAAGGCAGTAACCCAAGAGGAAGAGGAGAACCAGTGTCTCTGCAGTTCAGAGCCACATTATTACTAGTGGCTCCATCTCTTCTCATAAATAAGATGTTTCAGGGACTCTTTTCTGTCCTGGAACACCATTAGGTTGCCCAGAGAAGCTGTGGCAAGTCCCTCCTTGGAAGTCTTGCAGGTCAGGTTGGATAAGACTTGGAGCAACCTGGTCTGGTGGGAGGTGTCCCTGCCCATGGCGGAGGGGTTAGGATGAGATGATCCTTAAGGTCCCTTCCTACTCAAACCATTCTGTGATTCTGTGATTTGCACAGCTCACCTCCATACACCCAAACACTCATCAAAACATGGCAGCTTCAACCATGCTGCCTGCTTACAGCGACCTAAGAGTTTTGCTCTCCCTGGAAATTGTTGGAGAGCATGGCCAAAACCATGCTGGGGAACAGGTACGACTACACGATCTCGACTATTTAAGGACAGTAGATGGGTCCTCTTCAAAAGAAAGATTAGCTGTACAAGGACAAAAACACCATCCAGAGCTGTAACGAGTAATATTAAGCTTAAGGGAGGCTATAAATACCTATGGCTGTAGCTCAGCCTCAAGCTACCAGGGAGAAGAAGGGGGCCAGGAGAAAGCTTTTGCTTTAGGCATCTCACTTTCAAATACATCCTACAGAGATTTTTGCAGTTTTCCCCGTGGTGCTGGGTCTGGCCAGCGTCTGCAGCAAGACACTGAGCTGCAGTTTTAGAGGGAATGGCAATTTCAGTGAACCAAGGACGTCCATCATTTCCCAGAAGGAAAAAAAAACAACAACAAAACACAACAATGGAGGAGTTGTTCAGCGTGCCTTCTCTTTTGGGAATGGGGAAGATATAAACTAAAAAAACCTACTTAGCTCACAGAATGGGTAAGAACTCGTTTTCCCTGTACCACTGCTCTAACACAGGAACCGGTGAATGTGGCTCGTGTCACTTGATACTTCATTTGAGTGCAAGCCTGAAGAGCTCAAATCCACAACAGACTAAGCTCTAAATTCTTCCTCAGGACAGGCTTTGGCTGCTGTTCCCAGAAACCTCTTCCTTCTCTTGTCTCATCATTACTGGACTCGCTTTCTCAGCATCAGCCCACGAGGTGGAAGGGAAACGCTTGGCCGGAGAGTGGAAGCCTCATAGGTTTTACAAGGCTGCTTGGCATTAGTTCCAGCTCCCAAATTATTGCTTTTCGCTGTTTAAATAATACAAAAAAGTCAGTCCAAAAAGCCAGGCTGTCTGCACGGGAGACTCGAGACAATCTCTGAACCTCCAAAAGCAAGCCATTTGTCTAAATATTTAGATATGAGCACCCAAGCGTACAAACACTTACCGAAAGGTGACCAAGCGAGAATTTCAATCTAATTCCTAGCCCAGCAAACCCAAACGTTACAACCTTTAAGGCCCTTTGATGGCCTCTCAGTGCCACCATTTGTCAGAAAGGCTGATGTACTCAAAACCCTGAAATTTTATGGAAGGAGGCGTTTGAATGGTTCCCCCTTTCAAAGGCGCTGGCCACGAACGTTCTGCTCGAAAGCCTTTGGGGCAGGGGCTGCAAAGGAACCAGCTCAAACCTGAAGCATCCGTGACCACCAGCCTCATTAGAAAACTTGGACACGTTCGCCGGCGACAGACGCTCTCCATCCTGGCGTGCCTCGCACACCCCTACGCTCCCGAGCACGTGTAGATTAATGCAGAGAAGGTGAATATATTTAAGTGCAGGTGGCCCTCCGTGGTAGGCAGACGACCCCATGGGGCGGCGCCGAAGGCTGCCAAGCAGGAATTTAGCGTTGTCTCTATTTGCACAGAAGGACCTCGGCGGCTTGGAAAGCAGAGAAGAAGGAAATGTTTTCTCCGTGACATACTATGGGCTGCCTGCACTCAGCATCCTTCCTTGGCAGCTGGGCTTGATAAATGCTGTCGGCAGCTTGGGAGTCCTTTCGGGCTCCCAGCGTGAAGAAAACGGACAGGGACAAAGACCTCGATGTTGGAATTGCTCTGGTCACGCTCGAGCAAGTCCTTGTGCAACTGAGCTGCAAGACTGAATCCTTCAGAACAGAGTCACAGAATCATTAAGGTTGGAAATTTCGATCTGAGCTGCTTATTGGGAATAAGTTTACTCATCTAGACTTCAGTACGTTATTAGATTCTATTATATGTATCCCATTTGAGAACAACAAGAATGCTAACATACCTGGCTTTTCAACAGAAATAATTTTTTAAAAAGTAAATTAATTGCCCCGTTGGTCTCCTAGAGTGCACTAAGTTGCCAAACAGAATGGTGTTAGCAGTTCTTACACAGGCTATTTGATTTGATATTTTGAGCTCAGTTTTGGAAAGAAAGAATTTTAAAAGCCTTGTACTTGTGCTGGGGAATTCATGTGAGCTTCACAAGCATTCTGCTGGTATTTGACCCAACCAGCTGATTTCATGAAGATATGGAGAATGCCTATGGGTCCTGCAGAGCTACAGAGACCCTTGAGGTACAGGAAAACAGCTGGATGTGGGTTCAGCCTTCATCAGATGTCAGAGAATGCACACAGGCGAGTTCCCCTCGGAACCACAAATCAAGATGAGGTGAAGCTTCTTTGGCTCTGCTAATCCCAAAACAACCTCGATTCTTCTCTCCAGCGGAGCAAGGCGATGCTGTGCCTTGTGCCTGCACTTCTCCGGGAGACAGAAGCGAGGTCACATCAAACATTTCCTCTGCGATCACTCCCGTAACACATTTCTTTAAAAATCTCTGCTCCATCACTGTGTTTCCAGGCTGACATTTCCACTGCGATGGGACATCCGGAACAAAATTGCTCTTCATAGGATAGAATCACAGAATCACAGAATGTCAGGGATTGGAAGGGACCTCGAAAGATCATCCAGTCCAATCCCCCTGCCAGAGCAGGAACGCCTCGATAATGCTACACAGGAACGTGTCCAGGCAGGTCTTGAATGTCTCCAGAGAAGGAGACTCCACAACCTTTCTGGGCAGCCTAATTACAGCATCATTAAGGTTGGAAAAGACCTCTAAGATCATCAAGTCCAACCACGAACCCAACACCACCGTGACTACTAAACCATGTCCCAAAGAGCCACGTCTACAAGTTTTTTGAACCCCTCCAGGGATGAGGACTCCACCACTGCCCTGGGCAGCCTGTTCCAATGCCTCACCCCTCTTTCAGCAAAGAAATTTTTCCTAATACCCAGTCTAAACCTCTCCTGGCACAACTCGAGCCCATTTGGATATCAGGAAGTACTTCCTCACTGAGAGGGTGGTCAGATGTTGGAATGCCCTGCCCAGGGTGCACTCCCAGGTGGTGCAGTCACTGTCCCTGGAGGTGTTTAAGGAGAGGCTGGACATGGCACTTAGTGCCCTGGTCTGGCTGTTGCGATGCTGTTGAGTCATAGGCTGGACTTGATGATCTCGGAGGTCTTTTCCAGCCTCAATAATTCTGTTTTTCTGTGATTTCTTCTCATCCTGTCACTTGTTATGTAGGAGAAGAGACCAACACCCATCTCACTACAACCTCCAATATGACCTCATTCAGGCAACATGAAGTGGTGGCTTAGAGGTGCTGCAGGGCACAAGAGACTCTTCCCAGCACTCCCAACATTTACAAAGACTCACCTAAAGGTGGATCTGAGCCTTCCTTTTGAACCAAGGCTTTAAAGCAGTTTGCTTTGGCCTCTTTTAGAGTTTCAGGCCAAGCAAACTGCAGCCATTTGTTCTCAAACCATAAATCTCACAAGCTATAAAGTGGTTTCTTAATCTTTTCATTCTGCAGGGCACAGATTTTCTCAGCGAGCCGTGCCCTTTCTTAGGCTGTGATTTGGAGAAATCTGCATGAGGAAACCGTCTCAGACTTTGGAGCTGGATTTCTCCAGCTGTTGCATTTTCCTCATTTTCTGGGCTCTCTGCTCTCACAAATTAGGTTCTCCAACCCATCACAACCACCCTGTAGAGGGGAAAAATAAAAGGATCATCATCAGCACCACAAAAAGTTGAACTCGGAGCCAAATGAGACTTGTTGTGGAAATTCACTTGACTAATCATTCTCCTTAAAAAAAAAAAAAGACATAAATGAAGGGTTTTGTGGGGAAAAAAAAAAAAAAAAAGAGTGAGAAACACACACCCAAGCAAATTGGAGATCTGTGCATCATCCCTCTACTGGGCAGGATCAAATTAACTCTGCTGGAGCGCGTTATGGAAAAAGTCACACACAGACTGGGATCCTGGTGGTTTAGGAGTCAGAAAGAAATACAGGTTCTGCTGAAGTTCCCTGCAGCCCTTCCCACTGCAGCAAACCCCTGCACTTAAACATCTAATGGCTGTTGAGAAGGCAATGGGGAAAAAATCTAGAAGGAATAGAACAAATCACATGTGACTTTCAGACCTTTGGTCCTTCTGTGTTGTCCTACACCAGCGGCTCTGAAAACACTTCTAGAAGACATCTCCTTCACCCGCAGCTCAGCAGTGGTCACTCGTGCTTTGCAACATGCTCCATCCATCATGTGATGTCACACGTTCATGAGGTGGCTGAAAATGCAGCTGGAGACAAGGGGGTTCACTCAATCGTGAGACCTGGAGGACGTCCTACTCAGGACAGAGAGTCAAGGAGGATGAGAGATGCCTCCACGGCAGCTTGAGGGAGATGTCACCTTCTTGGAGGACCTCTCCTCACCAGTGCCATGCTCAAGTGGAGGACATGGGAAGAGAGGGGTCGATCACACTCCACCTCTGCTTGCACGGGGAGAGGGAGTCAAGCTCTGGAGGTTACTGGCAGCTCTGCAAAATCATAGAATTGTAGAATTGTCCGGGTTGGAATGATCCAGATGATCCAGTCCCAACCCCCTGCCATGGGTAGGGACATCTCCCACGAGATCAGGCTGCCCAGAGCCCCATCCAGCCTGGCCTGAAAAACTCCCAGGGATGGGGCTGCCACCCCCTCTCTGGGCAACCTGTGCCAGGGTCTCCCCACCCTCATGGGGAAGAACTTCTTCCACTGCAGGGAGTGGCCGATGTCATATCAGCAGTTCCCATCTCCATTTTGTGTCCGAAACTCCATTACCATATCCAGTTCTGGGCTCCCAGTTCAAGAAGGACAAGGAACTACTGGAGAGAGTACAGTGTACGGACACTAAGATGATGAGGGGACTGGAGCATCTCCCACATGAGGAAAGGCTGAGAGAGCTGGGGCTGGTGAGCCTGGAGAAGAGGAGCCTGAGGGGGGAGCTCGTTCATGTTTAGGAATATGGAAAGGGGGAGTGTCAGGAGGACGGAGCCAGGCTCTGCTCAGGGATGTCCAGAGACAGGACAAGGGGCAACGGGTGCAAGCTGGAGCACAGGAGGTTCCACCTCAACGTGAGGAGAAACTTGTTGGCTGTGCGGGTGCCGGAGCCCTGGCCCAGGCTGCCCAGAGAGGGTGTGGAGTCTCCTGCTCTGGAGACTTTCCAACCCGCCTGGACGCGTTCCTGTGGGGCTGCCCTGGGTGACCCTGCTCTGGCAGGGGGTGGCACTGGGGGATCTCTAGAGGTCCCTTCCAACCCCGACCATCCTGTGTTTCTGCGTTCCCATCTCCTATCCCCATCTCCCGTGATGACAGTGACAGAGCAACACTTTGCAAAGAACCGAGAAACTTCAGAGGGTGCTGTGAAATAGGTGTCCTCTTCAAATGCTTGTAGGAGCAACCGCTCCTGAGCATTAAAATGCCCTTTGTCACGCAGGGAGGGTTTTGTTTTAGTAATTCCCTACGTCACAGTACGAGTCTGAACGCTCAGGAAGAGTTAGCCTTGAGCTGAAATGAGTATTGAGGAGCAACAGTGAAATAATATCTCACGATGAACCCAAGAACGTTGGTTTTACTCATTAAACACGAGTACAGCGAAGCGCTGAGAGCGCAGGAAAAGCCACAATTTCCCATTTAGCTCTGCTGAGCTGGTAGCGAATCCTACACGTGGGACAGCTTTCCAGGACGACTTTTAAGGAGTGAACTGCAGCATCTGGAAAGTCTGTTCCAAAACACCCAAGGACCCCAGGAAATTTGCACACACGCGGTCATTTCGCATTTATCCCGGACCTCACCCGGGTGGAAAACAGAGTTTATTTGCCCTCTTTGCATTCCTAGTGAGAAATTGTTGCTGACGTTTTTGGGTTGTTTTGTTTTGTTTTGTTTTCCTTCCAGTATCCAGGGTTTGCTTCTTGCTCTTTGGTTTTTTGTCTTTTTTTTTTAAGATAGGATGGAAACGTAAGAATGTTGGGTCTAAGGTGGCTGCTCTGTAATACAAGACACATTTTTATTCCACGTGGAAAAGGAACGCCAAGTTGCTCAAACACTAGAAATGTTCTTCCCCTCGCTCTGCTGCAGCAACCCTTGTTATTTATCTGTTAAAGTAAGCAAAAAGTAAGAAAAAAAGCCAACCCTGGACAAAGGATTTGCTCATGGCTTGGCCGTGCGCTCACTCTAATAAACTGAAAAGTCTAATAAATTGAAAACAAAACAAAAGAAAGATTTAATTTGTCTCTATCACAAAAATGAGTTGGATTGGGGTGGTGCAGACACAGGATTTTATACAGTGTTCATCCAGCTTTTTCAACTGAAATTTTCTGTAAACTGGGAAAAAGATCTGTCAGTCGCTCTGTTTTCTTGCATTGTTCATTTAGAATGAAGAAAACGCTGGTTTTAAGATGAAATATTTCATTTTGATGATGCCTAACACAAGTTTGTCTTAATTTGTCTTCAATTCAATCTTGAGAGGATCAAAAAAATTGCATTTCACACCAGATTGTGACTCATTATTTAACAGATACCTTTTCTTGTTCGGGATTATCATTGAATCAAAAACACCAATTATTTTATAGCTCTCTCTCCAAATTCTTTCCTAGCCTAGGAGAAGTCGTTACTCTGTAAGGGCTATGAAGATATTCAAATAACCCTAAAAAATAAATTCTAAACCCGCATACTCATAACTCTTTATGCCTTTAGCACACTGAAACATCCACGGCGCTGCAGCTCTGGGACAGGCAAGGAATGCAAGACACGTTTTTATCTGACCTAGCACAACTCTTACATGTAATAAGATATTGCCAAATTGTCTGCAAACAAAACCCTGGTGGAGCCCTGCTCAGCTCAGGGAAAATATCGCAATACGTCAGGAAACGGTGATTTGCTGGAAACGAGGAAATTGCCGTATTTTCGCTAATGAGATAAACACGGGAGGTAGGTTTCTGGGTCAGGTGGGGATATTTGATATTTCAAACGGATGTCACTCACTGATGCGACTCCCCTACCTGTCCCCAACCTCTTCCCACCTTTTTTTCCTGCAGAGATGCTCAGCCTCAGGGTGTGAGCCTCAAAGGGGAACACATGAAATGGAAATGTCCAGAAGTGCTGTCGCTGCAGGAGGAGATGGTGCTGTTATGGGAGGAGAAGATGCCTAAATAACCAAACCCACATGGGATGAGTTTCAAAGATTCTTCCTCTGCTGGTGATCCCTCCTTGTCCACCGCTGACAAAGCACCAATACAAGTTGTTGGCCATCACGTCCCAGAATCGCGGAATGACAGGATGTTGGGGTTGGAAGGGACCTCCAGAGATCCCCCAGTGCCACCCCCTGCCAGAGCAGGGTCACCCAGGGCAGCCCCACAGGAACGCGTCCAGGTGGGTTGGAAAGTCTCCAGAGATTTTCAAGTCCCTTCATCATCCTCGTAGCTCTCCGTTGGACTCGTAGAGTCCAACGGAGAGCTACGAGGATGATGAAGGGAGGAGGTCCCAAGGAGACTCCACACCCTCTCTGGGCAGCCTGGGAAGGGCTGTTTCCTGCACTCGCACCCGAGGGGACGCTCCAATGTAAAGCCTAAAAAGTCTTTTTTCACCAATTCGAGCTGTTTTAAGGTGACTTTTTCCCCCAAAGACTCTATCTTTCCAGTGGCTAGGCTCCCTTCATAGCCAAGGTTACAGGAGGAAAGCACAAATCTTTATTTCATATATGAAGAATATCAGTATTTGAAGAAAAGCAAAGTGGAACTTGCTGCTTTTTTACAGTTGGGATCCATAAAAGCGTCATTTTAGGATGGAGGGGGGAGGTGAGAAACAGGAGGCTAGGTGAGAAAAAGGGTGGTTGGTTTGTTTGAACAGTAAAAACCCAACCTGATACATCTTGCAAACATGTCTTGGTCAGAACAGAGAAAAGTCTGGTAAAGATCAGGAGCAATGACTAACATGTGAACTGGAACTGAGAACAAGAATGTAATTTTGTGGACATAAAAAAAAAAACCCGGAGAGACTGTTGGCTCAAATTGGGGGAGAGGAAAGTAAAGGAGTAAAGCAGGAAAAAAAAAAAAAAACAGCACATGTAATATTTAAGAGCAGAAAGGGAATACACTGGGGTTGTTCTATTTGCCTAACCTCGATTAAAATAAGAGGATGGATCGAAAAAGGCAAATTTTAAAATCAGTGAGGAAGATTTCGTTGTCGCAGTCTCTACTGAGAGTCACCTGGGGAATAATGCAATGTCATATCAAAGTAGCAAAAAACCCACAATGCTGAATTTTGTTCCTAAATGGAGATTTTTCCAAACCTGTGCTTTCTTTCCTGCCTTTAACTGTGCGTGCAAAGCTTGATGCTGCTTTTAAGCTCCTCTCCATAGAGACCGGTAATGCTAAACACTTTCTAAACCCCACAGCCTTCCATCTCCAGTCAAGAAATGTAAAATACAGGCACCCAAGAAAACTGCCTTTTGACAAGCACGACCGTAGAGGACAGCAGCTTAAGCAAAAGAAACCCACAGGCCACACAGGGCAGAAAAATAGCACCCAGGCTTGGAAAAAGACCTTGAGGCTCGTTGAGCATCAGTGCCGGGAGCAAAGAAGGGTGAGAACCCAAGGACCACGTAGCAGCAAGGGGTGCAGTAGCACACCTCGGAGAAGCAACTAGTGCAGAAAACGGCATTTTCAGCCCTTTTTTCTTAATTTTTTTTTCTTCCCTTGATGAGTTTCCCAGGAGCAACGGTGCGCACTCTTCAGACGGGGGAATTGCATCCGGGCTCCAGCTGCACCGTCCTGCCTGAAAGGCGCAAAGGGTTGGGATTAGAGCCGCGAATCTGTTCCATTATCCCCGTTGTCAGAATGCGAAACGGTCTGGAAAATACAGGAATACCTGATGTGAAATTGGACGTACCGCCAGCACTTTCCAAATCCAGCTTTCACAATAACGCAGAAGGGTGCCTTCAGGCGTGCCAAAACCCAAGCCGAAGCCGCAGGTTTCTCAATAAACACATCTTCTGCAACGACGATACACTTAGGGGATTAAAGTTTATAAGGACAGCGAAACGGAGAGAGGTCTGCTCACCTGCCAAGCCCTAATTCCTTCAAGCTTTCTGCCGTCTCTGCAGACGCTGAGCAGGGTGCCCAGGATTATTTGGAAGGTTTGGTGTCGTTTCGTACGGCCGACCTGAAAAATCTTAGAGTCAACGCTCAGTTGTACCTTCCCACTTAATCTTTCTGGAAACTAATAACGAGGATGCGGTTCAGCCTCAGGTCTCTTCTTAATTAAATAGTTGTGTGCTTAGGGTTTAGGGTTCAGGAGGAGCTGCGCACGGTGTGGAGAAAGTCTCCCAGGAGTGGTTTGTGGGCGTGCTTCTTCTTAATCAACACATCGCCCGGCAAAGTTGACATCTGCAAGGCAAACGAGTAACTTCAGCTGGCTTTGCGTGTATATGCACGCACGTAAAACGAAGCAAGAAGTGACTCAAAAGTGCTTGTTCGTTAGGCAGAGCTCTCCAGGGTGCAAAGACTCTTTTCTCAGCGAGGTTCCTGGCACTCATAGCTTTCCATTACTTTTTTTATTATTAAAAAAAAAAGGAATTAAAGCCATATTTTTCTCATCTCGGTGAGTACCTTTACGATGTCCAAACAACTCCAACAATGATATCATCTGTCTCTTTCCTCCAGGGAGGAATTCGGGCCAGACCATGATATTCCTGCTTATTCCTGGACCAACAGAGCCTCACACGGAGGCGAAGGCGGCAAGCCTCACTCCCTAACGGGGGGGGAAACACATGTCACAGCAGCGTCCACCTCACGCTGTACCTCCTACAGATCCCTCCCTCTTCTTGAAGAGCTGCTCAGCACCGTAAATTAACAGTCAAGCCCTGAATCCTGCTAAGCCTGATCTCTGCAGGCAAGATACCCGAGGTTGTTAGGACAAGGGGTGTTGGGTTGAAACTGGAACATAAGAGGTTCCGCTTAAACTCGAGAAGAAACTTCTTCTCCGTGAGGGTGACGGAGCCCTGGCCCAGGCTGCCCAGGGAGGGTGTGGAGTCTCCTTCTCTGGAGACATTCAAGACCTGCCTGGACACGTTCCTGTGTAGCATTATCGAGGCGTTCCTGCTCTGGCAGGGGGATTGGACTTGATCTTTGGAGGTCCCTTCCAATCCCTAACATTCTGTGATTCTGTGATTGTTCTTCAGCGGGACGTGCTCACCAGTTAAGGATCTGCCCATCTGGATCCTATTTCGCTTTTCGGGATACGCACGACACGCGGCGTAATCGAGGCACGGTCCCCTTCTCCTCCGGCTATGGCAGGGGGAGCCTACGCTCCAGCCAGGAATCCATGCGCACGCGGGCAGGCTGACAGCGCGGCTTCTCAGCAAGAAGCATCCTCTGCTGCCCACACAAACGTTTTGTTGGAGCACGTGGTCATGAACGTGTACGGGTTTGTGGGATGTCTTTTTTTCCCCCCTTTCTTTTAATTAAGCTTGGAAAAGACCTCTAAGATCAAGTCCAACCATCAATCCAACACCACCATGGCCACTAAACCACGTTCCCAAGTGCCACGTCTACGCGGTTTTTGAACACCTGCAGGGATGGAGACTCCACCACTTCCTCAGGCAGCCTGTTCCAGTGCTTCAGCACTCTTTCAGTAAAGACGTATTTCCTAATATCCAATCTAAACCTTCTCTAGAGCAACTTGAAACTGTTTCCTCTCATCCTATTACTCAATACTTGAGAGAAGAGACCAGCCCCATCTCACTACACCCTTCTGTCAGGGAGTTGTAGAGATTGATGAGGTCTCCCCTCAGCCTCCTCTTCTCCAGCTGAACAACCTCAGCTCCCTCAGCCGCTACTCATCACACTTGTTCTCCAGACCCTTCCCCAGCTTTGTTGCCCTTCTCTGGACCTGCTCCAGCCCCTCAATGTCCTTCTTGTAGTGAGGGGCCCAAAAATGAGCAAAACACTCAAGCTGTGGCCTCCCAGGGGACAATCCCTGCCCTGCTCCTGCTGGCCACCCCACTGCTGACCCAGGCCAGGACGCCGTTGCCCTTCTCACCCCCCCGGGCATTCTGCTGGCTCCTGTTCAGCCCCTGCCCACCAGCACCCCCAGGGCCTTTTCTGCCGGGCAGTTTCCAGCCGCCCCTCCCCAAGCCTGGAGCTGCCGGGGCTTGGGCTGACCCAAGGGCAGGACCCGGCCCTTGGCCTTGTTGAGCCTCATTCAGCTCATCGATTGAGATCCCTCTGCAGAGCCTCCCTGCCCTCCAGCACATCACCACTCCCACTCAATTTGGTGTTATCTGGGCGAGCACTCAATCCTTTTCTCCAGATCATCAGTAAAGATACTAAACAAGACTGGCCCCAAAACTAAACCTTAGCAGGCACCACTTGTGACCGGCCACCAACTGGATTGAACTCCATTCACCACGACTTTCTGGGCTTGGTCATCCAGCCAGTTTTTAACCCAGCGAGGAGCACACATTTCTGAGCCACGAGCTGCCAGCTGCTCTGGCAGAATGCTGCGGGAGACTGAGTCGAAGGCTTGACTAAAGTCCAGGTAGAGAACATCCACAGCCTTCCCCTCACTCACCAGGCAGATCACCGGGTCATAGAAGGAGATGAGGTTGGTTAAGCAGGACCTGCTTTTCATGACCCCACACTGGCCAGGCCTGATCCCCTGGTTGTCCCGCTCGTGCCATGTGTCCTGCTCATGCACTCAAGGTGAACTGCTCCATAATCTTCCCCGCTACCGAGGTCAGACTGACAGACCTGTAGTTCCTCAAATCCTCCTTCCAGCCCTCGGCTGTCACACTGGCAAGTCTGGGACCTTCTTCTGTTCACCAGGACTGTCGGTAGATGATGGAGAGGGGCTTGGCAAGCTCCTCTGCCAGCTCCCTCAACACTCTCGGGTGGATCCTCTCCAGCCCCATGGACTTAGGAGTGTCCAGGTGGTGCAGCTTCTTCCTCCTGGATTACGGGGGGTTTATTCCAATCTCCATCCCTGTTTTCCAGCTCCAGGGGCTGAACACCCTGAGGATAACTCATTTGACTATCGCAGACTGAGGCAAAGAAGGCATTAAGTACCTCTGCCTTTTCCTTATCCTTGGTGGTACTACTCCCCCCCCCCCATCCAATAAAGGAGGGAGCTTCTTGGCTCTCTTTTTGTGGCTAAATAGTCTCAAAACCAATTTTATGATCTGCCTGTACATAGGACGGGTGGCTTTGGGGGACGGTAAAAGCCATCCTTTAGTCTGTACTCCTACAACCAGGAAACTAATTTATTCCTGAGGAGTGCTGATGTCAATTAACATGCACGGGGGGTTGCCGAGAGCCTCACACAAAACGCTTTTGCAGCGGCACAAGAGAATCATCGACCGCAAGATCACACGGGCGGCCACAGAGCCAGTTACTCGCCGACGTATTTAACTTCAGGACACTGCAACACAGAGGAACAGGACACTGCACAGGCACCTGTTCTTTCACTGCTCCTCAATCATAGAATCACAGAATGTCAGGGATTAGAAGGGACCTCGAAAGATCATCAAGTCCAATCCCCCTGCCAGAGCAGGAACGCCTCGATAATGCTACACAGGAACGTGTCCAGGCAGGTCTTGAATGTCTCCAGAGAAGGAGACTCCACAACCTCCCTGGGCAGCCTGTTCCAGGGCTCCGTCACCCTCACTGAGAAGAAGTTTCTTCTCGAGTTTAAGCGGAACCTCTTATGTTCCAGTTTCAGCCCCTTACCCCTTGTCCTATCACTGGTTGTCATGGAGAAGAGCCTGGCTCCATCCTCGTGACACTCCCCCTTGAGATATTTGTAAACATTAATGAGGTCACCCCTCAGTCTCCTCTTCTCCAAACTAAAGAGCCCCAGCTCCCTCAGCCTTTCCTCATAAGGGAGATGCTCCACTCCCTCCATCATCCCAGTTGCCCTGTGCTGGACTCTCTCCAGCAGTTCCCTGTCTCTCTTGAACTGAGGGCCCCAGAACTGGACACAGTATTCCAGATGGGGTCTCACCAGGGCAGAGTAGAGGGGAAGGAGAACCTCTCTCGACCTACTAACCACCCCCCTTCTAATACACCCCAGGATGCCGAATCTCGACGAACAAACTTCACCAGCATCTTCCTCGCCTCCAAGGATGCTCCCAGGGGTAGCTACGTTACCAGCTAAAAGAGAAGACACACAGGCATAGATTTAAGGGAAAAAAAAGCAAGCTTGCTACACAAAAATAAATAGAAACATTGGACAATCATGGTAATAAATAAACAATCACTGTTACAGAACGTTAAATTCTATTTGATTAACAGTGTTGTTTTGCAAAGTAAAGGAAATTTAGAGCAAACGCACTTTCTTAGAAACTGCTGTCGAAACTGCTGATTTTTTATCTCTTTTGCTGATGCCTGACTGCTTACACATAAGGAAAAACATTGAAGAAATTGTTATTCTTCTCTTTTCCTTAGGGAAAGAGTAGGGAGCATTAGAGGTCTAGTAATTACTGAATGTCAAGCCTACTTTGCGGTAACATCTATTGTTATCCTAGTTTAGCAACTCTTTCTTGAAATAGGTCCAGCTGAGATTGTCTAAATTGCAGAGGAAATTAGTATAAAAGTGCAGAGGAGCTTTAAATTTAAAATTTCGTAAAAGGGAAAAAAATGCAGAAGCAAAGAGAGCTCCTAGAAAGCCAAACCAAAATGGAAAAATAGGTAGCAAGTTACTTGTTTGAAATAGAATAAACAAATGAAAACTCTAAAAATGATGAAAAAAATCAACTCTTTTAGAAGATACAACATAGCTTGCACCTGATCAGAGAGCTGGAGCACCTCTTCTATGATGAATGGCTGAGAACGTTGGGGTTCATTAGCCTGGAGAAAGCCAGGTTCTGGGAAGACCTTATTGTGCCCTTTCAGTCCTTAAAGGGGACTTCGAAGAAAGAGGGGACAGATTTTGGATAGGGTCTGCAGCAATAGGACAAGGGATAATGCTTTTAAACTAAAAGAGAGTAGACTTAGACAAGATATAATTAAGAATCGGTGAGAGTAATGAAACACTGGTACAGGTTGCCCAGAGGGGCTTGTTAGGATGTCGGGCAGTGACAGGACTAGAGGGAATGGATTGAAGCCGGAGATGGGTCGGTTCAGATGGGACGTTGGGAAGAAGTTCTTCCCCATGAGGGTGGGGAGACCCTGGCACAGGTTGCCCAGAGAGGGGGTGGCAGCCCCATCCCTGGGAGTTTTTAAGGCCAGGCTGGATGGGGCTCTGGGCAGCCTGATCCAGTGGGAGATGTCCCTGCCCATGGCAGGGGGTTAGAACAAGAAAGTCCCTTCCAACGCTGACAATTCTACAATTCTATGATTTGTTTTCTGTAGAGGAATTTCTTGTGGAGCAGAGGCGCGGTGTTACTTTAAAGATGTGGACAACCCAGCTTAGGGCTAAACAGAGGCTCTGTCCTTGAAGCTGCCTTGGAACACGGGGAGGAGGAGGTTTTATCTGTTTCGTGAGAGCTTTGCGAGAGGCTTGGCGGGAGGTGCTGGCCCCGGGGGGAGAAGGGGGGGCGAGAGCCGCTTGCATAGTGGAATGGCACTGCCCAATAAAACGCTGGCGCGTGTAAACCTGTAACTGACCAACTCTGTGAAGGGGCAGGCGCGGGGACGCTGCTGAACTGTATATATTGAGCTGTCCGGAGCAATAAAGGGAGGACGATCTGTAGCCATATTGGTGTGATGATCGTTAACTTGGCCGGCTCTCCGAAGGGACCCTTCTTCATCTGGCGCCTGAACAAGGGACCCTCTATGGACGCTTAAATGCGGATTGCTTAAATGTGGGAAGACTCCGAAGCATCGGACGTGAGCCGATTTGGGAGCCGGAGAGCTGGAGGCAGGAGAGTTCCATGTGTGACCAAAAGGGCACCGGAGACCAGAGCTTGAGTGACCGATCAAGCCCCTGCCAAGGTAAGACCGCGATGGAAACGGACACGGCAACTCGCCTCCTTAGTATACTCTCTGAGAGAGGAGGAAAAGTAAAGGAGCGAGACGTATTAGCCCCATGGGCTCGGAAACGGGAGAAAATGAACGACCCGCCATTAATCTTTAGTTCCACGGAATGGCGTGAAGTAGGAGGCTTTTTGTGGGACTGTACTCTAGAGGGAAGAAAAGAAGGAAGATCAGGATGAACCCCTGAAAGAGATGCTGAACAAACTCGCTGAATTATCAACTAGACAGCAAGAAATAGAAGAAACCCTTAAACCAGTTCAGCCCCCCCATTACCATCAGCTCCCTCACTCAAGCCTGATTTTCAAGCTTGAACCATAAAGGATCCTTTGCAACTGCGACGGGGCGGTGTCATCAGAGACACTATAATAGAGGGAGATTGGGAAGCAGCCAGTTCGATTGCGTGTCCTGTTATTATTAATAACGGACAAGGGACCTGGGAACCGCATGATCCTGCATGATGTGGCTGTGCAGCATCCTGTCACTTCAACAGCACAGCAGCAACACAACTGTGCACTGTGCCTGCCTGTTGAACCCCTTGTTTCGCCCAGTGACGTGATGGGACCCTGAGGTACTGACTACCAACGACGACATGGATTGGGCTGGCAGAAGATGCTTACGGCTGAGGGCAGAGCAATTATGGGGAAATGTGACTGTTCTCAATGTTACCTGTTGTATTAATATGTATCCTCTTTGTGTGACTAACAATGAAGCTTATATTGGTTGTGTAATCAAAGCCACATAGTAGGTGTTAAGGTTTATGTACTAACCAGCAGAGTGATCTTTCTTTAGCTAGAAGCAAGGCAGGGAAACCAGCTGCCTTTTGCTTTGTTGGAAGTGTGTGATTAAGGATCAAAGTATGATTTAGGGTGATGGGTGTGAGAACTTTGACAGGATGAATTAAGAGTTTAGTTAAGGCATTTTTGGTTATTGCAGTTTTAATTGTTATAGGCTTAGTTATGTTTAGTTGTTTGATAAGTATAATCAAGAGAATTATAAGCAAGCTAGCGGACGAAGCCTGGGTTGTCCAAAAAGAAAAAGGGGGATATGTAGAGGAATTTCTTGTGGAACAGAGGCGCGGTGTTACTTTAAAGATGTGGACAACCCAGCTTAGGCCTAAACAAAGGCTCTGTCCTTGAAGCTGCCTTGGAACACGGGGAGGAGGAGGTTTTACCTGTTTTGTGAGAGCTTTGCGAGATGCTTGGCGGGAGGTGCTGGCCCCGGGGGGGAGAAGGGGGGGCGAGAGCCGCTTGCATAGTGGAATGGCACTACCCAATAAAACACTGGCGCGTGTAAACCTGTGACTGACCAACTCTGTGAAGGGGCAGGCGTGGGGACACTGCTGAACTGTATATATTGAGCTGTCCGGAGCAATAAAGGGAGGACGATCTGTAGCCATATTGGTGTGATGGTCGTTGACTTGGCCGGCTCTCCGAAGGGACCCCTCTTCAGTTTTCCTCCTCTCAGAGCAATTGGGATGTTTCTGGCAACTCTTACGATACAGCAGAATAAGCAGTTATGGGATTTCTGCGGCCGGTGACAGAAATGACACTACGGGAGAGAGAAAAGCGTGTGCTGCTTTCAGTGGAAAAAAAATAAAATACTGATTTCTAACAGAAATCCTACGCGTGGGGAAAAGGCAATAGAGTTTGTGTTCCAGGTTGCTTTCACAAACCACCATCAGCTGAGCAGGTAAGGAAAAATCCATTTGCCCTAAAATTACTTCTACGGCAGCAACGCCCCTTAAAAGAAACACATATTGGTTTATTACATGGAACGTGCCAAAAAAGCCAGGTCAAAGCCAGGTGAATGCCTCAGATCCACCTCGGAAACACACACAGCTCTGAACCGGCAGGATATTTAAGATGATGATTCTCTCAGTCTCAAGAATCTGTTTAAAAAAACACGGAATCAAGGTTTATGTTCAGTGATTACTAGTCTCATTTTCAGGTACTTGTCTCTCAAATATCTGACCTGCTCGAGGAACAGTGATCTCTTTGAAGTGATGTTACGGGCTTCCACTTCAGTCACATCCTTTCTCCACACGCCCCAAAAATAAGACAGGAGCCACTAGAGTTTCAGGAGTTGGTTTTCCTCCATCCAAACCTTTTCAGCCTGAAGCGCTGTCAAATATCAAAACAAGGTGCAGGGGAAAGGGCCCTGGGGGTGCTGGTGGGCAGCAGGATGGCCATGAGCCAGCAGTGTGCCCTCGTGGGCAAGAAGGCCAAGGGCATCCTGGGGTGTGTGAGAAGGGGAGTAGCCAGTAGGTGGAGAGAGGTCCTCCTGCCCCTCTGCTCTGCCCTGGGGAGGCCACATCTGGAATCTTGTGTCCAGTTCTGGGCCCCTCAGCTCCAGAGGGACAGGGAACTGCTGGAGAGAGTCCAGCGCAGCCCCAGGGATGATGGAGGGAGTGGAACATCTCCCTGAGGAGGAAAGGCTGAGGGAGCTGGGGCTCTTTAGTTTGGAGAAGAGGAGGCTGAGGGGTGACCTCATGAATGTTTATAAATATGGAAAGGGGGAGTGTCAGGAGGATGGAGCCAGGCTCTGCTCAGGGATGTCCAGTGACAGGACAAGGGGCAATGGGTACAAGCTGGAGCACAGGAGGTTCCATAAAAATATGAGGAAAAACTTTTTCACTGTGCGGGTGCCGGAGCCCTGGCCCAGGCTGCCCAGGGAGGGTGTGGAATCTCCTTCTCTGGAGACATTCAAAACCCACCTGGACGTGTTCCTGTGCGCTCTGCTGTAGGTGATCCTGCTCTGGCAGGGGGCTGGATTGGATGATCTTTGAGGTCCCTTCCAACCCCTGACATTCTGTGACTCTGTGAAGGCTGGCAGCAAGCGCTGTCAAACAGGAATCATCACGTTGTCGATACCGAGGCTGCCTTCTACCGTCTCCTTAATTGATGTGCCTAAAAAAAGGTGTTTCTCACTGCTGGGATAATTCATCTCGGCTAATTAAGGTGCTTCTAATTGATGGGGCTTTCCGAGCCAGCTCGTCAGCAACGCGAGTCACGACGGGTTGTCTCAGCGGAGCTGCAGGAGAGGTTTTCTGCGCTTCCCTTCTTCGATCTGTCGCAGGGCGTCGGTCACAAAAAAGATCTTGTTTACCCGAGCAGAAAGTCACCTTCAGCAGTTTCAGCCAATTCTACAGCCCCGGGTATCGATTTTCCTCCTCTGATTACGCCCAGGCTCAGCCCACCCGATTCTGCTGATACCGGGCTCACAACCTCGAGGTCTATCCCAGACATTCCAAGGATGGGAAAGATTTTTTTTACTAAAATTGTAATCACAATCTTAAAAAAAAAAATAATCAATACGATTTCTAATTTTAAAATGCCCTTTTTCTTTTTTTTTTCTTACACCATTAACACAGATTCGGGCTATTTTCTCTGCATTTGGAGGAACAGAGCAAGTTATTCACTAAAACACTTTACTGGTTGAGGCGACAACGTGAAATCACGTAAGAGAGCACACACAAAAAGAAAAGACTTAAGAGTAATTTTTACTACTCCAATGTGAATAAAAGCTCCCCAAAGCATTTCTTAAGATGCACACGGCCACTTTCGAGTCTAAACTTACTTAAGGGTGGGTTTTTTTCAAATTTATGCTTGTTTGACTGCATTAAAGCAGTCGCAGTCTCCAGAATGTTGCAGGGCTTTTTTCTCACCGCAGCTGGAATGTACATTAAAAAAAAGGACAAGTGCAGGAATATTTATAAGTTCATTTATACCAAATGAGTTGAGAAATTAGCGCGCGTCAGGAGAGCTGCAAAACCTCACTTTTCAACCAATTGGAATTTATTCCACTTCCACCTGTTTCAGCTAAACAGGACTTCCAGGATTAGAAGCACTGTATCTAGTGCTTGCTCAGAATACTTTAAAAAAAAAAGCAACAAAAAAACCAACAAAAAAGCCACCCTTTGCACCCTTTGGCAGAAGATACAGACCTGAAATGCTACTACGCAAAGGATCCTGTTTCTTAAGGCAATGCCACTCGCTAGAAGTGCAAAAAAAGGAAGAAAAAATGCCAAACCCAAAGTCGTGTGCAAAAGAATTGCAAAAACAGAGGGGAAAAACTTACCCAAAGTTGTAAGAACTGAACCGTACAAAAGGAATACGCATTCTTGAAGAGACACAGCTTTACTAAGGAGTTAGACTCTCGGGTAGTGAGGTGGACTGTGAACTGGCTGAGGGGAAGAAGCCAAAGAGTTGTGGTCAATGGGGCGGAGTCTGGTTGGAGGCCTGTATCCAGTGGAGTGCCTCAAGGGTCGGTACTGGGACCAGTATTATTCAATATATTCATCGATGACTTGGATGAGGGACTAGAGAGTACTGTCAGCAAGTTTGCTGATGACACCAAGCTGGGAGGAGTGGCTGACACGCCAGCAGGCTGTGCTGCCATCCAGCGAGACCTGGACAGGCTGGAGCGTTGGGCGGGGAAAAATTTAATGAAATATAACAAGGGTAAGTGTAGGGTCTTGCATCTGGGTAGGAAAAACCCCAGGTTCCAGTATAAGTTGGGGAATGACTTATTAGAGAGCAGCGTAGGGGAAAGGGACCTGGGAGTCTTGGTGGGCAGCAGGATGGCCATGAGCCAGCAGTGTGCCCTTGTGGCCAGGAAGGCCAATGGCATCCTGGGGTGTGTGAGAAGGGGGGTGGTTAGTAGGTCGAGAGAGGTTCTCCTTCCCCTCTGCTCTGCCTTGGTGAGACCCCATCTGGAATATTGTGTCCAGTTCTGGGCCCCTCAGTTCAAGAGAGACAGGGAACTGCTGGAGAGAGTCCAGCACAGGGCAACTGGGATGATGGAGGGAGTGGAGCATCTCCCTTATGAGGAAAGGCTGAGGGAGCTGGGGCTCTTTAGTTTGGAGAAGAGGAGACTGAGGGGTGACCTCATTAATGTTTACAAATATCTAAAGGGGGAGTGTCACGAGGATGGAGCCAGGCTCTTCTCGGTGACAACCAACGATAGGACAAGGGGTAATGGGCTGAAACTGGAACATAAGAGGTTCCCCTTAAACTCGAGAAGAAACTTCTTCTCAGTGAGGGTGACGGAGCCCTGGCCCAGGCTGCCCAGGGAGGGTGTGGAGTCTCCTTCTCTGGAGACATTCAAGACCCGCCTGGACACGTTCCTGTGTAGCATTATCGAGGCGTTCCTGCTCTGGCAGGGGGATTGGACTTGATGATCTTTCGAGGTCCCTTCCAATCCCTAACATTCTATGATTCTAGGAGTTCAACGCTACGTAAAAAGCAATTCACATTTTATTTCAGATCGCAGTAAACCGTACAAAAAAAACCAAACCCCCTGTTTCATTCCTGCCAAAAAAAATAACAGCGATATTTTCCATCTTACCGACCGACACGCTCTTCTTTTCATCTTCCCTGGGTGAGTTAACAAATAGACAGCAAGACACGGGGGTTTTGTCAGAGTCAGGATAGAAGGAGCAGACTTCAAGGTTTGTGGAATAAATTGGTTTTTTTAGGAATTTCAGTATTCCTGCCACGCCTGTTAAACGCCTAAAGGACGAAAAGGTTTGTGTCTCACACAAAGGAATGTAAACAGTCGCCGAGAGATTAAAGAGGTTGACTCTTCCGACGAAACCGCAAACCTACCACTACCATCCAACCTGACACCGAGGACGGTCCGCGGCACGGGGATGGTTCCGAACCCACTCTCCAACGCGCCAATTAAATACACGTCACAGACTTTAAAAATAAAGTTTTCAAAAAGAAGGAAAGCTGAAGTAACAGAACTGAAACGGACAACCTTGAAAGCATTTCTGCATTTGCCTTCTCTTATCCCAATTCACGAGCGAATACGGCCCCGTCAGACCCGCGACCGCGAGGGATTTTACTTCCCGAGATGCAACGACGTCAGCGAGCACCGAGTTAAGTCGATCGTCGGCACAAAGCACCTCTGCCAAGGGCACGGCCTTATTTTCAGGCTCGGTTTTGTTCGCCTAACACATTTAACGCAGACTAACAAACCATACTTTGGGTCACAGACCACAGCTGCTTCAGGCCGAGACCTAAAATGGAAATACGATTGCAGTGATTTTTTTTTTATTTTACATTTCACAGTTTTGTTGTTTGGTTTTTCCCCCCCCTTAGCTAAGAAACAAGCTGTCCCAACAAATCGGATAGCGCTTAAAAAATTAAGCCTCTCCTGTCACTTCGGAGTTGTTTGAGGGAATAAAGTCTTCCTGAAATTCTACTTTGTCGGGATAGAGTTTAACGTAAGTGTCCACCATTAAATCCAAGTCATGTTTGATATCAAAGTTTATGTTCAGCAAAGCTAGGTTGCTCGACCTTTGCTCCGTCAAGGTGTTTTTCAGGTACGCCTTCAAGCGCTTGCGTCCGATTTCGTACTTCTCGTGCTCCACCTTCATCACCGGAAGGATGCACAAGACTTTAAGCAACGCGTAAACGTTGGGGAAAAACTTGATGTCGGGCAAGTGAAGCGCTTCATAAATAGTAGCTGGGAGCTCGATATCTTTTCCCCTGTGCTTCCACTTGATCCGCCAACAGTGAAGCTCGGCAGAAAGCGTGTCCGGGTTAGGCAAGTCATTTTTGTACATGTCGGCGTGATGCTCCTCGGACGTGTTGAATTTGAGCTGCCCCATGACGGAGGGCACTAAGGATAAACACTTCAGAGCTTTTAAATGTTGTTCCGAGAAGATATCTTTTAACTCCTGAATGATGTGCTCCACCGTGGGGACGCTAAGGATTTCTTTGTAGTAATTTTCCGACGTTATCTCGGAGTCCAAGCTCCCCTGTTGCGCCCTGCGGAATTTGCCCGGGAGTTTAATTTGTACGTCCAGTTTGGCGGCCAAGTTCGTCGCTTCCTCAAACCAAAATTCGTGGTAAACCTCAATATTCTCCATCACTTCGTTGAGAGAGTGCAACACGGCCGTCAAGCTGCTCGCTGCGAAGAACACGTCCGAGGTCTGTCCTTGGAGATTTTTTCCGAACGCCCGCGTAAAAGACAGGACGTTCTTCAGAATGACGATGGTGACAATGAAGTCAAAATTTGTTAGAGCGCTCGAAAGCATAAAAGCTCGCCCGGCAATGAAATTGTTCCACCTGACGGACGAGTTGTTGCTCACGGCATCCAAGCACAGCACCAGCGCTTGCATCAGCTCCACTAAAACCTCGAAAGCATCGTGCCTGCCTGTCCACTGAGAACGGCAGATCTCCTTCAGCTCCTTGCCCTTCTCCTTGTTGGTCTGAAAAAGAGCAGAAATGGTGTTTTCCAGCTCCCCCAGCAGCTGCGGAGACTGATGAAAGAGACAGCAAACCTCTTCGATCGTCCCCAGCGCGACGGAGACGCTGACAACGGGGACGGATTTCGCCAGCCAGGCGTTTAAGGCACACGAGGAACAGAGCGTGTACACAGCTTGGGGATACTTTTCCAACAGTCTCGTAGCCACGACTTTCATTTTGGAAGCAAACCCGCTGGAGACGATGTAGGCCTGACCTCGGCAGTACTCCATGTTTAGGCCCCACTTTTCGGTGATGGTCGTGTGGAACTTGACGGCTAACATTTCGGGATCAGCCTCATACGGCAAAAACCCTACGAATTCTTCTCGTAGGTTATGGGAATCGTCGACAAATCTCACCAACACGGGCAAATGTTCCTCTCCCGCTATGTCTACTACTTCGTCGGTGATGATAGAAAAGAAGTGCGAGTCCCTTACTTCCCTCAGCGTCTCTTCCCTCACGCAGCTCTCGCAGATCTCAAGCATTTGCTTCTGCTGCGTTTTCGAGCAATACTCAAGGTTGACGGCGGTCATCTCGAATCGTTTCCTCAGAACTTCATCTCCGGCGTTTATTCGATATTCCAGCAGCGCCTGGAAGTTATCGGAAGTAAAAATACCTTCGGGAAGCTCGTCAACACCGTGGCCATCCAAAGGAATATTTTGTTTACCCATGAGGATCAAAATCTCAAAGAGAGATTTCAGGTAATCTTTGTTTTCTCTTTCTTCCAGCGTTAAGGGGACAGCTTCTTCCTCTTGTTCTTCCCCTCCTTCCTCCGAGACCGTATTTTGCTCGTTGCTTTCGTTCAGTCCTTGAGTCGCGTGTTCCCGTTCGAAAGCTTCATCAACTACGAAATGAAAAACACTGTAAGCGTCAAGGTAACGCGAATAAAACAACACATTTGCTGTCCCCTACCATCCCCACTACCTTTAAGTTGCTGGAGAGAGGAATTTTTGCCATTTAAAAGCAAATTAGTATTTCGGAAAGAATTCAGACTGACTGAATCAATCTGGACAGGCTGGAGAGCTGGGAAAAGGGGCACCTCACGAGGTTCAACAAGGACAAGTGCAGAGTCCTGCATCTGGGGAGGAATAACACCAGCACCAGCACAGATCAGGGGACGTCCTGCTGGAAAGCAGCCCCGTGGAGAGAGACCTCAGAGTCCCAGCGGGCAGTGAGTTGTCCCTGGAACAGCAACGGGTCCTTGTGGCCAAGAGGCCAGTGGGGTCCTGGGGGGCATCAAGAAAAGTGTGTCCAGCAGGGCTGGGGAGGTTCTGCTGCCCCTCTGCTCTGCCCTGGGGAGACCACCCCTGGAATCCTGGGTCCAGTTTGGGGCTCCCCAGTTCCAGAGAGACAGGGACCTACTGGAGAGAGTCCAAGGGAGAGCGACGAGGGTGATCAAGGGACTGAACATCTCTGCTGGGAAGAGACACTGAGAGACCTGGGGCTGTTCAGCCTTGAGAGGAGACGGCTGAGAGGGGACCTTATGAACGTAGAGAAATATCTGAGGGGTGGGGGTCAAGGGGAAGGGGACAATCTCTTCTCAGTGGTGCCCAGCAACAGAACAAGGAATAATGGGTTTAAGTTACAACATGGGAAGTTCCACCTCAACCTGAGGAGAAGCTTCTTGGCTGTGCGGGTGCCGGAGCCCTGGCCCAGGTTGCCCAGAGAGGGTGTGGAGTCTCCTTGGGATCTCCTCCCTCCATCATCCTCGTAGCTCTCCGTTACGGAGAGCTACGAGGATGATGGAGGGACTTGAAAATCTCTGATGGAGGGACTTGAAAATCTCTGCCCAGAGAGGGTGTGGAGTCTCCTGCTCTGGAGACTTTCCAACCCACCTGGACACGTTCCTGTGGGGCTGCCCTGGGTGACCCTGCTCTGGCAGCGGGTGGCACTGGGGGATCTCTAGGGGTCCCTTCCAACCCCCAGCATTCTACGATTCTGTGATCAAGCAGGAACTCAATTATCCTCCCAATATATACAAATTTACAGTTCTATGTCCTGCAGTACCTTGTCAGCCTTCGTAAACAAAGCTTTTATGATTTTTGCTACAATTACTCGCTACAATTATTCTGCCCACTTACTCTTCTGTTGCTTCAGTGTTCGTATTTCATCTTCACTCTTCAAAAAAAAGACAGAACAACTTGCATTAATGACAGCATCCAGCACATGACCTTAAAATACCAAAACTCATGAAGTTCAGATACAAATATCGTAGAGGAGAGCACTGTAAGAGTGCTAATACTAAACAAAAAGTGATAGAAGGTCCAAGAGAAGGTTTTTTCAGGTAGTTTATGGCTGCCACATGTGTCTACTAACTAGATAAGAATAGCTTGCTACTACTAATATACTTATATAGTACTACTAATGTACTTATATTAGTTTATTTGTATTTTATGATTATTAGTAAATAGATGTCTTTAAAGAACTCTATTTCAATATAAACATGAGCTCTCAGTAGACACAACTGTCTTCAACTCCCCCTTCAGTCACTAAGCAGACTGAAACTTTGGAAGAAACAGAGTCTGCAATTTTCCAACATATAAGCAGAGTTTAGGAGTTGAATTCCTCTTAAGTATCAATGACCACAGAGACCTAGAGTCATTTTTCATAGAAATGACACAAAAGAGGGATCGACAAGATGCAGTTCCCCCCAGAAATGTTCTTGATCTCGGTTTTTATACACAAAAAAATCTTAAAAAGCTGAAACCAAGCATGCCTGAACCGGCGCAGACTTCAAAAGTTAAATGGGCGAATATCACAATCAACATGCAGCAAGAATTAAGAAATACATGTTCTTTTCCAGATTATTTCAATAAACCCTCCTCATCGTATTTAAGATTTCTATCAGCATATGTGAGCTTTTAAGAAAAAGGTATCAGAATAGGCAGCACGCAACGCAAACACTCGAGTGCTAATAGACAAAGGTTTTGCATGAATGTACTTGCCTTTATTGTTTCAATATTAAAAAAAAAAATTTAAAATTCTTACATGAACTTACCAGCTCTTTTATCCTTTTTCTGTGCCTGCTGTGGGGGTTGTTCAGGTGACTCGTAAGATCGAAGATAGTTGGCACAGCATTATCCCGCAAAACCGTTCTGTAAGGGCTCTGCAGGACGACAAGACGTTTAGATTAGGGATTTCTTTGGGAAATTCTCAGAATTTCAGATACCATGCTTTTTTTTTTTCTTACCTTTTTTTTTTTTTTTTTAAAGTATGCTAAAGAAAAATCCAACCCAACCCACCAATACTTTTTCCTTCCCGTTATCTTCACACCAAAGACCCCAGACACAATAGTTCTAACATAATGTGATATTCTGATTTTTTTAAAAAAAATTGTGCCTTGTTCTTTTTATCGCTTATTTCACAATTCTAGAAACGATCACAGAAGCTTTTTAATGGTGAAGATGTTCAACCACTTCTTCCTGTAGACTTCAGAACTGCACAAAACACGACTGTGAAAGATCACACGGAAGGAAAGTTTATCTGCCAAATGACCAGAAGGGACTTCTAGTTGGTCACGTAAACGTTTCTAGCAGTTAAATATTTTAAGCAAAGCTTTACCTTTGGATATACCGCACACTTACGTTGTCTAGTAAGTACAACATTTTAACTGACGATGTTAATACCTGCCATTAAATCGAATTTTAAACAAACTGAGCATCATGAAGCTTCGTTTCTTTTTCAGAATTACTTCCAATATTCATTTGTTTCTTTCTGGGATGCCGGCTAATCAGAGACCCTGTCACGGGGAATACCTCCAGGAGCTCCGAGTCAGATTTGAGTATTTTATTTACCCGCCATATTTTAATTACCCTCCATATTTTAATTACCCTCCATATTTTAATTACCCTCCATATTTTAATTACCCTCCATATTTTAATTACCCTCCATATTTTAATTACCCTCCGTAACTAAAGGCCTGATTCTTGCCAAGGTATCAAAGTGAAATTCAGCCTAGAAATTAAAACTTGACACAAAGACCTAAGCATTTCTTACTGCTATATAAGCTGTTAAAAATGAACATTATCTTGTTTTTTAATAAGAATTGAAAGCTATTATTTCACTAACAGGAAACACGGGCGTGATTTTTGCTGGATAAAAAATAACAGAATCACAGAATCACAGAATGTCAGGGATTGGAAGGGACCTCGAAAGATCATCCAGTCCAATCCCCCTGCCAGAGCAGGAATGCCTAGATTATGCTACACAGGAACGTGTCCAGGCGGGTCTTGAATGTCTCCAGAGAAGGAGACTCCACACCCTCCCTGGGCAGCCTGGGCCAGGGCTCCGTCACCCTCACGGAGAAGAAGTTTCTTCTCGAGTTTAAGCGGAACCTCTTATGTTCCAGTTTCAGCCCATTACCCCTTGTCCTGTCATTGGTTGTCACCGAGAAGAGCCTGGCTCCATCCTCGTGACACTCACCCTTTAGATATTTGTAAACATTAATGAGGTCACCCCTCAGCCTCCTCTTCTCCAAACTAAAGAGCCCCAGCTCCTTCAGTCTTTTCTCATCAGGGAGATGCTCCACTCCCTTCATCATCCCAGTTGCCCTGTGCTGGACTCTCTCCAGCAGTTCCCTGTCTTTCTTGAACTGAGGGGCCCAGAACTGGACACAATATTCCAGATGGGGTCTCACCAGGGCAGAGCAGAGGGGCAGGAGAACCTCTCTCGACCTACTAACCACCCCCCTTCTCACACACCCCAGGATGCCATTGGCCTTCCTGGCCACAAGGGCACAGATAACCGAACGCCCGGGTTTACTTACGCTTCTACAGATCATCGAAGTCTCAAAATGTTTCGCGCACAATCTGTAATGCTTGTTGAGCTGATCGGGAGTTTTATCTTCTAAGTCGGCCCGTCGGCAGTTCTCCACCCATCTCTGACACCTGCACGGAAGAGAAGAATTAGCTCGCTCGAATACTTAAAAAAAAAAAAATAAGTGAAAATCCCTCGTGATTTCCAACGGTGCTCAAAATCGTGCCGCGCTCAGGAAAGCTCCGCACGTCTCCCGTCGCGATGCACCATCAAATCTTGCTGAAAATTGATTTTCTCCTTTTGCTCACCGCTCAGCACCGCCCCAGCAAATTCATTTTTTTCCCTTACTTGATACATCCTTGCCTTTGTCTCACACACACACACACACCGGTCTGCAGCTGCTCATGAAGCCTGACCCGTTAATCCTGAAGAATTTAATCTTAAAAAGCTAAAAAAAAAGAGATGCGCTTGCACATTAAAGTCGTAAAGGTTTTGGAGGAGGCTGTTAAAATAATTTGTCTCCTCCGCCCCCCTCCAAAAGGCAGCGTTTTTCTCATTTATCGTGGCCACCGAGGAGTTTAGAGTTGAATTTTGAAAAGGGAAATAAGAAAAACCCAATCACTTTACAGTGTTCATATGCCTCAAGTAAGTTGTCACTAGATTCACGTTTTTTAATCCCATTTCTCCGAGATACGACACGAAGCTAAAGAAATACTTGGCCTGCTAACAGGGCTCCCTCCAGATATACAAGATACTATTTCCTCCGGTGAGTAAACCACTTGTGGTAATTGATGCAAACGTATTAGGGAGCTTTTATTTCCCCCAGAGGGCTCTGGGCAATCACTTTCTTGTTCAGTAACAACGTGCCCAGACCAACTCTGCACGGCTACTCCAGCAAAACTCATCCGCTATTTTATTTGTGCGATAAAAATATACGTATAAATTGACAAGACTCCAGCAGCTATTGATACGCCTTTATTTGTTTTGTTTGGTGGTGGTTTGGTTTTTTTTTTTTTAAAAAAAAAAAGACATCTTGCAAAAATAATCCTCTGAAGCTGCATTACTTTAACGCACTCGCTTACAACTTGCGGCATGACAGAGCCGCCGGTTTACAACGGTGTGTAAGTAAACAGAGAGTTGAAAAAAATATAATACAGGTGTCTGAAAACCTTCACGACAAGATTTGCTCATCACTCTTACGGGACAGAGCGATTACGCAAGCTCCCACTCTTCCCAGGGTAAATCCTTCCCCAGACAAACTCAGGGAACACCAGAGACAACGACGTTACAGAGAATTACGGTAACATCACGATATTTCTACAGAAAAAAAAAGGAACTTTCGCTACAGACTCATTTGACTTCACGATCTGTCACTTTGCTACATCCTTTTCAACACAGACACGTATTTTAAAGGGTTGTGTTGGTTTTTTTCTTTGCTTGGTACATGTTGGCAATGTCCACGACGTTCCAGGAACCTACAAAGGGAAGTTACACGAAGAGTATTCTTTCAACGGGGTAATCTCCTGATAACCCAATCATTGCTGATCTTCTTGAAAGTGAAAAAAAATTCACTTAGAAGAGGCTTTAGAGAATCTTTTTCATTCCTAAATCACAAAGAAGACGGGTCCTGACCCAAGAAACAGCTGGAAGTTATGAGAAAGTAATTTTATTTTTGACTGCAAACACAGAATTGTTGCTCATAGGAGGAAGAAGGGAGAAAAATATTTGGTGATTATTCAAACAACGAGGAATGAAGGCAGTGTCATCGTATTTTCTGGTGGGCAGTCCAAAGGAGGAAATCCACAGCTCTGGGGGGATTCGCCAGCACCTCTATTTTTACCCAAGATCAATAAAAGGCAACTGGGAAGATGGGAAGGGGGGGAAGCTTCGATCCTGCTCTCTGCTGGCTGAACAGCTTGCACATCTTCCTTTTTCATTGGTGCAAAACATCAAACCAGCAGTGGCAGCAGGTGTCATAAATCAGGAATAATTTCTAATATTGCTCTCAAACATCTACATAGTATTCTTAATAGTATCTTAAAATAGGACAGGGAAAAAAAAAAAATTAAAAAAATCAAGGTTTTGGCACCACAGATCATCTACTCTTGCCCGGACGGCGCGACCACCCCAACAAGGGTGTGTTCTTCATTTAATCAAATGGTATCAACACAGTCTTTTTACACGAGGGAGACCTTTACCAGGTAAATTATACTGAATTGGGCTCTCAAGTTTTCCAAGTGGGTGCTGAATACCAGAGAACTTAAAGGTGATGGCATCGGGCTGTCCCAATGGCTGACGAGCCTCCCTGAAGCCAGCACGGAGGGTTTCAGTGCAGAGGAAGAGCCTGACCACCGCGGTCTCACCTCCCTCTCCAGCGACTCAGGAGCACCACCAGGGAGCAGAATCAGAGCTCCTCACCTTAGGACAACTCCTCCGGATCTCCTCCTGGCAGCCAAATCGGTGGCGGCGAAGGAGCATCCAGAACTGGGAGGTGGTTGTCAAGAAGAGCCAAGGAATCAGCTTGAATCCCTTCGCTGTTGACGTTGGTGCCAACCAGAGAACAAGTTAAGTAGATACTACAGGGGACCAGACCAGACTAACGAGTGACGGCAGAAAATACTGCGAGCTCTGGTTTGAGCTGAACAGAAACAATTCCCTTGGGTGATTTTACTTTTCAGCTCCATCTTTTCTGAAGTTAACAGCGTGTTTGTGCAGTGTCTGCTACTAGAAGTGGTAATGCCTGATGTTTGCAGTTATTAGCACGGACTGGGATGCAGAAAGGCTCTGGCTCACGTAGTAACTTGCTCCTATAGTAACCAAGGGCACTGCCAAAACTCCTGTACCACGCTGGGAAGTAAAACAGGCACACAGAAGTGAAAAAGATGACCTGGACAGGCTGGAGAGTTGGGCGGGGAAAAATTTAATGAAATAGAACAAGGGTAAGTGTAGGGTCTTGCATCTGGGTAGGAACAACCCCAGGTTCCAGTATAAGTTGGGGAATGACTTATTAGAGAGCAGTGTAGGGGAAAGGGACCTGGGAGTCTTGGTGGGCAGCAGGATGGCCATGAGCCAGCAGTGTGCCCTTGTGGCCAGGAAGGCCAATGGCATCCTGGGGTGTGTTAGAAGGGGGGTGGTTAGTAGGTCGAGAGAGGTTCTCCTTCCCCTCTACTCTGCCCTGGTGAGGCCACATCTGGAATATTGTGTCCAGTTCTGGGCCCCTCAGTTCAAGAAAGACAGGGAACTGCTGGAGAGAGTCCAGCACAGGGCAACTGGGATGATGGAGGGAGTGGAGCATCTCCCTGAGGAGGAAAGACTGAGGGAGCTGGGGCTCTTTAGTTTGGAGAAGAGGAGGCTGAGGGGTGACCTCATTAATGTTTACAAATATCTAAAGGGGGAGTGTCACGAGGATGGAGCCAGGCTCTTCTCGGTGACAACCACTGATAGGACAAGGGGCAATGGGCTGAAACTGGAACAGAAGAGGTTCCGCTTAAACTCGAGAAGAAACTTCTTCTCAGTGAGGGTGACGGAGCCCTGGCCCAGGCTGCCCAGGGAGGTTGTGGAGTCTCCTTCTCTGGAGACATTCAAGACCTGCCTGGACACGTTCCTGTGTAGCATTATCGAGGCGTTCCTGCTCTGGCAGGGGGATTGGACTTGATGATCTTTCGAGGTCCCTTCCAATCCCTGACATTCTGTGTGATTCTGTGTGTGAAGATCACACCTGCAGGGAGGAACAGACAAGACAGGTGACCAACAAGAGTATTCTGCTTCACGTATGGCATATTTGGTATAAATTGTGGGATCGTGAGGGTTAAGGCCTCTTCTTCACTGGCCGATGTCCGAGGAGGACTCTGTCCCTTCTTCTGCCTTTGATCCCGATCCCGAATTCCCAAATCCAGCCCCTGTGCTCAGTTCCCCTCTGTATATAATTTATTTTTTTTCTAATGTACTCTATTATTTTCATCCTTTTCTTATTGCTACTATTATTATTTATTAAAGCTGTGGGAGTTTTTTCCTCTGTTTTTATTTTTGTTACTGTTTTGGGTTATTTTTTTTTATTAAAGCTGTTTTTCCAATTCATACGTCTCCGTGCCTTTATTTTCCCTTCCTCTTCCCGTTTGGGGTGGGACCGGGGTTATCAGAGAGCATCGGCCCATCCATTCAGTGGGCAGCCCAGCCCTAACCCTCAACAGGGACTTAAGCAGAAAATGAATCTCACAGAGGCTAAATGAATCACCCTTTAATTTTAAATTACGTATAAAGGTTTTCAGCGTTCAACTAAATGCACATCGTATCATGCTCCACAAGTGCTTCAGCTGCCAAATACTTGGCAGTAATTAAAAGCCATTTCAACACAAGATATTATCACCACTGCTTAGGGATCGCTCATTAGCTTTTAAGGTTTTCTTCAGCTACAAACTCCACATTTTCAGAGATTTACTGACATCACACGGAAGCTGGAATGTCACTGATTTAAAATTCGTTTTAAAAGATGTATTCTAATGCTGTTACGGGGGGGAAAAAACATACGGAAGTTAAAAACAGCGTCGCCTTTGTCACTGCACGCTGTTAAGAGCACGATAAAGATGCCAAAAATGGTTTAGATGTAGCTTATCCCTCCTTCAGGGAGTGGAGAAGTCTAGATGATCCTTCAAGGTGAATTTTAACTCTGTTTTCTACTCTTGTTACAGGAAAATTAATGATATTAGCCTGAACTACTTCAAAAGGGGATTATGAAGCAGTCATGCAGGCAGAAAGCGTGCTTACCCACACGTTGTGGAAACGTAAATCAGTTTGTACTTCCTAAAAACCCTGTCAAGGATCCACTTTCATATTTGCAAAAGAAACATCCGTAAATCCATACGGTCCTAACTCATCGCAGCTGACACGCACTGTTTCTTTCAAAAGGTTTTATTCCTAAACTTCTACAAATGGTGGCAAAAAGTAATAGTAGTCTAATTCTAAAATACTTTTTAAAAAATAAAAACATCTTTAAAATAGTGCATAGTTTAACTAACTGCACACTTTTATCAGATATCTGTGTTGCTACCATGGAGAACATTCACCCAAAATGTCTTTCAACAGAAAAATTACAAACCAAAGGGGGTGTTTTCTTCAGGTAATAAGTTGTCACGCACCAACCAGTTTTTGCACAACTTGACAGGACTCCTGATTTCACAGAATCACAGAATGTCAGGGATTGGAAGGGCCCTCGAAAGATCATCCAGTCCAATCCCCCTGCCAGAGCAGGAACGCCTCGATAATGCTACACAGGAACGTGTCCAGGCGGGTCTTGAATGTCTCCGGAGAAGGAGACTCCACAACCTCCTCCTTGAAAATTAAGGCTCAAGTTCAGGCAGCTCTTTAATTCCCCACAAGCTCAAGTAATTCCATTGACTGATTAAGAACATGCAGCTCTCAGAGGACCGAGGGTGGAAAAGAGATAACGCGAGGAGCGAATCAAAAATGCAAGGTTAAGAGCAGGCAGTCGACTATTTTGATTTTAGTTTTCATTAAAAGCATGAATATATGTAACACAGAGTGTAGCACAAAACCCTGGATGTTGAGGCATCTGAAAGAGGTCTGGTTATCACAGCTCTAACACAGGGCATTGCATTCACCCAGGAGAGCTGGACAACATACCCAAAAATCCAGCTTTAAGCAGCAGCTACTTCCTTTAAAAGCTTTCTCTATCTTCTTTTTAAATCACTTACAGGGAACTGTTCAGGAAAAAAAAACCAAAACACCAAACTATACACCCACAACTGCCATGGTTTTGAAATTTTCCAAAAAATCAGGTCAAGCAGCTTCAAGGAACAAAGGTAGTATCACATATAAATTGCCAAAAATTTCAACTTTCATTACCTCCCGCTAGGAGAGAGCTAAATGGTGCTGCTATAGCACCCACGCGCCTTCCAAAATTGTGAAGTCAAACTGAGTTTAAGAGCATTATCTATATTTAAAGGTGAGCTTGCCTCTACATGGAGGTTTCTACAGGCACGGATTTCTAAGCGCATGATTTATTCTTCACGTGATTTTATTTTACACACTTCTTCCTCTCCCGGTGCACCACCCTTGCTTTTCACCCTTTGATATCTTGAACATCCCATCACTTCCGCTGTTGCTCACGACGCTTCACCGCCAACCATCACCCTTGCAAACCAGGGACAGCTGTTTGTCACTCCGGTGTCCCCTCAGTCAGGCTCACACCTCGTTGTCCAGCACCACGACGCCCCAGCACACGCTGGATCTCTAAGACCATCAAGTCCATCCGTCAACCCAACACTACCACGACCCACTAAACCACGCCCTGAAATGCCAGGTCTGCACGTTTTCTGAACGCCTCCAGGGGTGCTGACTCCACCACTGCTCTTCGTAGCCCATTGCAATGCTTCACCACCCTTTCAGTAAAGAAATTTTTCTTGATATTAATCTAAACCTCCCCTGCTGCGACTTGAGCCCATTTCCTATTGTTGTATCATTAGTAACTTGGGAGAAGACACCAACACCCACCTCACTACAACCTCCTCTCAGGCAGTTGTAGAGAGCAATGAGGTCTCCTCTCAGCCTCCTTTTTGCCAGACTAAACCATCCCAGTTGCCTCAGCCGCTTCTCATCAGCCCTTCCGCTTGCCGTTCCCCTCACAGCCTGCCAGACCCTCACTCCCTCAACCCCTTATTTCCATCATGGCTCAATCCCTCAGCCCCTCACAGCCAGACAGCCTCACAGCCCCTGACTCCCATCACGGCCAGGCAGCCCCTCAATTCATCATCCCCTCAAAGCCAGACAGGTCCCCAGCCTCCCCTCGCAGTCAGGCAGCTCCTCACCTCTCAGCCCTCCACTCCTCTCGTGGACACGCAGCCCCTCACTTCACTCCCTCAGCCTTCCTCCTTCCCTCTCAGACCATGCAGCCTCTCACTCTCTCTAGAATCACAGAATCGTATCAGCCGGAAGAGACCTTGAAAATCTTTGAGTCCAGCCTTTGTCCCAGCCCTATCAACCTACTCAACAATTTCCCCCCAGTGCAACATCCACCAGTTTCTTAAACACCTTCAGGGTCGGTGACTCAACCCCCTCCCTGGGCAGCCTGTTCCAATGGCTGACAGCCCTTTCAGTAAAGAAATTCTTCCTAATATCTAACCTGAACCTCTCCTGGCGCAATTTAAATCCATTTCCCCCTGTCCTATCACTCTCCACTAGGGAGAACAGACCAACTCCCACCTCCCTTACAACCTCCCTTCAAGTAGTTGCAGAGAGCGATGAGGTTTCCCCTCAATCTCCTCTTCTCCAGGCTGAACAGCCCCAGACCCCTCAGCCTTTTTGCACGTTCTAAGCCCTTTCCCAGCCTGGCAGCCCACCTCTGTACCCTCTCCAGCCCCTCAATGTCCTTCTTGTAGTGAGAGGCCCAAAACTGGATCTATTCCCCTCTACAGCCAGGCACCCCCTCCCATCCCTCACAGACACAGAATCACAGAATGTTGTTGGAAGGGACGTCAAAGATCATCAAGTCCAATCCCCCTGCCAGAGCAGGATCACCTACAGCAGAGCGCACAGGAACGCGTCCAGGCGGGTTTTGAATGTCTCCAGAGAAGGAGACTCCACAACCTCCCTGGGCAGCCTGGGCCAGGGCTCCGTCACCCTCACTGTGAAAAAGTTTTTCCTCATATTTTTATGGAACCTCCTGTGTTCCAGCTTCCACCCATTGCCCCTTGTCCTGTCAGTGGACGCCGCTGAGAAGAGCCTGGCTCCATCCTCCTGACATTCCTCCTTGACATATTTATAAACATTTTTGAGGTCACCCCTCAGCCTCCTCTTCTCCAAGCTGCAGAGCCCCAGCTCCCTCAGCCTTTCCTCCTCAGGGAGATGCTCCACTCCCTCCATCATCCCTGGGGCTGCGCTGGACTCTCTCCAGCAGTTCCCTGTCCCTCTGGAGCTGAGGGGCCCAGAACTGGACACAACATTCCAGATGTGGCCTCACCAGGGCAGAGCAGAGGGGCAGGAGGACCTCTCTCCACCTACTGGCTACTCCCCTTCTCACACACCCCAGGATGCCCTTGGCCTTCTTGCCCACGAGGGCACACTGCTGGCTCATGGCCATCCTGCTGCCCACCAGCACCCCCAGGTCCCTTTCCCCTGCGCTGCTCTCCAGCAGGGCAGTCCCCAGCCTGTGCTGGCACACGGGGTCGTTCTTTCCCAGGTGCAAAACTCTCCACTTGCCCTTGTTGAACTGCATCAGATTTCTCCCCGCCCAGCCCTCCAGCCTGTCCAGGTCTCTCTGAATGGCAGCGCAGCCTGCTGGCAGCCCCTCACTCCCTCAGCCCGCCCTTAGCTCACTCGGTTAGAGCGTGGTGCTGATAACACCAAGGTCGCGGGTTCGATCCCCGTTGGGTCCCCGTGTGTTGCCTGATCTAGTTGAGAGGCGTCCCTGCCCGTGACAGGGAGGTTGGATTAGATGATCTCTAAGGTCCCTTCCAGCCTGAGCCAGTCTATGATTCTATGATTCCCCTGAGGGCCAGGCAGTCCCTCACTCCATTCCCTCAGCCTCCCCTTCCCTTCCTGCCCCCCTCCAGGCCATGCAGCCCCCTATTCCCCCCTCCACAACCAGGCAGCCCCTCTCAGGGCCCCGCGCTCCTCCCAGACCCCTCAGGGCCGGGTGGCCCCTCACTCCAACCCCCCCCCGCATCTATGTCACCATCGGGAAGGGAAGGGAAGGGAAGGGGCCGGTGGCGGCGCATGCGCAGTTTCCCGCCCGCCGCCGCCCGCAGGGTCCCGCCCCCCCCCCCCCGGCGCCACAGCGCGCGCGGCCTCCGCCGGGCGAGGCGGCAGCTCCGGGCGGGCACCGGATTCCCCCCCCCCCCCCCCCCCCCGCCCGCCCCATCCCTCCTCACCGCCCCGGCCTGCCGCTACCGCCGATGCCCGCCCCGCCTAGGTGAGGAGACGGGGTTGCGGGGGTGGCTGATGGAGGGAGGCGTCTCCTCAGGCGGAGCTGGGGGGTTGCGGGGCCTGAGGAGAGAAAGCGAGCGCGTCGTCCCCTCACCCCCCCCCCCCCCCTCCCCGGCTCCTTCCCAGCCCCTCTGCAACGCGGGGCCGCCTTCCGTGAGGCGGCGCCGGCCGAAAGCTCACCTGACCGGGTCCCGGGGGAAGCGGAAGAAGGCCAGGTCGGACTGGGTGCTCTTGCGGGTGCAGTTGGGGGCCGCGCAGAAGTTCGGCATGGTCCCCGGGGCTGGGCGCCGCTGCCCCTTTAAATCCGCGGGGAAGGAGGGGAAGGGGAGGGGGGGGGGGGGGGGGGGAAGGTGGGTGTCTGTGGGGTGGAGGAGGCCGGAGGGGAGGGAGGGAGGGAGGGAGGAGGGGGGTAGGGTTGGGGTGGGGGGGGGGAAGCGGCTCCACACTGCTGTGAGCGGCCGGGAGGATTCACCGCCGCCCTCCGCGGGGAGAAGAGCCGCCTCCTTCCCACAATGCACCGCGCGCCCGGGGAAGGCCACCCCGGCTCCGCGGCGCTCTGCCCATGCGCGGGAGGGGAGGGGGGGGGAGTGAGCGCTGCGCATGCGCCGAGCGGCGCCGGCAGGCGGAGCCCCGCCCCTTTTTCCTCCCCGGCGGGAGCGCGCGTGAGCTGGCGGGAGCGCGCGTGCGTGGGAAGCGCGGAACGTGGCTCTGCGCTAAGTTCGGTGGGTTTTTTGCCTTAAAAAACGAACGGAGGGTGTGGAAGTGGGGTCCTGACCTTGTGGAATGGGGTCCTAACCTTGTTCTTGTCTACTTTTATCTTTTTTTAGTATTATTTTTGCTATTTTTATATTTTTAATTTTACTTATTTTTACTTATTTTTACTTATTTGTATTTATTTTTACTTATTTTTACTTATTTTTACTTATTTTTACTTATTTGTACTTATTTGTACTTATTCGTATTTATTTGTACTTACTTGTATTTATTTGTACTTATTTTTACCTTATTTTTACCTTATTTTTACCTTATTTTTACCTTATTTTTACCTTATTTTTACCTTATTTTTACCTTATTTGTACTTATTCGTATTTATTTGTACTTATTTGTACTTATTTGTACTTATTTGTACTTATTTGTACTTATTTGTACTTATTTGTACTTATTTGTACTTATTTGTACTTATTTGTACTTATTTGTACTTATTTGTACTTATTTGTACTTATTCGTATTTATTTGTATTTATTTTTACTTATTTGTATTTATTTTTACTTATTTGTATTTATTTTTACTTATTTGTATTTATTTTTACCTTTTTTTTTACTTATTTTTACTTATTTTTACTTATTTTTACTTATTTTTACTTATTTTTACTTATTTTTACTTATTTTTACTTATTTTTACTTATTTTTACTTATTTTTACTTATTTTTGTAAGGGAGATGCCATTACTCCACAGCCTGGCTGGATAAGGAGAGGAACACCAAGCATTTCAAGCAATAAAGCAGTCGGGGGTGAGGGCTTTGGCCGGTCTGCAGTAAGTAAAAACGCCCGGATAAAAGAAAAGAAGAAGGAAAGAACAGCAAAAAAAAAGAATAATTAGAAGAAGGAAAAAAAAAAAAAGACTCAAATGCGTGTTTCAGGTGTAATGGAGCTAATTCCGCTGTGATACGTCTTCTGCGTGTCTTTAAAATCGCATAAAAAGGGAGATTCGTTGAGCTTTTGGAAGCACAATCCAAATATACGAAATAGCTAAAATATATATTTTTTTTCAGAAAAGGAAGAACAGCCAAAAACTGCTTATTATGAGTAAGGCAAAAGGTTTTTGCTGAGAAAACCTTGTCGAAGCGTGTTTCGTTGGATTCACTTCGATATCGTCGGTTTATTCGGTGTTAATTAATTTGGCGTCAATAATTAAATGGTTTAGTGGTAGTTTAAGGGTTGGACTCGATCCCAAAGGTCTTTTCCAACCTAAAAGATTCCGTAATTCTTCGCCAGAATATTAAGCTGGGCACGTTGCCGAGTTCTATTCGTTAAAATCATTTTAAGTAGTTATTTAAGCCAATGCTTAAGATGAGTTTAGCTGCACCTGACTGGTTTCACTTCGCTGGGTAATCGCCAACACTCATACACTGAATTTTTTCGGGAGATAATCAGATAAATAACCTTTTTTTTTATAATCGCCAACACTCTAACTCCCGAAAGAATTCACTGTGTAAATCAGATAAATAATCTGGTTTTTATGATTGCTAACACTCTCCCACAGTGAATTTTTTAGGGAGTTAATCAGGTAAATAACCTGTTTTTTTTATAATCGCCAACACCCATACACAGAAAATTTTTTGGGGAGTTAATCAGGTAAGTAACCTTTTCTTTAAATACACTCATTTTCTTTTAGGTTAGATTTATTTCAGGGATCTGCCGTGCAGATTGTGTAAATCCCCGGGGTGACACAAAAAACAGAGCAGGATCATCTTAATTGCAGTAAGAATTACGAGGCGTGACCACGTAACGTTAATACGAAGCTCCCTAATTTTCAAGCGCCTTTAAACCCCATTTCAGGATGGAAAAAAAAAATACTTCTTTACCCTTAAATAATTGTTACTATCTCCTGCCTAAGATTGAAGAACTTTCTTTCCTCCAAGCAGCTTCTAGGAAAAAAAAAAGGTGTACGTGCTAAAAATTCCTTCTTGCGGTTCTCAACAAGCAAAGCCAGAATATAAAGAAAAAAAGAAATAAAATGTAAATAAATATAAATAAAAAAAAGAAATAATTGTGGCCCGTTTCTAACCGGCTGCTTCTGACCAAAAGTGTTGATATTCAATCATTTTAATCACCGCGTGAGAATGTTACGGCTGCTGCCTTCCTAATTAAATTAACGCGATGACTTGCGCGTGAAGTTAACTCGCTGAAGTCTTCTGGGTGGCCTTTTTTGGGGGGGGAAGAACAATTTTTAAGGGATTCCTATATAATGAGGAAAAAAAAAGGAACTTCTTCATTTTCAAACCCCAGCAATTGGGACTGAACCATTTTTACAGAAAATTGATTTGCGCTGCTGCTTAGTTGGAAATTCCAAAAATTAGCTTCTGCAGTAGAGTACAGAAATAACTGAAGCCTTTTTTATTTTTCTTTTTCCTGCAGTGTAGCCTTTGCAGCACGCATATTTAATTTGTGTGCTGGTGATTTCCTGTGTTAAATAATCCTCCTCGTTATTCAAGTATTGCTCGCGGCGTATTTCCAGGTGGGTCTGTTGTCTCTTAACGCTGAGCGGGTGTTATCGACTTGTACAAATGATTTGGATTCTCTGGATAAATTATTCTTGAAGGAGTTTTCGTGTGTTCACGTGGCTTTTTTTCAATGCTTTTTTTCCCCGTGGTGGCTTTAAGGGCAGCTGTATCTTCAATCTGGGGTTCTCCATCATGTCATACTGGTTGTAAAATAACCCCTTTAAGATACTTTGGGAAATAAACTGCATTTTTCTTACCCAGCGTGCAAGTCAGCGTGTCTTTATTCTGGTTGTGCTGTTCAAGCGCCATCGTGTATTCCTGCAGGTTCCCTGCTATTAAAAGTTTATTTGCGAGAGAATATTGCAATCTGAAACACTTTCCTTCTTGCCACTACTCTTTTCCAAGCCTCAGAGCCGCGTTGGTTTTGGGAAAACCCGCCTGTAAGATCTCCAAGGACACCAGCTTAATCCCATAGAGGTTTTTTTTATAGATCCATGTCCGGATGTGCTGAAATTTCCCCGTGCCAGGACGACAACCAAGTCACTTCCATCCAAGCTTTCCCTTCAGTTCTGCTGACCAAGATGCAAACTCCAATCCTGGCTCCTCCCTCTCCAATTTTTTTGACAAATGAAAAGTTGGCAACAGCCGTGATGTCGTTCCAATTCATCATCCCGTCGCGTTTTTCCTATTTCGCATTTTATTTGCTTTTTTTTCGTTTTTCACCGGTTCCCATTCAAGGGATGCTACTTCCCTCCCTGCACAAGGAAAGCAGCCTTCTGAATGAAGCCTAACCTCTTCAAAAAAATGCAAGGACATTCCTCAAAGTTTCAGCCAAGGCTGTGCGACGACAAAAAAAACCTGCGAACGCGACGCCAGCTCGCTTCTCTGTCGCCGATTTCACCCTGCGGTGGTGCTCTTACGTAAAGTTTATTTGGAAGGTGTGATCAATATAATTTCTTGACTTCAGGACACAGCCAAGGAGCAGGATCCTTCAAAAACAGTTGGGCGTAAAGAGTTTATGAATGATTGTAAAGGATTGTCAAGGAAAAACAAGGGCTGTGATTGTCCAGATGAGCAAATGCCTCGTTTTGTTGGCTCTTACGAGCTGCCCTTGTCTGTAGAGTGAACAGCCGATAGCTCGCTTGCTTCCCCAGCGTTTACAGCCCACCCAGCCCCGTGAAAGTATTTAGTTGAATTTAGGACCAAATAATTCACTGAGGAGTTGACCTGAAAAGCCACACGCGACCCGTCGAGGGACTAAAAGCGCGGCTCGACCGTCGAGCCGCGCTAACTCCCCTAAAACACGGCACAAATCAAAGTGCTGAAAAACTAATCTGGGAAATCTCGTGGTTTGGAACGACGCGCGCGTGTGTGACCGCAGATAAGGACGGGAGTTGCGCCACGGGGCGATAACTTCAATACTTCGCCGTGTTCCCACGCTTTTTATTCTTGACAAGCGCTTTTGCAGCTGGAGAGAGTCCAGCACAGGGCAACTGGGATGATGGAGGGAGTGGAGCATCTCCCTTATGAGGAAAGGCTGAGGGAGCTGGGGCTCTTTAGTTTGGAGGAGACTGAGGGGTGACCTCATTAATGTTTACAAATATATCAAGGGTGAGTGTCACGAGGATGGAGCCAGGCTCTTCTCGGTGACAACCAATGACAGGACAAGGGGTAATGGGCTGAAACTGGAACATAAGAGGTTCCGCTTAAACTCGAGAAGAAACTTCTTCTCAGTGAGGGTGACGGAGCCCTGGCCCAGGCTGCCCAGGGAGGTTGTGGAGTCTCCTTCTCTGGAGACATTCAAGACCCGCCTGGACACGTTCCTGTGTAGCATTATCGAGGCGTTCCTGCTCTGGCAGGGGGATTGGACTGGATGATCTTTCGAGGTCCCTTCCAATCCCTGACATTCTGTGATTCTGTGATTCCTTCCCGGCGAGTCTACGCGCTCTTGCGCGCTGCCGAGAGGTTTCCATCAGCCTCCCCGGGTGGCAGAGGGCACCGGCTTTAATTCGCTCTGGGACGTGCCGCGGCACGACTCGATTAAGTGTGTTTTGTGTTTTTTCTCATTATCCGTGGTTACCTAATCAAATTTTTTTTGCCTCGGTGTAGCGGCGTGTTTAAATAGGCGGCGTTTTGATGGATTTAACCTTGCTAACTGAGGTACTTACAGCACTGAAGCTCTTCAATTTGGCAAATAAATTTGTGTGTTGAGCATAATACATATTACTTATAATAATAGGGAAAAAAAACCCACCTCTGTTAACTGGCAACACAAAGCTATCTGCGGCGAAAGTAGTTCAAATATCTTTGTGGATTTAAATGCAAATAGTCCTGGGTGCCAATCCCTGACAAAGCCGTGTATAAAAGGCTCCTCTGGCAAGCTGCCAGTGCCTAAACCTTGTGAGGCTTCTGCTCTGCTCTCAGCTGGGAGGAGGGAAAAAAAAAAAAAATTAAAAAAAAAAAAATGTGATGGGGAAAGTGTCGGAGGAGAAAGAGAGTTTAGGAGTGGTCTGAGGGAATGAAATTAAGAGATGCTTGTGTCAGGAAAGCGTATCGAGTCACTGAATAATCGTTTAAGTGGGAACTGTTGGTTAAACAGAAGCAAAAAAAGACGAAATAATTTAACTTCTGTTAGAATCTTGGCTATTTCTCTCACGCGAGACACAGAAGACACTTTAAACCATCTTTACATTCCCTAAAAATTTAAACTACCTACGCTGCTGCCTTCATCTTAGTACAAAAGCGTAGGGGCTTCCTTACTTTTCTCAGCTGCTGGCAGGCTGATACAAATAATATTTTTTTCCCCTTCGTTTTCCAATTTTGCTTTTGAAATGGCCAGCTTGAGTTTCTCCATTCTTTTTTTTTTCTGACCGGTTGGAAAGCTCTCTGTGGTTTTGTGCCTCCTTAACTGATGGCTCTGTCAGAGACTGAGGATGTAGGTGATGAGAACTAAGTGATTAATGCCTGGAAGGCAACTACTAGAAAAAAAAAAAAACAACTGAAATTTTCACATTCTGCATGTTCTTCCTTTTGGTACAAAGTTGATCTCATTAAGTTTAATTAATACAGCTGCTAAGCGAGGCTGAAAAAAATGTATTTGTGTTCTCCCTGAGCTGCATCTTCAGCAGAGATTTTGCTGGAGAGTGTGTATGAGAACAGTGCGGGTTAAACACACAAACTCAAAGCAAATACTCAGCTAAAATTTACATCTCAGTAGATGTAATATTGTTTGGAAAAGAGGTTTCAAACAAAATATTGTTTGGAAAAGAGGTTTCGGTAGTTTCTTGCTCATCAAACACCTCAGATGCAATAAAACCAATACTCTGCTAGATCGTCAGAGTTATGACCGATGAGTAAACCTCAGAAAAGTGGTTTTATTCCAAAGCTGTCCTGCCTTGTTCCTGCTGACCAGAGCAATCCGACCTAAAGCCGCGTTTCCAGATCAGTTTGCAGGGAAGTCCCTGACTTGCAAAGAAAAACTTGTGGCACTAACCTAGTCTGCATCTCCCTCGGTTTTGTGCAAAGCTTAGGACACTTTATTAGGCAATGTTATGTGGAGATGATGGGGAAGAAAAGAAGGTTATCAGGAGGAGCCAGCATGGATTTACCAAGGGGAAATCTCGCCTGACTAATCTGATATCCCTCTACGAAGGCGTGACAAAATGGGGTTGGTGAAGGGAGACCCGTGGATGTCATATCCCTTGACTTCAGTGAAGCTTTCGACACTGTCTCCCATAACATCCTCGTAGGGAAAATCTGGAAATGTGGGATAAATGGTTGGACTGTGAGATGGATTGTGAACTGCCTCAACAACAGAGGTCAGAGGGTTGTGCTCAGCGGCAGAGTGTCAAGTTGGAGGCCTGTGGCCAGTGGTGTTCCCCAGGGATCAGTGCTGGGGCCAGTTTTGTTCAATATCTTCATCAACAACCTGGATGAGGGCATAGAGTGTACTCTGAGCAAGTTCGCTGATGATATGAGACTGGAAGGGGTGGCTGACACCCAGGCAGGCTGTGCTGCCACCCAAGGAGGTCTGGACAGGCTGGAGAGCTGGGCAAAGGGGCACCTCATGAGGTTCAATAAGGACAAGTGCAGAGTCCTGCATCTGGGGAGGAATAACACCAGCACCAGCACAGATCAGGGGACGTCCTGCTGGAAAGCAGCCCCGTGGAGAGAGACCTTGGAGTCCCAGTGGGCAGGGAGTTGTCCCTGGAACAGCAATGGGCCCTTGTGGCCAAGAGGCCAGTGGGGTCCTGGGGGGCATCAAGAAAAGTGTGTCCAGCAGGGCTGGGGAGGTTCTCCTGCCCCTCTGCTCCGCCCTGGGGAGACCACCCCTGGAATCCTGGGTCCAGTTTGGGGCTGCCCAGTTCCAGAGAGACAGGGACCTACTGGGGAGAGTCCAAGGGAGAGCAACGAGGGTGATCAAGGGACTGAACATCTCTGCTGGGAAGAGAGACTGAGAGACCTGGGGCTGTTCAGCCTTGAGAGGAGACGGCTGAGAGGGGACCTTATGAACGTAGAGAAATATCTGAGGGGTGGGGGTCAAGGGGAAGGGGACAATCTCTTCTCAGTGGTGCCCAGCACCAAGGTCTCCTTGGGACCTCCTCCCTTCATCATCCTCGTAGCTCTCCGTTGGACTCTAAGAGTCCAACGGAGAGCTACGAGGATGATGAAGGGACTTGAAAAATCTCTTCTCAGTGGTCCCCAGCAACAGAACAAGGAATAACGGGTTTAAGTTAGAACATGGGAGGTTCCCCTCAATGTGATGAGAAACTTGTTGGCTGTGCGGGTGCCGGAGCCCTGGCCCAGGCTGCCCAGAGAGGGTGTGGAGTCTCCTGCTCTGGAGACTTTCCAACCCGCCTGGACGCGTTCCTGTGGGGCTGCCCTGGGTGACCCTGCTCTGGCAGGGGGTGGCACTGGGGGATCTCTAGAGGTCCCTTCCAACCCCCAACATCCTGTGATTCTGTGATTCTATGATTGCCTTCAGCTGCTTCTTGTTTCGGAAAGCATTAAAAAAGAAGGAAAACTGTTCTAGCTCCCCTTCACTAACCGGAATACCTGAGTTTTACGCCGCTGCAGAGAACAACAGGAAACAGCGAGCAAGAAAATACTCATCGGTGATGAAACGTTCTAATTTGGAGTTAGGTTGGGGACAACGGCACGCATTTATATATTTTTTTTCCCCACTTTCTCGTTGCAATAATGCAGCCACGACCGGCCGCGTTGCTTTTACGCTTGAGCTGCGCACGAGGCAGTTTCTTTTCTAATCTCATTTTAAAGAGATTTACGAGACTGCTGCTCTTCCAAATCCCCAGAAAATATTAAAAAGTTATAATTGCTGGTACGTGGAAAACAGCTGCCAGGCCCGAAGCTCCTGAGTGGGTTCTTAGGACTTTGTGGGGAGCAAGTGGTCGACAAAATCCACCCCGAAAAGCGGTTTTTTGCGCAAATTTTATGACTTTATTTCTTGCGCACCAGTTCTGGTTGTTCCCCACAAGAATCCCCCCCGGGTGTGCGTGTGGTTTTTAAATCCAAAAACTTGTAAACCGGCCCCAAACCCTGCCCATTTTCTCCCGCCCAAAAGTGTCGGGCTTCGCGTTTCGACTTTTCTTGGCCCATCTCGCCGCCCGTAGCCCCCACCGTGAGGCCATGGCGGGATGGTTTCGCCTCGCAGGACTACAACTCCCAGAAGCGCTTGCGCCACGCGCCATCTTGGCCCCCGCCGCTCCTGCCATCCCGCCCCTCGCCGAGGACTACAACTCCCGGCGTGCCCCGCGGCTGCCGCGCCTGCGCAGTCCGCCCCGCCGCCATCTTGGCCCGGAGAAGCGCCGCCAGCGCCGCCGCCGCCGCCGCCGCCGCCACTAAACAAACCCGAGAGCGGCCCCGGGGAAGGCAGCGGCGGGCGGGGAGGGGGCGAGAGGAGAGGAGGGGCCGGGCCGCCGCCGGAGGAGCCTTTCGATGTGCCGAGCACGGCCGGCCAGGTGGGTCCCGCTTCCTCCCCGCTCGGCGCTTCCCCTCAGGGAGAAGGTGGGGGGGGGGGGGGCAGCTCCCCCGGCCCGGCCGGCGGGGACCCGCCGCCGCCTCCCCCCCTCAGGGGCCCGGGCAGCGCCTCGGCCCCTTCCTCCGCTTATTAGGCCGCCGGCCTTGCTCCTGTGCTGGCGGGGAAGCAGCAGCGGCCGCCGCCCGCTCCCTCCCTCCCTCCCTCCCTCCCGACCCCATCGTCTCTCCGTGGAGGCCCCGGGAAAGGCGGGAGAGGAGGAGGAGGAGGAGGAAGGGGGGGAAAGTTGCTCCGGGTGGCGGCTGCCTCCGTGTGAAGCAGGAGATCCTCCCTCCTCCCAACCCCGGGCGAGGCTCTGGGGGCTTTTGTTCCCCCCTCCAGCCCCTCGCTCCTTCCCCACCCCGGCCCAAGCCGCCTCTCCCCGCTCACCTCCGGTCTCTCTTTTTTTTATTATCATTTATTTTTTTATTCCTTTATTCTCGCCGAGACGAGGAGATGCATCATCCTTCCCCCCGGCATGCGGTCGGGCGAGGGGGGTGTTCCCATGTTTTTTTTATTTATTTAATTGTATTTAATTTATTTTTGTGCGTGTCTGTGTGGAGCCCGAAAGCAAAAAAAAAAAATTTCCCGGCGTTTTCGCTTGTCGTGTAACAAGCCGGTGCTAAAATACCTTCCCCGAGGCGGTAAAAGGAGGGCGTGGGGGGGGGAACGTGCGGTTCTAGCTGGAGTAGTTCGTATAATCGGTGCTCTGTGCATAAAGGAAAGGGAGAAGGCTTGGACATGGGTTTCGGGGTGGAAAAAATGGAGGTGGGAAACTCGCCGAGGGAGGTTTTGGGTGATGGAGCTGAGCGAGAGAGCGTAGGAAGCCAGTGCCCTTGTGAGGCTGCTGGATTCCTGCGTGGCCAGCACAGGCTGGGGACTGTCCTGCTGGAGAGCAGCGAAGAGGAAAGGGCCCTGGGGGTGCTGGTGGGCAGCAGGATGGCCGTGAGCCAGCAGTGTGCCCTCGTGGGCAAGAAGGCCAAGGGCATCCTGGGGTGTGTGAGAAGGGGAGTAGCCAGTAGGTGGAGAGAGGTCCTCCTGCCCCTCTGCTCTGCCCTGGTGAGGCCACATCTGGAATCTTGTGTCCAGTTCTGGGCCCCTCAGCTCCAGAGGGACAGGGAACTGCTGGAGAGAGTCCAGCGCAGCCCCAGGGATGATGGAAGGAGTGGAACATCTCCCTGAGGAGGAAAGGCTGAGGGAGCTGGGGCTCTGCAGCTTGGAGAAGAGGAGGCTGAGGGGTGACCTCAAAAATGTTTATAAATATGGAAAGGGGGAGTGTCAGGAAGATGGAACCAGGCTCTTTTCAGCGGTGTCCACTGACAGGACAAGGGGCAATGGGTACAAGCTGGAACATAGGAGGTTCCATAAAAATATGAGAAAAAACTTTTTTACAGTGAGGATGACCGAGCCCTGGCCCAGGCTGCCCAGAGAGGGTGTGGAGTCTCCTTCTCTGGAGACATTCAAAACCCACCTGGACGCGTTCCTGTGCGCTCTGCTGTAGGTGATCCTGCTCTGGCAGGGGGCTGGACTAGATGATCTTTGAGTTCCCTTCCAACCTCTGACATTCTGTGATTCTGTGGCCAAGCGTGCCATCCCAAAGGTTGGAGGGAACAGTTTGCATTAATCGCTTTGGGAAATCGATAAATGATGGACTCGCTCTTCCTGCATTTATTTTTTTGTGATTTTTTTTTTTTTTTTTTTTTTTTCCCCCAGCGAGCCTGAGCTCTGTGGGAGCGCCGACACGAGGGAAAGATGCCCGTGGTGTGGCCGACTCTCCTGGACCTCAGCAGAGATGAATGCAAGAGGATCCTTCGCAAACTGGGTACAGTAAGATGCCGTTTGTGGGTCTGTATGTTTGCCCCTTCTTTTCGGATTCGCCCGCGTGCCGCTTCCGCGGAATGCTTTCCCGTGATGTCCACGGGCAACTTACAAGTCATTTCCTGCGCTCGGCGTGTGTCAGTGGTTTGACAGCCCTGGCTTAAAGTGAGGTTTGGCAGATGCTCTCTGCCCGAGTGGAATGAAGAGAGCGGAATTGTTTGGGTTTGGTCGAATCTTTCGCGGATGTCCTGGTCTCGACGTTGCCGTGTTGCGTCGCCGCTCTTTTTAGGGCTGCTGACGTGTTACTCTTGAGAGGAGGGTCTTGGTTTGGTTGCTTGGTTCTGCATTAGACACCTTTTTGTAGCAAAAACGAATCGTGGAACTCGGGTTTAACCGGCACTGTGGGACTGAGTTCAAGCAGTAAAGGTGCTGTTGTAAAGACTTCAAACAGGAGGGGGGGGAAAAAAACCTCAATAATTGTGTTGGTTTGTTGTTTGCTGTTACCCAAATTATCAGGGAAGCGTGAAAATAACGTTTTCGGTTGTCGTAGCAGGAGCTTTGTTTCCAATCTAGTTCTATATCCGAGCCCCCTGCCTGATAGATATCTTGGGAGATTTCTTTTTGTGCTCTCTCCTTGTAAATATATGTGTACAAGGAGGTGTGCTTTTGTATTTCGGAAGGGCGTAAAAATATTTACTCCTTCCTCGTGCATCCACTCTTGGCTCCTGTAGGAGAGAGAATCCTTTGTTCGACCATTGATCTGATCTTGCCCAGCAAGACTTCTTAAGAGCTGAATTACTTTTTGATTTAGTTTGAGTTTCGTTTTTTTTATTGGGATTTTTTTGGTTGTGGGTTTTTTTTTTTTTTCCCACTTAAATGATGCGTGATAGTAGAAGGGAAGAAAGAAAAACTGAAGATTTCATTGCAGATTTTCTTCCGGCAAACATCATCTTAGGAGGTGACGTCAGGAAGAAAGTTGAGATTCCCTCGGACTTCCTGTGACCGTCAAGTTGCAGCTTCTCTGTTCTCGTTTTATGTCAGTGTTGAGAGATGATTCTTCTTAACTATTCCAACGTTCTCGTGCGTGATGAAGCCGTCCACTTGCTTTCTTAGAGTTGAGACTTTATTTTCCCTCGCTTTGCCCTTTTTTCTTGCGTTTCCTGGGAACCCGGGGCTTTGCTTTCTGTGACGCAGATGTTGCAAGTCTTGAGTGAGGCTCGAGCGGTACGAAAACTAGGAGAAAATGCAGGAAGCCAAAAGGTCCGGACTGGATCCACGCTGCTAAATTTCTGTTAACGTAGCTCTGCTGGCTGGGAGCGTGGAGAAAAAAAAATAAAAAGAAACAAACCGCAAAAAAAACCCCAACTTCCACCTCAGCTGACGGCGGCGGCTGAGCCGAAGAGAGCTGCAGCTACACCTCCTTCAATGACATAACCTAGGCTGACAGGAAAGAAAAAAATAGGAAAAATAAATCTTTTTTTTTTATCGCTGGCATGAGCTGTGTTCCCACAAGGGGGCAGAGGATCCGAGCAGCCGGGTTTCTCTTAGCTTCGGGTTTAAACAAACCGGAGGGTGAAGGGATGTGGGAGCACGGAGCAAAATTCATCTGCTTTCTAGGGTCGACTTATTTGGGGTGACCCTTCAGCCTCGGCCGAGGAAACGCGGGTGGGCGGTGCCTGGCGTCGCCCCTCGACGGCTGGACGAGGGGGTGCTGGTAGCACCTCGCGCCTGAAATCGCGATATATATTTATTTATGAAACCTGTTTTGGCTCCTTTGGTTTTTTCTTGGGAGGAGAGCGCGCCGGTTGGTGGTTGCTACCTAGATGTAAGGGTGAGGAAACCCGTTACAGCTTTTCTTTTTTCCAAAAGGCCAGAGGGTGCATTTGTAAAGCCCGAGTGTAGGGGAATGCTGTTAAAAATGCAGGAAAAACCCACCCAGAAAACCAACCCCCTAACGTTAATCCTCGCTGAGTAATTATACGGTTGTACCCGGGAATTACATTAACAGAGGAAAATAATTAGTATCTTAAATATTGTAACGTGGCTGTCTAAATAGATGTTGATCTTGGTAATAACCGTCGCGTTAATTAGCGAATGTTTTATAACTGAAGCTGGAAATGCTCCTGCAGGTCACTCGGCGTCCCCGCGTGGTAACCAAAGCGACTCCGCTTTGTGTTTTGCCGGCTTAAGCGAGACAGGAGAGGAGAACTTTTCAAAATTCCTTGGTTTGCTTTGTAAATTAGCTCTTTGGAACGAAAGCTTTTGGGGCATCCTTTTGGAACTCCAGGCGTGTTGGGTTTTCCAGACGTGGGGCGCAGTTGGGTTGACCGCGGGCGTGGGGGTGATGAAAGGCACCCAAAAAATTAGTTTAAAATGGAAATTTCAGTAACGTTTCCTTAAACTGCGCTAAGCTTACAACACCAAGTCCTTCTCTGGCAAATTAACAGATGCTGTTCTTTGTGGAAGGTGTGTTTTCACCTTGCTTAGCAGGACAAAATTCTGAAGTTTGAGTAGCCTTTATGCTATTTTTATTTTTGTTTTTTTTAAACCCGTGGTGTGACACTCGTGTGCGTCGCCCGGAATTACAAATTTACGTTCAAGCAGAGCTGTGTTTTTATGAGTTCATCTTTGTGATGCCTCTGCTTTGAAGAGCAGCTGGATTGTTGCTTTCGTGTCGAGCGGGTTTGATTCGGTGTGACTTGTTCTTTCCGGATTCAAACACTTGTACGTGTCGGGCAGAGATTATGATGATCACATTTAACAAACTCGGGTTCTCTGTGCTAATTAAGGAAAGACGTTACAACCCAGGTTCTCTTTTGAGAGTTTATTTCTTCTCCAAGCCAAGCTTTGCCGCGGAACTTCTAATAATTGTAAGCGTTCAAGATTTTTCTCCTGCTTCTAGAGAATTCTGAGCCGCTCTCCAAACTCGGGCGCTGTTTCTTCAAGCTTTCTGGCTGAGCTGGCAGCTCAGAGAGCTTGAAAAACATTCCGCCTGGTTGATAAACTAGATGATGCAGTTGTGTGGAAAAGCCGTACGCTGCAGAGCGATCGACGGAGAGTTTTAAACCATCAGTCTCTTTTGGAAAGATGTGTTGCTGTTAATGATTTTGAAAATTAACAGGATGCTGTGAGGGATACTGAAAATAACTTTTTTGTCTCCCCCCTTTTCCTTCGCTGCGAGCATTAAATAGAAATCCTGTTTGCTCTAATCCTTCAGAACTGGAGGCATACGCCGGTGTCATCAGTGCCTTACGTGCGCAGGGAGACCTTACGAAAGAGAAGAAGGATCTTCTTGGAGAACTCTCTAAAGTGCTCAGGTAACCCAGACCTTTGTGAGATAAGAACCGATGACGTCGTTTCCTTCCGAGGTGCTTTTTCTGTCACTGATACCGCAGAGCGAATCCGAACTGAGAGGAGGAATTCTCCGTCTTTCGGAGGTTCGATTCCTGCTCCGCTTTGAGTTTTCGATAAACAGCCGCGCTTCTGGGGTCGAAGCTTTACTGGTTTGTTGGTGGCTCGTGAGATGCTGAGTGTTCTGAGGATGACGAGGTTGGACGTAGGATTTCAAGATCTTAGGGCTCAAGTTATATGTGTGTTCTGTGCAAATTTTTATGCTTTAAGTTTCTCGCTCTCGTTAGGAGGCTGTTTTGCAGGGACACTATGACCATAGAATCATAGAATCATAGAATGTTAGGGATTGGAAGGGACCTCGAAAGATCATCAAGTCCAATCCCCCTGCCAGAGCAGGAACGCCTCGATAATGCTACACAGGAACGTGTCCAGGCAGGTCTTGAATGTCTCCAGAGAAGGAGACTCCACAACCTCCCTGGGCAGCCTGTTCCAGGGCTCCGTCACCCTCACTGAGAAGAAGTTTCTTCTCGAGTTTAAGCGGAACCTCTTATGTTCCAGTTTCAGCCCATTACCCCTTGTCTTGTCATTGGTTGTCACCGAGAAGAGCCTGGCTCCATCCTCGTGACACTCCCCCTTTAGATATTTGTAAACATTAATGAGGTCACTCCTCAGTCTCCTCTTCTCCAAACTAAAGAACCCCAGCTCCCTCAGCCTTTCCTCATCAGGGAGATGCTCCACTCCCTCCATCATCCCAGTTGCCCTGTGCTGGACTCTCTCCAGCAGTTCCCTGTCCCTCTGGAACTGAGGGGCCCAGAACTGGACACAAGATTCCAGATGGGGTCTCACCAGGGCAGAGTAGAGGAGCAGGAGAACCTCTCTCGACCTACTAACCACCCCCCTTCTAACACACACCCCAGGATGCCATTGGCCTTCCTGGCCACAAGGGCACAGTGCTGGCTCATGGTCATCCTGCTGCCCACCAAGACTCCCAGGTCCCTTTCCCCTACACTGCTCTCTAATAAGTCATTCCCCAACTTATACTGGAACCTGGGGTTGTTCCTACCCAGATGCAAGACCCTACATTTACCCTTGTTGTATTTCATTAAATTTTTCCCCGCCCAACGCTCCAGCCTGTCCAGGTCTCGCTGGATGGCAGCACAGCCTGCTGGTGTGTCAGCCAGTCAAGTTCTTTTTATTTTTCGGTAGCACTTTCGAACAATAATACGTTCGTTCTTGCTGATTGTGGTAGCAAAAGTTAAGTGACGAGCTCTTAAATGTAAACACCTGGTCCCTTTTGTCTCTTGAGTGGGTTGTTTATAAAGTTTCATTTCAGCTAGAAAGTTGTAGGTAAATGTTCGTGTCTCCCTCTGACTAAACTGCATCACTGGTTTTTTTTCCGACAGTATTTCGACGGAGCGACACCGCGCTGAAGTTCGGAGAGCAGTAAACGATGAACGGCTAACGACGATCGCGCACAAGTGAGTCACGGGTCGTTTTCTGAGCGATTTCCAAAGATTCGCTTTGGAAAAATCCGTTATGCCTGAACTGAGTGATAGAACTTTGAAGATTTGTGGTGGTTTAAAGAGGTGGAGTTGAAAGAGTCGGTGGATGAAGGAATTGCTGTATCAGGTTTACATCAGGGAGCTGGAAACGGTTATTTAGTACCTTGGGTCTACTGTGCAGGTACTATATAAGCAAAAATCTTTTCTTATGAAGAGCTTTCTGTGAGATAGGCCAGAAGAAACAAAAGGTGAAGAAAACAGAGAAATCTTTGAGCGGGATGAACGCGTTTGCTTTGTTATTTTTTTGTTTCCCCTTTTATTTAAGTCTCTTTCGAAAGTTTATGTTAGGAGGGACTTAACTCCATGGAAAATCAAAGGGAGGGAATGAGGTGACAGAGATCTGTGGGGAAGGAAAATGATCAGAGGAAAAAAAAAAGGCAGTGAGCTCTGGTGACATCAGTGTCCTCAGTTCTCAGCGTGATGCAGCTGCTGTGCTGGCATCAACCTGGTTTGTTCCTCCTTGCGTTTGTTTTCTCAAGCTCCCCAATTTTTGAGAGGTGGAGAGGAGCAAGGGGGCGGGTGCTTACGTGTCTTTGGTAGTTATTTAACAGTCTTAAGATTAAAAACTGTCTTTAAGCAGAGCTGTGTTGTCAGGGGGTTTATTCATTTCTTTATTTTTCTGTGTTCCACCTGTTGGTTTTGAAGGTTGACTATAATTATGGTTTAGACGTTACGGGGAGCGAAAAAGGTGAATCGTAAAAATAGCAGGAGTTAGCAACTGCCTCACCCAAAATTGTCGTCCTGTTGTAGAGCTGCAGAACCACGTTTGAAGATTTTAATGCTTAAATTTAAAATCAGAAGTATGCTGTTTCCCAAGCAAAAGCCACCAGCTTATGCTCCTTTAAGAAAAAGGGAAAAGAATGACGAAAAATAAGTATTTAACTGTCAAATCAGGATTCCTTTCCCGCCTCGAGGTTCCTTTTTAAGCAGTAGTTCTGGTTTTTAGCACACTACAGAGCAAGCATAAAGTTTCCCCCGAGGTGTTGAACTTGAAGTGGATGAGCTATTACAATCCTGACAAGTGTTGCATCCCTTTAGTTTTCCTGTGGTAATTCTGTGTGAGCCGTGCCTGGTAATGCAGGTTTTGGACTTAAATAATTCTCTGACTCATTAGGAAAGCAGGCTTTGCTAGCTTTGCTCTTTACGCCACATTTGTAGTCCTGGGTTTTGATTTAAAAACTGTATTTTTACCTCGGCCGACGCAGCTCCGCTTACGCTGTGTGAATATGTATGAAGAGCGCTGAAGCGTGTCAGGATTTAACAAACGGAGCAGCTCCTCTGCGTTTTACAAATTTGTAGTAGCTTTTCCTTGCCGTAGCTCGGGGGAGAAGCCGCTCCCTGGAATATATTAATACACGAAACAGGTTGATTTGCTCGAGAGCGCGGCAGCACCGAACAATAATCTGTCATTTGAGCTTTGCTGATTTGACGAACGACTCGTGTGGTAAATGGAAACGCTCCTCCGTCTGGGTACGGGCAGCGGTTTTTTAGAAGTGTTCTAGTTTGTCTGAGTACTGAGGTTACGAGAAAATGAGAGGGGCAGGCTGGATTCTGTTAAGGAAGGTGCTCAGGGTGTATTTAAATCACTTTATGTTCTCTTACCTCATTTGGGACTACTTTAATAGGTCTGAGAAACTCTTCTACTCGGGTCGAACAAGATTTGCTCTAGAAGCTGAGTGTGTTTCCTTGTTCCGTGACCGATTTCAGTAGGTTTTTTTAATGAAATTTATTGGGTGGCCAATATGTCATCGGCAAGAAACATGCCAGCTCTACCTGAATAACCTGAGAAATCTTATGAAGTTGAACAAGAGCAAGTGCAGAGTTTTGCACTTGGGAAAGAACAACCCCATGTGCCAGCACAGGCTGGGGACTGCCCTGCTGGAGAGCAGCGCAGGGGAAAGGGCCCTGGGGGTGCTGGTGGGCAGCAGGATGGCCATGAGCCAGCAGTGTGCCCTCGGGGGCAAGAAGGCCGAGGGCATCCTGGGGTGTGTTAGAAGGGGAGTAGCCAGTAGGTGGAGAGAGGTCCTCCTGCCCCTCTGCTCTGCCCTGGGGAGGCCACATCTGGAATCTTGTGTCCAGTTCTGGGCCCCTCAGCTCCAGAGGGACAGGGAACTGCTGGAGAGAGTCCAGCACAGGGCAACTGGGATGATGGAGGGAGTGGAGCATCTCCCTGAGGAGGAAAGGCTGAGGGAGCTGGGGCTCTGCAGCTTGGAGAAGAGGAGGCTGAGGGGTGACCTCATGAATGTTTATAAACATGGAAAGGGGGAGTATCAGGAGGACGGAGCCAGGCTCTTCTCAGCGGCGTCCATTGACAGGACAAGGGGCAATGGGTGGAAGCTGGAACACAGGAGGTTCCAGAAAAATATGAGGAAAAACTTTTTCACTGTGAGGGTGACAGAGCCCTGGCCCAGGCTGCCCAGAGAGGGTGTGGAATCTCCTTCTCTGGAGACATTCAAAACCCACCTGGACGCGTTCCTGTGTGCTCTGCTGTAGGTGATCCTGCTCTGGCAGGGGGTTGGACTGGATGATCTTTGAGTTCCCTTCCAACCTCTGACATTCTGTGATTCTGTGAACTGCAGAGCTGTTATGGGAGGGGTCTCGAGCGTGACATCCACACGTTTCTGACTCTTTCAGGGCTCCAAAAAGCGAAACGGTAAATAAAACAACAACTCTTACATTGTCTGTGGGAGAATTTCTACATCAGGTGGGGGAAAAAAAAAAACCAGGTTGTTGTGCTGGTTTGCCTTTAAAAATTGCCTTTTAGGCTTCCCCTCTTGGCAAAAAAGGCACTGACTATGTTGGAAACTTGACCAAATCCAAATGTGTGTTTCTCTTTAGCATGTCAGGACCAAACAGCTCTTCCGAGTGGTCGATAGAAGGTCGTCGCCTGGTGCCGCTGATGCCCCGGCTCGTCCCGCAAACGGCTTTTACTGTCACCGCCAACGCTGTGGCCAACGCAGCTGTGCAGCACAACGCTTCGCTTCCCGCCCCGGCGGAGACTGGAAACAAAGAAGGTGAGAGAAAAAAGCCATGATTCTACTTCAGTCTATGGGGATATAAAAAAACCCCGCCAGGGTATCATTTGTTGTCTTGGATTTTAAGTGTTACATATCTTTTTTTTTAAAAAAATCCAAATATTTCTTACTGCACATTTGTAGAAGTGTGAAAAAAGAGTCTTTTAAGCAAGATGCATCTGCAACGTGGATCTGATGGCTTTGTGTTGATGTGTGCGCTAGCGACTGAAATGAAAAAGAAAACACAAAATGCAAGGAAGTGAGGGGGAAATTCACGGGTGAAGTTGTCGAGCTCTCAAGTGTAAAAGCTTGGACCAATAATTCAAGTCTTTGTAAAGTTCTGCAAGTGGCGAAAGATGTTTCGGAACACTTTAAGTAGGTTTTGGTGAATTTGAGAAAATCCTGTTGGCTTTCTTTTTTTCGTCGTCGTTTTCTTTTTCCTCCTAATTAAATATATCAAGTTAACGAGTGAAAAGATTGCTTTTTGCTTTCCCTCTGCCTTTTTTAAATAACGCTCGGTCGCGTTCCGTCTGGCTTGGCTGAACAGGCTTGAAATACGCTTCGTGCAACTGGAGAATGTGTTAACGCTTCTTGAAACGAGCTTTTGTGAGAAACACTGGATTTTTGTGCTGTTAACAAGCAACGATTTTAAAAAAAAACCTGATTAGCAAAATCAGCGGTTCATTGCTGAAAGAATATTTGATTTCTTCGACTGTTGAGGAGAGGCACGAGCTGTTTGCTTTCAGTTACCTGTGGGGCTGTGATCGTTTGCAGAACAGCGAAAAGATCGGAATATTGAATTAATCCTATAAACGAAACCCAACAATTTGTGAAACAAAACATCAGGTTAATACAAATAAAAATGAATTAAAATCTAGAATTTCTCAGGACAGGAGGAAGGGAGGCTAGAATTCACCGTTGTCTTTGAAGGCTTTTTAATTCTGTGGCCACACTGAGCTCAGACTGGTGAGTATTCGACAATCACAGCATCGCAGAGGCAAAAAGATGTGCCTAATGACCCAACAAGCCTTTGGCTTCCATTGCAGTTGTTAAAAATAGCGATAGAATAATGGGATTCTGCGCTTCGGTTATCCAGAAGGCGTCTTTTCTCCTCTTCAGTGGTGGTTTGCTGTTCCTACACAAGCACCACTTCAACCCCAACATCCACCCCTGTTGCACGTGGCAGCGTTAGTTTAGTTTAGTTTAGTTTGGAGAAGAGGAAACTCAGGGGTGACCTCATGAATGTTTACAAATATCTAAAGGGTGAGTGTCACGAGGATGGAGCCAGGCTCTTCTCGGTGACAACCACTGATAGGACAAGGGGCAATGGGCTGAAACTGGAACATAAGAGGTTCCGCTTAAACTCGAGAAGAAACTTCTTCTCAGTGAGGGTGACGGAGCCCTGGCCCAGGCTGCCCAGGGAGGGTGTGGAGTCTCCTTCTCTGGAGACATTCAAGACCCGCCTGGACACGTTCCTGTGTAGCATTATCGAGGCGTTCCTGCTCTGGCAGGGGGATTGGACTTGATGATCTTTCGAGGTCCCTTCCAATCCCTGACATTCTGTTGCACAAAAAGCACCAGACGAGACAGAAGCTGATAAAGTGACGCTTGACCATCGTAGTTAAATTATGTCATAAAGAGAACAAACAGAAAAAAGGATCTTGAGACGCGGCGTTGAGGTGAAAGGGCGAAGGGGGCTGTGATAAGTGTGGCGTGAAAAGGGGGTATGAAAGTTGAAATTGGAGTGTTTTTATCCCAGGCCCTTTGTGAGCGTGGTCTTGTTAGTCAAACTTCCAGAGACGGGATGAAATCCCTCTGCTGGTTCTTAGAGTTCATTTTTAAACTCAATAAAATAACCCAGTAACAGAGTTGTTCAGGGCCTTGGGGCTTTTGTTTCTGCTCTTTGTGGTGCTTTAAGTCTGGTCTAGATCAAGGATTGAGACCACCTATGGTGGGATACAGGTTAGTTGTGACTGTGAGATGTGATTTATCCTCTTTCTTTTTTTTTCTCACTTGGAAGTAGATGTGAGGTTTGGCAAGCGTACCATGTTTTAGAAAGCGCCGAGGGCTGCAGATGGAGAGAAAGACAACTTTGAAAAAAATACGCTTCTTTTGCAGGTGTCAGCTGCTCGGATGATGACGAAAAGCCCCGCAAAAGACGGCGGACGAATTCCTCGAGTTCTTCCCCTGTGCTCCTGAAAGAAGTCCCGAAGGCGGTGACTCCCGTCACTAAAACCATCACGGTGCCTGTGAGTGGCAGCCCCAAGATGAGTAACATCATGCAGAGCATCGCCAACTCCTTGCCGCCGCACATGTCGCCCGTGAAAATAACCTTCACCAAGCCCTCGACGCAGACGACCAACACGACAACGCAGAAGGTACGTGGAGGGGAGCTGCCAAACGTTCCTTTCTTCTGTCGTTTTCTCCACGAGCGAGATTTTTGACTCTTCCTTTTCTGACGAGCTGTTGTGTTTTAAGGCTTGGCGATCAGGTAAAATCCCTCCAAAGAGGAAAAAAAAAAACCCAAAAACCAAACGAGCTCGCGTATGAATTTAGTGTGAAAGGACCTGGATTGACAGCCGTGGAGACTGAAGCCCTCTTTTTATCCACAGAACAGGTACAGGCAGCGGGAGTGCAAGCTTCCCCCAGACTGCCCCACCCATGTGCCTCAACCCTGACCTGAAGGGACCACTTCTAGGGATGAGAGGGGATTCAGTCTCCATGCTCACTCAATTCTTGGCCTCTCTGGCGAGACCGCCAACAAGGTTGCCAGTTAGTACCCATTTGTGGTGTTGGGTTTTGTGCGGTGGCCACTAGTCCACTGAGAACTGGATCACGTAGGCCACTGAACAGCCTTCAGATGGTAACAGCTATTGGCCCAAGGTAATCTTTCTTATTTCTCCTTTTTTTTTTTTTTCCTTATTTGTGATGATTCGTTGCCGTAGCAGAATCGCCAGGAGAGGCGGCGCGGTTTCCCCGGGCTTTAGGAAGCATTACGGATGAGCCTACTTTTTTTTTTTCTTCTTCAGATTTAAAAAAAAAAAAACAAACCTGTCTCAGGCCAAATTCGTTCTTGATACGGTGATTCAGGCAGATCTTGGCGGGGAGAGATGATTTGTGGAATTAATTTGGCCTCAACGGACGGGCTGATGACAGACCGGCCGCTAACAAGCATTTTTTTTCCCAACTGTGAGCGTTCGACTGTTCAAACCTTCGCGCAGTATTTGCCCTATTAGTCCTCTTAATTGTTTCATGGCTCCGTTTGGAGCAGAGTTCCCATGTCCTGGGTCTGGTGGTGGATTTTTTTTTTTCTTTTTTTCTTTGAAAACTTCAAACCCAAGGAAGATTAACTGGAGTAATGTTCAGTAAAGATCTTGCTTTCTGGCCTTTCCTCACTTGGGAGCTCTTTGATGCTTTCATTTTGATTCCCTGTTCTCTAACAGTGCCCTTAATCAAATTTCATCTCTGAATATATGCATAGAAATTTGTGAGCGAGCACAAACCATCAAATACTCCGTCCTGCGTTCAGTGCAGCAAATCTACAGCTGGGACAGGGCTTAACCCACCCATCCCACCACTCTTAGGCTCATCTTTTGTGCAGAGGGATTATTATTTTTATTTTTTCTTTGCTTTAAACATCTGTAGTGTTGTATTAAGTATGAGTGCTGCGTGTCACAGTGGTTAAAAAAGAAGTGTATCAAATCCAAAAAGGAAGAGAATGTTATTGGCGTGTTACTTGAATTTCTCATTAATCTTCAGCAAGAGGAAAATCATCATCAGGGAGCCACAGCGTGTCTGTGTGCCTGAAGCTGTCACGCTGCCCTCGTGGTGGCTTTACATCTACCAAAACGCGTAACTGCATCCTTTTTGGTGGGAGAAATCCCCTTTTAGAGGTTTTCAGACCCATTAGACTCCACTTGGAAGCGTCCCGTTTTAAACACGTGCGGTTGGGCGCGAGTGCCGTCACCAGATGTGAATGAAATCTGTAATTTCTGCGTGCCAGCTCTCTGAATTGTTTTGACATTTTGGTAGACTGGAGGAAGATTTGTCGTAACAACTAATAATGTCACGGCTCCAATTTCTGGATGCTCTTACAATGAAGTCCTGTGTCTGGGACGCAGGAAGAATCTAACAAGTGAAGCAGCTTCTGGCAGTTAATGCCTTTTATTTCTTCAGGGACTGGGTTTTGATGTCTCTCAAAACCAGAGCTGACAGGACTAATTTCAGCGTAGGGGTGAATTAGATTTTTAGCACAACAATTAAAATAAACAAGAGCAAAAATCAACTTTTTTTTTTTTTGCAGCCTTTCTGCTGCAAAAGATGTTCGGTTTTCATGCCCATGATGTGTTTACTTAAATCATTTCAACATATGGGAGGAAACAGTCTCTCAAAATCATGATTGTTGTGGCTTGAGCTTTAATACTTTTAATTTTTCATACCCATGATGTGTTTACTTAAATCATTTCAACATACGGGAGGAAACAGTCTCTCAAAAACATGACTGTTGTGGCTTGAGCTTTAATACTTTTAATTTTTCATACCCATGATGTGTTTACTTAAATCATTTCAACATATGGGAGGAAACAGTCTCTCAAAAACATGATTGTCGTGGCTTGAGCTTTAATACTTTCAATTTTTTACACAAAAGCTCCCTTTTTCTGGATATATTCTGTTCTACTGCGTTAATTTTGAAAGAAGAAATAGGAGATGCAAACCTCCTTAGTCCCAGGACAGTGATCACTGCTGAAAAAGCTCTACAAGCTTTTCTTCCTTGCACGATTAAGTGAAGTGTTATTAAGTGATAATCTTGGTCTGGTGGTTTTACCTCTGGTTTTTTGAAGAGCAGCAGGAGTTGCAATTATGCCCAGATTTATCCTACGCATCCGCGCCGAGCTGAGACTCTGAGTTTGCCGCCTTGCACTGTGGATCACGGAGGAATTTTGACGTGAATAATCTACCAATTTTAATTGCGAGTCTTGCAATTAATGGCAAGTCTTGCCCGTTGACTGTGCCCCGAAATTAGTTAAAGTGGAGTGGAACTGGCCCAAAAATTCCTGCGCTTGGGAAGTATTTCTTGCATTGACTGAGACTTAATTCAGGATGAAACTCCAGAGACACATCGTAGGAGGCTTGCAAGCCTTGAACCAGGGTCTGGCTGTGTTGCCAGCTCGGCAGCGTGGTTGTAGCCAAGGAGCAATTTCAGAAGGGTGTCTGATCGAGGTTGGGCAGAAGGCAAAACTAAAACGTTCCCCCTGGAGAATGCAACAAAGTGGTAGAGCAGGAGACGTGGGAACCTCGTCCTTCAGGCGTCGGTCAGTTGTGGTGAACCTTTGTAGCTCCGAGAGGCAGGTTTTGCTTTCCCTCCGGTGTGGGGTGAAAGCAGAGGCAGCCCTGGGGGTGGAATTTGCTGCTTTTACTCACAGAATCACAGAATGTCAGGGATTGGAAGGGACCTCGAAAGATCATCAAGTCCAATCCCCCTGCCAGAGCAGGAACGCCTCGATAATGCTACACAGGAACGTGTCCAGGCAGGTCTTGAATGTCTCCAGAGAAGGAGACTCCACACCCTCCCTGGGCAGCCTGGGCCAGGGCTCCGTCACCCTCACGGAGAAGAAGTTTCTTCTCGAGTTTAAGCGGAACCTCTTATGTTCCAGTTTCAGCCCATTACCCCTTGTCCTATCCTTCCATGTGGTTGTGTGCAAGGTCCTGCCCCTGGGTCGGGCCAGTCCCAGACACAAACTGGGCACAGAGTGGGGTGAGAGCAGCCCTGAAGAGAAGGATTTGGGGGTGTTGACAGACGAGAAGCTCACCCTGAGCCGGCAGGGCGCTCCCGCAGCCCAGAGGCCAACCCTGCCCTGGGATGGATCAGGAGAAGCGCAGCCAGCAGGGCAGGAGAGGGGATTCTCCCCCATTGCTCTGCTCTGCTGAGACCCCGCCTCGAATCCTGCGTCCAGTTCTGGTGTCCCCACCATAAGAGGGACATGGAGCTGTTGGAACGAGTCCAGAGGAGGCCACAAAGCTGACCCAGGGGCTGGAGCAGCTCTGGTGCGAGGACAGGCTGAGGGAGCTGGGGTTGTTCAGCTGGAGAGGAGAAGACTCCAGGGGGACCTTATCCCTGCCTGCAGTGCCTGAAGGGACCTACAGGAAGGCCTTCTAAAATTATGTCCCTGTTTAAAAAAAAAAAGAAATCATAAACTCTTAATTTCTTACTACTTGATCTGTCACTTAAGTCTATTTCTGGTGCTATTATCATATTATTCCATTTCTCTGCCCAGGAAAGGTTTCAGTAGTCCTTGGTAGTAGCGTAAGCCTTTTGGTTAGAGCTGACCCAGGTTTTCTTTGCTGCTTCTGTATATTTTTTTTTTCTATTTGCTTTTATTACATCAAATCATGAACAAGTTTTAATTTTCAAGCTTCTGATAAATGATTAATTTTTTTTTTTGTCGCGATGACCATTATTAAAACGATCTCTCAATGTTCTTGCACGATAAACTGGAAACATATTTTATTTCCGTGCCGCGCGTTCCTGGTTTTAACCGTGTGTTTGTGAGCACGAGGAAGTACATATAGGCAGAATAAAAAGAATCTCTTTACGTAAGCAGTTCGACACTTAAGAAAAACTTCGTTTTCTAGGTCAGTTGCATAAGAACCTCCAGTGTCATAATGAATTCTATGCCAGATCAGATTCATAGTGGTGTAACTGTAACTCACACTAGGGCTGATGTTTATTCTCTGAGACAGTTTTCGGACAGAAGAGAAAGAATTTGTTGTCACCGAGAGCAGTAATTAAAGCAGAAGTTGTTTCAAACCTAAACTGATTCTGTTTTCTTTTTCACTGATGAAATGCTGATCGTTTACAGCCTAGTGGGTCAAAAATATTGCCCATTACTGACTCAGCAACTGCTTTTTGTTAAAGAGGAGAACAAAAATAATCTGTTTTCTCGTTGCCGCGTCTTGTTGTGTGTGCAAGGGTTGAGAGAATCGTGTTTAAAACTTGCTGGAAATGTCTTCAGTTCTATATAAAATGGGCTTCAGGCTTCCTGGCTTCATTTAATGAAGCCAAGCGGTTCATTCCTGTCTGTTTGCCTTTAGACACGAAATAATTCTACTTTAATTGGGTGGTACGAGAAAAAAAATAATAAAAAATTAAGGAAATGTTTGTCACCACTTCTTCAAAGTAATTGAAGTGTTTTTTCACCAGTAAATGTGATGATGACACTCTTAATGAACATATATCCCCAAAACTAGATGCACGTGAACATATCCTTTCAAATAAATGCAAAGAACAAATGAATTCCTCGTCGTTCTTCTTTTTTTTTTTTCTTCTTCTTTCAGGTGATAATAGTCACCACCTCGCCGAGCTCCACTTTTGTCCCCAACATCCTTTCCAAATCCCACAACTATGCAGCGGTTACGAAACTCGTCCCGACGTCCGTCATCGCCTCGACCACTCAGAAGCAACCCGTGGTCATCACGGCCTCTCAGTCCTCTCTGGTCAGTAGCAGCAGCAGCAGCAGCAGCTGTTCCGCTCCCTCCTGCGCCGCAAATACCATCGCCGTGACCGCTGTGGTGTCCTCGACGCCGTCGGTGGTGATGTCGACGGTAGCACAAGGTATGGCCGGGACGTCGTGTTTCTGAAAGCTCTTTTGGGGATGAATTGGGCGTATTTGCGTGTTTCCCCATGAATAAAAGCACAGGAGAGGTGAAAAAGCCTGAAACTAATCTGAGGTTCTTTCGTATTGAACTCGCAGAGCCTTTTCTTTAAAGAGAATGTGGTGACAAGGCGTGGCATTAGCCTTTTTTATTATTATTTTGAAAAGATTTGAAGGCTGTGCTACCTTTCAGTGAGATCTGGACAGGCTGGAGAGCTGGGAAAAGGGGCACCTCACGAGGTTCAATAAGAACAAGTGCATCAATAAGAACATCCTGCATCTGGGTGGGAATAACAGCAGCAGCAGCAGAGATTCGGGGTCATCCTGCTGGAAAGCAGCCCCGTGGAGAGAGACCTCGGAGTCCCAGCGGGCAGGGAGTTGTCCCTGGGACAGCAACGGGCCCTTGTGGCCAAGAGGCCAGTGGGATCCTGGGGGGCATCAAGGAAAGTGTGTCCAGCAGGGCTGGGGAGGTTCTCCTGCCCCTTTGCTCTGCCCTGGGGAGACCACACCTGGAATCCTGGGTCCAGTTTGGGGCTCCCCAGTTCCAGAGAGACAGGGACCTACTGGGGAGAGTCCAAGGGAGAGCGACGAGGGGGATCAAGGGACTGAACATCTCTGCTGGGAAGAGAGACTGAGAGACCTGGGGCTGTTCAGCCTTGAGAGGAGACGGCTGAGAGGGGACCTTGTGAACGTAGAGAAATATCTGAGGGGTGGGGGTCAAGGGGAAGGGGACAATCTCTTCTCAGTGGTGCCCAGCACCAAGGTCTCCTTGGGACCTCCTCCCTTCATCATCCTCGTAGCTCTCCGTTGGACTCTACGAGTCCAACGGAGAGCTACAAGGATGATGAAGGGACTTGAAAAATCTCTTCTCAGTGGTCCCCAGCAACAGAACAAGGAATAACGGGTTTAAGTTAGAACATGGGAGGTTCCCCTCAATGTGATGAGAAACTTGTTGGCTGTGCGGGTGCCGGAGCCCTGGCCCAGGCTGCCCAGAGAGGGTGTGGAGTCTCCTGCTCTGGAGACTTTCCAACCCGCCTGGACGCGTTCCTGTGGGGCTGCCCTGGGTGACCCTGCTCTGGCAGGGGGTGGCACTGGGGGATCTCTAGAGGTCCCCTCCAACCCCCAACATTCTGTGATTCTATGATTATCCTTGCAGCGTTAAAACGCTGTAGCCTCAAAATGACTGGCTTTAAGAACTTCATCCGATGTGTGCAAAACAGATGTTTCCTGTAGTGAGTTGCTTCTCTTGAAGCCTCATTTATAAAAACATGCAACGCTAACATCAGATAAGTACAACTTCTGCTTGACGTGCCCAGTCTTTGGAATATTTCTTGCGGTAACTACTCTTGATGACGGTTCAGGAAGGTAGAGCAGTGTTTATACCTTATGGTTTTTGATCTTTGTGTTTCATCAGCCTGTCAGTTTTCAGGCCCTAAAAAAATTAAGACCACTGTGGACCTGGTTTAAAATCCCTAGGTTTCTGATCTCTAATTCCAGCTACGTACGGCAGCTCGACTGATTGATTGGAAGGGAAGCTGTGGATGAATGAAAGGGCCTCAGTGAGCAGAACGTGAAAAACCTTGTGCCCAACAGTGACAAGTGTAAGGCTGCAAGTTTTCTTGGTCATCTTGGGCGACCAAACGAAGGCTGTTGCTTCTCTTAACCAGCTCCTGAAGAAATTAAATGCAAGCAGAATTTCATGTTGCTTGAACTGTGCCTTTTTAGTTGAGTTTGATCACAGAAGAGACTCTGATATATGTTGGGTGAAATATCTCTTCTACAGCAGCTTTTATCTTTTTTTTTCAAGACTGTTGATGTCTTTGCAGAAGACGGTGAAACATTTTGTGACATCAGCTGATAAATCGTTCCAGATGGCAGGAAAATTAAACTCATGAATGAAAAGAGCTGGCTAAGGAAATGGAGAAACTGTGTTAGATGATGCACCCAGAAAAGAGTTGCTTATTTAGATTGCCAGAATTGTGATTTATTGTGATTTCTCGTTATCGCTGCCATCTGTAACCGAAGAGAAATAGAATCACAGAATGGCCTAGGCTGGGAGGGACCTTAGAGATCATTTAATCCAACCTCTCCCTGGTCGAGAGAGGAGATTTTCTTTCTGTTTTCCACTACAACTGGGACTTGGTTAGAAAATCCCTTTGTAACACACGGACTTCATGTTTGTCTTTTTTGGGGGGCGGTTCAGAGTTCCAGATGAAGCCGTGTTTTGCAGGAAGTGTGACAACTGTGAGGGAATGAAAGAAAGAAGCACTGAGATTTATTTGCGAACTTTTGTCTTTCCGTTTCGCTGCAGATTTGGTTTAATCACTTTGTTACTTGTAAGCTATCGGGACACACAAAAAAATTGTTCCGCGGTTTTCTGAATTGCCATTACTTGATTCGTTCTCTTAAAATAACATTTTGCTCACTAACAGGTACTCCCTTCTCTTGAGGGGTTTTGTAGTTGTCATCCCCACATCCTTAGCTTTTTGTAATCATTATTTCGTAATCGTTTTTGTAGTTTTCATCCCCACATCCTTAGCTTTTTGTAATCGTTATTTCACAGAATGTTGAGGGTTGGAAGGGACCTCGAAAGATCATCTAGTCCAGCCCTCCTGCCAGAGCTCTATAAATATTTTGCTTTCTGGAAACTTAAAGGCTTTGAAACTGTTTGTGAATTACTTGTACTACAAAAGGCAGATGGGGGAATGTGGCTTTTCCATTCATTGCTACACTGAAAATCCATATAAAGCTCCCCTTACCTCTGAACAAGGCATTTCCATGTGGGAGCTTTTTATCCTCGTGCATATCCCTGCATTTTTCAATCGTGAAGGTAGTTTAAACGCAGAATTTTTAGGATTTGCCATAACTTTTTTTTTCCCTTTCTTGTCGCGCTGTTGGATCTTCAACCGTTTCACTCTTTGGCAGGCGTGTCTACGTCGGCGATTAAAGTGGCCTCCACCAGACTGCCTTCCCCGAAAGGTTTGGTCGGCAGCCCCACTCAGATCTTAGCGCAGTTCCCCAAACAGCATCAGCAATCCCCCAAACAGCAGCTGCACCAAATCCAACAAGCCCAACAGCAGCAACAGCAACAACAGCAGCAGCAACAGCAACAACAGCAGCAGCAGCAGCTGGTGCCGTCGTCCGCAGCTCAGCAGCAGCCGCAGCAATCTCAGCTGCCGCCCGGCATCAAGCCCACCATCCAGATCAAGCAGGAATCAGGTAGTTGGGAGTTAATCTCGGGGTGTCTGAGCTGTCCTGAGCGCAGCTCGAGATAAGGAGGGGGTGGAATTTCATCCCGAAGCGCGCGAGGAGGAGCCGTCGTTACGGCACGGTGGGTAGAGGATTCGGCAAGAGACGCGGATGTAAGAGACGTTTTCGGCTTGGTTCCATCACCCTTCTTGATTGGTTCAGGTATTAGAGGCCGTGCTTTAGGAATAAATGTTTTATCTCTAGAAATTGAAAGGTGTGTAAATATCTTCACAAGTAACGTGACTGGCAACCAGGAAGACGCCAAGATCTTCTGAAGATCCCAAGAACGACATCAACTGGGAGAAGTTGATCCATGTTTTAGTTCTGGTCTTGGGTCTAGACATCAAAACCTCCTTTTGAGGTACTTGTCAAAGCAAATACAATTAGATCCGAGACTGGAAGTTGCGCTGGATTCTTCTTGTGGCGTTGATTCTTCCAGCTGACCTTGGGCAAGTCGTATCATCTTTTTATCTTGACTTTACTCTACTGTAGAACACAGTTCTTACCTCTGTAAGATGCAGTAAGAAGTAAAGTTTGCAGAGTTACCTACTTCGAAAGGAAAAAGTGCTATAAAAGTGCAAAGTATATATTTTTTTTCTCCGTATTTTCTATTAGTCGTGATGATAGAATTATTATTTTATATTCCTAGTAATTGGAGCAGACAATTAAAATAGACTGTAGGATGAGGAAAAAAAAAAAAAAAACAGCCCTCCTCCTGTCCTTTGATAAACTTCCCTTTGGATGATAGGACCGTTGCCTACGAAAAAATATCTCCTGGTGGTGACAGGTAAGAGGCCTCTGTCCTCCAGTCACTGAACAATATTTGACCCGTGAGAGCTTCACCCCTTGCAGGGGCTTAGGCTCAGTGTCCTTCTTTGGAAATACCACCTGATACCTGTTTATTCTGCAAGATATGAATCACAGAATCATTAGGGATAGGAAAAAACCGCTTAAGTTCCTCTAGTCTGACCATCTGTGTCCCCTAAACCACCTCCTAAAGTGCCGCTTCTACAAGTTTTTTGGCTCGATTTTTGACAGAAACTCCCTTTTTATCCCGCTTTGTGTCTGGATGATGCCAAGATTTCCGTTTCTCTTCCCTGACTTTAAGTTGTTATTGCTCCCTGACCCTTTTATGGTCAAACGCGGAACGAAGACGAATGTTTCGTGTCCCGAGTGGACGAAAATGTTCACCTAGAAGTAGTTGTGTACAAATATGTAGAAATATGTACTTTATTCTTGCGGATTCTGCTCAGGGTTTGTTTCAGCCCAGTAAATCAGAGGAGAGTTACTTAAAGCCAGTGTCACGGTAGCTTCCTTACACCCCCAAATACTCTTAGTACAGAAAGCCTTTTTCTTAATTTTTTCAGAGGGATGAGATTCTACTGGGCTAATTAAGCGACATTGGGATTTCCAGGCTAAATCATAGAATCGATTGGGTTGGAAAAGACCTCAGGAATCATCGAGTCCAACCCTTGGTCCAACTCCAGTCCCAATGAATGAAGAACTATTCAACTTCTGGTTGATTCATTGCATCCGAACCAATTCAGTATTGGTTGTAACCTGTTGGTTCCTGGGAAGCATTTCTGGTTGGTTTTGGTTTTGTGGGTTTTTTTGAGTCGTGGATCATTAAAGGTTAAAAAAATAAATCGCTACAGCCAAACGATGGAGTGGAATCCCATGCCTCAGCTAGGAATGGAAACAGGCACATGAAAGGCAAAGGTGATGACAGTCTTTTGACCTGCAAAACGAAACAGAAATAAACCCCCTAGCAAAAAAAAAAATAAAAAAATGAGGATTAAGTATACGTGGGCTCAGAATAGAAGCCCTGCGAGGCTGCTCGCCCGCTCGGGCTTGGTCTGAGAAAGTATTTCAGAAAGCAACTTTTCGTGCCTGTGTTTTAACAGTGACCTTTCTCCTTTCCTAGGTGTTAAAATAATCACCCAACAGGTGCAACCCAGTAAAATCCTTCCCAAACCAGTTACAGCGGCCTTGCCCAGCAGTAGCAATTCACCTATTATGGTGGTTAGCAGTAATGGGACTGTCATGACAACTAAACTGGTCACTACTCCCACTGGTAAGTTACGGCTCTGAGAAGGGAAGGGAGGGTAAACCCAGGCACACACAGATGATCCAGCCCGGTTTATTAGGGTAAAAAATAAATAAAAATGATTGAAAAAAAAAAAACCACTTGTGAACGACGAGCGCAACAGCGCAGTCCCAATCCCGGTGACGTTTATTCTAGATGAGGATTTTTTTTTTTTTTTTTTTGCACCGGGTGCTCCTTCGTTCCTCGTGGGATCTTTTTGAATTGATACATTAAAATCCGATAGTCCCTTCCCCACTGAGTTTATTTTAAAGGAAGTTTTCTTATACTTTGCACTTCTGTAGCACCTCATATCCGACGATTTACGTTAACTAAACTTTCACGTGCCTCGAGCAGATGATTCCTATTTTTACATATCTGGAATTTAAAAGACAAGTGACTTGCTCCTAGTCCTGCAGTGAATTCCTAAAAAGACCAGTAAATGGAATTCTAAGCTCCCAGTGGTTTGTTTTTTTTTTTTTTTCCTGGGGGATCTAATTGTATTTGTGTGTTGTTATTGATTAAAAGTCTGAAATAATGGAGGTCGTTCAGAGCGGAAACTTCTGTTAGAAAAACTTGAGAAGTAGCTTCATCCTAGTTTTCAGCACACCCCAATTTCCTGATTTTTTTTTTAAGCATGGGCTGGGAATATTGGCGTAAACCAATGGTTAACATTCTTTTTGCAGACTTTCGGAAGAACTTTGCAAGAATATTTTTAAGTGCATTAAAAAAAAATGCGGTCTTGAAGTTTAATTGCTAAAACCTCTATCGTGCTCTTGGATCTGAACACGTGGTTGTTGTAACAAACTATTGCTCTCTGATTTTTAGCAATGAAGGCCTGTAGTGCACTCTCTGCAGCAGGACAGGCAGGGTGGAATTACAACGTTTGTGTAGCTGTTGACTTTTATTATTATTATTTTGAGCAGTTTTCTCTTGCGGACTCAGTTCTGCTTCCATTCCGAGGAGTAGATCTGAAAAAAAAACAAACCAACCCAACATTTGTACCATGTCAGGAGGTTTCTTTTGTTCTGCTAAATGCGAGTCCATAAAATTGTGTCATCGTTCACAATTCTGTTTTTCTTAGGGTGATGTTAGACCAGTCGTTGGTTGTGTTGTGTTTTGGGGTTGGTTTTTTTGAAATAATTTGTCACGTGTCTTTCGAGAGAGGACGGGATCAGTTGTGGTAGTGCCTTCAGATATCCCAACTTTTGGGCATCTGAGGGAGCAAATAGGTGCTCGGATTCTGCCTGGACCTTTGCTATTTATTAAAAATTAAAATCTTAGGCACGAGGCCGTGAATTCAAATACGCCAGTCATGGAATACTTGGTAAAATGCTTCAGAACACTTCCACGTTAATATAAAGTTGGTGTGGGCTTGGGCGTTGCTCCGTGCAACTAGAAGGATTGGAGAGAGAGTTAAAAAACCGCAGCGTGGCGTCTCTTTGAATAAAATCTAGTGCTTTTTTTCCCTCAACTAACTTTATTTTTCCACAGATACGAGTAGAAGACAGTGCCCTAACAGTGAACTTTCTTTGTTTTCTCTCTCTCAAACAGGAACTCAAGCAACGTACACGCGGCCAACGGTGAGCCCCTCCATAGGGGCTCGGATGGCTGGAACCCCAGGAGCTGCTACTTATGTGAAAACTACGAGTGGTAGCATCATTACCGTGGTACCAAAATCGCTGGCTACGCTGGGAGGGAAGATTATCAGCAGTAATATTGTTTCTGGTAGGCATATGAGTACTTTGCTGTTAAGATTTACTTCAAGAAGAGCTTGCTCCAATTTTTTCAGGGCTTTTCCGTGAGTTAAATCGTTATTAGGACCTTAAATCTTCATTAGGATTTTTTCTTGGAGAAGTGAGAAGAGCAAAAAAAGAGGAGGAGGAAAAAGGTTGAAGAAGGAAATAATGAATAGAAGTTCTGGAGGTAAAGGGTTGCTAAGGATTGCAGGAGTTTGCATGTTTAAGAAGGAAACATCTAATGTGAGGGAAGCCTGGGAGTGAAAGAGAATTGTAGGCGAGGAGGACTACTCTGTCGTCCTCTGCTGGAGGGCAGAAAGATCAGAAAGTAAATCGCTTGCAGATCCCACCAGTGGTGCTTTGCAAAGACCCGACGTGGCACCGACCACCTCCTCTCGCTGGAAGGGGCTGCATGAGCTGCCCAGTCTGCGCCGTGGTACCTCCAGGTTTGCAGATCCTGGGTTCTACAAAATGATATTCAGGGCTGATACTACTTTTTTTTTCAGCCTGTCGTAGGTATGGCTGTGTTGTTAAGATTTCTAGACCTAGTAGTGAGTAAATGCATAAATGCAAGTGTTGCCGTGAGCGCCAGCTCATGTGGGGAAACCCTTTGCTGGTCACAGAATCACAGAATGTCAGGGATTGGAAGGGACCTCGAAAGATCATCAAGTCCAATCCCCCTGCCAGAGCAGGAACGCCTCGATAATGCTACACAGGAACGTGTCCAGGCGGGTCTTGAATGTCTCCAGAGAAGGAGACTCCACAACCTCCCTGGGCAGCCTGTGCCAGGGCTCCGTCACCCTCACTGAGAAGAAGTTTCTTCTCGAGTTTAAGCGGAACCTCTTATGTTCCAGTTTCAGCCCATTACCCCTTGTCCTATCAGTGGTTGTCACCGAGAAGAGCCTGGCTCCATCCTCGTGACACTCACCCTTGATATATTTGTAAACATTCATGAGGTCACCCCTCAGGCTCCTCTTCTCTAAGCTAAAGAGCCCCAGCTCCCTCAGCCTTTTCTCATCAGGGAGATGCTCCACTCCCTCCATCATCCCAGTTGCCCTGTGCTGGACTCTCTCCAGCAGCTCCCTGTCTTTCTTGAGCTGAGGGGCCCAGAACTGGACACAAAATTCCAGATGGCGTCTCACCAGGGCAGAGCAGAGGGGCAGGAGAACCTCTCTCGACCTACTAACCACCCCCCTTCTCACACACCCCAGGATGCCATTGGCCTTCCTGGCCACAAGGGCACACTGCTGGCTCATGGTCATCCTGCTGCCCACCAAGACTCCCAGGTCCCTTTCCCCTACACTGCTCTCTAATAAGTCATTCCCCAACTTATACTGGAACCTGGGGTTGTTCCTATGCAGATGCAAGACTCTACACTTACCCTTGTTCTATTTCATTAAATTTTTCCCCGCCCAACGCTCCAGCCTGTCCAGGTCTCGCTGGATGGCAGCACAGCCTGCTGGTGTGTCAGCCACTCCTCCCAGCTTGGTGTCATCAGCAAACTTGCTGACAGTACTCTCTAGTCCCTCATCCAAGTCATCGATGAATATATTGAATAATACTGGTCCTGATAAGAATAAGAACAAATATCCTGAAGCAACACGAGTTTGGGAAGGATGCCTGCTTTTTTTTTTGTTTCATCGTGGTGGGCTTTTTGGGGCTTTTTGGGGGGAGGTTGGGGTTTTTGGTGGCGTTTTGCTAAGGGAGCAGCAGCCTTTAGCTGCTTCCGAAGTCACTAAAGTTAAGAAAATCACGATCTTGTCTCAGCACGCCTTCCTTTTCCCAGAATTAGTAGAATTATGAAGCTGGAATGTGTAGCGAAGGATCTAGAGACATGGCAGAAGGTAGTGAAGGGATCCCTGAGTTTGCAGCTCTGCTGTGGCTGAGAGGAACAAGGAGAAAGGGATTAAAAAAAATATAGTCTGAGTAGATAATGAACCAGCAGCCCGATCGCCCTGATGACCTGCGAATCCACACACTTTTTCTTGCAGCCTGTGGAGGGCTGAGCAGAATTACCTGTTGCTGCAGGTAAATAGAAACCTGGTGCTGGGAATGGAGCTAATTAAATACTGGGAGAGGAACAGAGCTCTTCCCCCCAAAAAATATTAAGAGAACAACCTCAAACTTGTAAACTCAACTTGGAAGAACTGATTGTAAAAACAATAACCTATTTTTCTTTTTTTTTTCCTCCTTTCAATCCACTGTTCATCACTTGCATTACAACAGCTCAGTGCCACAAAGAGCTGATATTTCTCTTGACAGGAGAAATGTTCTTAGTACGTGGATTTTTTTACAGAGCTTGTCTGTAGAAGAGTCTTTGTCTGTGCAGACAGGACCTTGGGTGGAAAATCAGTGGTGTCCTTAAACCCCCTCCGAATTCTAGCCTTGGACAAGTTACACGTTAGCCTGAGAAAGCTGCATTATTCTGCTCTGCAATTTGTAAGAAGGGACCAACTGTCCTATTTTAGAATAAATTACTCTCCCCTGGGCATGTCTGGTTTTACTGTAGGTGAAAGATCTTGGAGAGCGGGCATCTGATGTTTCTGTATCGATTTGGGTGCCGTAAATTCCCATTCCAGATGCTGCCGCCTTTTTATTTTTTAATTTTTTTTTCCCTGTCCCGCTGTCAGATGTTTAAATACAGCGATTCCTGTATAGCTCGCCGACTTCTACAGCGAAAGAAAGTGGTAAAGTCCACGTTATTTCTTTTTCCTCCTCCCTTCCCCCCCCCCAAAAAAACCACCCTGCTTTAGGAACGACGACCAAAATCACTACAATCCCCATGACGTCCAAACCCAACGTGATCGTGGTGCAAAAGACCACTGGGAAAGGAACCACGATCCAAGGGCTTCCGGGCAAAAACGTCGTCACGACGCTGCTGAACGCCGGGGTAAGTGACGAGCTCGAAGTCTCGGCTCGCTGTGGGGTGGCTGCTGCCTTCGTGCTGCTTCGAGTCCTCCTTGGAAAGCAAACTCTGCATGAGCTCCGTAACGGGTAGAGCACGTCTCGGTGTCGGAGCTGGGAGGGGGACGTTCAAGAAGCAAATGAGGTTTTCAGGATGCGAAAGCCGCTTAAAACAAGCTGGGAATGTTCTCAAAGTTAAGTAAAAACAACTTTTTTGAGCTCGCCTTTCCTCCCACCGTGGTTAAATAATTCAATAATCCTGAAGGGATGAAGAAAACGACCGGTGAGAACCACTGGGTTAGAAACTCGCGTTTCCAACCGGTTTATCGTTTGGGTGTAAAAAGCAGAAATAAACTGCCCCTTCGGAATAAAGGTTCCACCTTTACGCTTGGTGTGTGACGCCGTAGTATCGTACGGCGTCGAGCTGTATTTTTGCCTTACCGTGTCTCCACTGAGCACAAAATCAAGTTTCCAGCTTCAGCTGCATTTACTTAGAAATAAAAATGAACGTGCTTTGTGTTTCTAGACAGAACTGAGATTTAATGCATTAATCCTGTAATCTTTACCTGCATAGGGAAGGGGTTGGGGTTGGGTTTTTTTTAAAACCTTTTTGGATTATTTTTTTTTTTAAAGATTTTTGAACTTTCCTAGTTTACAGACTTTAAAGCTGTATTTTATAAAGCGGGAATCTCGCCGTGTCGCGCAGTAGGAAGCACCAAAATGCGATGCTATTAAGTCTCCTCCTTGGGATTTCCAGCTGCTTGGCGTAGGAATTGGTGGGAGCACTGGGAGAACTGGCATCTGATGTTGGTCCTCATCTGGTTCTTTGGGTTTTTTTTTACTGTGCAAAACTAAAAAAGAAAAAAAAAGCACACTCCGTGTCTTTGATCTTCTTAAGCTCTCAGGAATCTGGTCGTATATCAACATTATTCCAGGTCAGGTGTTTCCTAGGGAACACCTGGGAATCTGCTTTATTTTTTTTTAATTAAGGCAATTTTTAGTTTTTTTTTTTTAAAAAAAAAAAGTCCATACGTAATTGATGTCTTGGTCATGAGGATAATACAAAAATCTGTACTGAAAGAATTTCCTAAAATATCGATTCGAGTTTTGCAGATGCCAAAGTCCGCAAGAATAAAATTGAAACTTTTTTCAAACACATTTGCGAGCGATTTGAGGAAAGTTCCGACTTGCGTGAGTCCTTTGAAGCAGCTTCAAAAAAAAACTTGTGTCTTTTAGTCGCTCCCTTTTATTCCCTCCCTTTCAGAGCTGCTCAAAAAGGTAAAGAAATGGAAAAAGGGATTTGGGGAGCTTTTCCATTTGAAGCCATAGTTGTTGTTGGGTGTTTTTTTTTTTGGTTCTTGCTCTTTGAATGGTTTTTTATATCAAGTCTAGTTGCAGCGGCAGGTTGATTCACTCACAAATAACTGTGTATTTATTTATTTTTTTTAAGAGAAGTGGGTCTCTCCGAAGAGTTTCGCTAAGTTTAACCTGTCGACTTTGACTTCTCTACAGGGGGAGAAAACTATTCAGGCAGTGCCAGCAGGAGCAAAACCTGCTATCATCACTGCCACAAGACCCATCACAAAAATGATTGTTACTCAGCCCAAAGGAATAGGGTCCGCGGTCCAGCCGGCCACCAAAATCATCCCAACTAAAATTGTTTATGGTCAGCAAGGGAAAACGCAGGTACAGTGAGGACCCATTTCTGTCTTGATACCCCTCAGTTTTCACGGGAAGTAAAATATATATTTTTTGATATTTTTTTTCCACTGTGTTGCCACGTTTGTTGCAGGTTTCGTGGGGTGTTCGGCGGGGAAACGAGACTTAGGGGGTGGCACGAGGATTCGGAGTTCCTGAGCGCGGTGTTTCTTAGCTGTTTCTGGAGGCTTAGAGCAAACCAGAAGGATTTATTAAGCTTTTTATGTAGCTGAAACTGTCCGGTTGTGGCTCTAGGTGCCTGTTCAAGGCTTACAGCTAATGGCTAGAAATAAAAGACGCAGCGTCTGGGCGTAGGTCGTGCATCAAACCTGGCGTTTTATTGAAGTTATTTTTCTGGGTGACGTATATTCAGGTTGTCCCTCCAATCTTGTATTTTATTTACCTCTTCATTTCCACCTCTCTCTGCCATTTTAAACATCTAAACCATTTTCAAGTAGCGAGTGGGGCCGCATACAGAGAATCTGGCTTATTTCTGGACGCTCTCAGTTCCAGCTTTTTCTCTGGTTGCGCTCAGTATTTAGAAGAACTAAAATCAGATACAATTTTTTTTTTTTTTGTGTGCGTGTGTGTCGGATCGTTCAAGACTTGGGGGCTGCGGAAGGGAGGTGCTTGTCCTTCTCAGTGCAGCGCATGTTCCAGCTGAATCGCACAGCTTTTTTCTTGTCACACCCCACTTGTATCCAGCCCGTAAAAATGACTGTTTAGTGGTTTATTAAGTTTTATAACTACCGAGTGAGAAGTATGTTCTTCTGCTTTGCTGTTTTACCTGGGCTTTGTGGTTTAAGAATCGGAGCCGCTGAATTTACAGGTAGACTTTTCCAGTAAATTGTGAATATTACGTAGGGTCTTGTACGTCGATCTATTTGAGTGGCAGCCTGTGCTCTTGATTTACTCTTCTTCTCGAGTGCTCTTACAAGACGTGACATTTCTCTTTCTAACCAGGTTCTCATAAAACCGAAGCCGGTGACGTTTCAAGCGACGGTTGTGAGTGAACAGACGAGGCAGCTGGTGACCGAAACGTTACAGCAGGCGTCGAGGGTAACAGAGACAGGAAGCTCAGCTCTCCCAGAAGTGAAAGAAGAGCCACAAACCTACACCGACAGCAGCTCGTCGTCTACGGAGTCCTCCCAGAGCTCCCAAGGTCCGTCTCCTGAGCGTGCTGGCTGGAACGAGATGATCTTGAAGGTCCTTTTCAACTCCAGCCATTCTCTGCTGACTGGTTTTGCGCATTTATAGGCACGTGTTTGTGCATCGGGACGTACGTGGGATGTGCAGCCCTGTTGGGGGATGCTGCCACGGCGTCAAGAATCGTGTAGAAACACAGAATTGCCCAGATTGGAAAAGACCTTTAAGATTGAGTCTTTAACCCAACGCTACCAAGTCCTCGACTAAACCACATCCCTGAGCCCTGTCTCTGCTCTTTGTGTGGTGGAGGAGGATAAATAACAGGGCATAAATAACACCCAGCCTTTGGTCAGGAGCGATCACGGGGTGTAAGGCAAATGTCTCTGGGTGAAACGTGTGCCTTTCAGTCACCTTTGCTATATTTTGAGGACCAAAGGTCACAGGTTCGATCCCCGTTGGGTCCTCACGTGTTGCCTGATCTAGTTGAGAGGCGTCCCTGCCGGTGACAGGGAGGTTGGATTAAATGAACTTTAAGGTTCCTGCCAACCTGGGCCATTCTATGATTCTGTGATTATTCTGTACCCGTCATTCTATGCTGCCATTTTAAGTAAATTAAAAAAAATATTTTGACGGTTCAGCAAGCTTCACGATTTAGGAGCCATCGATTGGGAATGCTCGATGAGTGTTGATCACCTCAAGTGCTGAAACCTTCTGGAAAAAGAGTTCAAGGCAGTTTCAGCACACAAAGAAACGTGCTGAGCGATTGTTCAAACTCAAGCTTTTACCAACAAGACACAGGATTTTTCTGTTTTTTTTTGTTCTGGAAGATGCTCATAACATCAGCGATGTTTTACTTTGAGTCAAATGTGATTAAGACTGAAGTGTTGCAGAACGAGAGGGTGACATCCCTGGCGGTGTTCAAAATGCTAATGGACAATGAGTCGTCTGGTCTGATTTTGAGCTAAAACCCTGCTTTAAAGCAAGAAATTGGTCAGGAGACCTCAGCCCCCAAATGCTTCTCTGATAGCTTCCTGTTCTTTTGCAGATTCTCAGCCTGTAGTCCACGTGATTGCTTCGAGAAGTCAGGACTGGTCAGAACACGAAATCGCTGTGGACACGAGCCCTACGATAATTTACCAGGACGTCTCCAGTGAATCTCAGTCAGCGACTTCCACGATAAAAGCGTTGCTGGAGCTTCAGCAGACGACAGGTGTGGAAGCGCGTGTGGCTGCTTCGGGTAACTGCAAAGCTTGTTACTTGAGCAGCAGTTTGTGATGAGTTTTGTAAGCGAGAAACACCAGTCCTGGATCACCTTATTTCCTTCTTATCCTCTAACAATCTCCTCCGTAATCAATCTCTTACGTAACGCTCGCTATCTGAGTTAAACTTTTGCACGTACGCTGGAAGGTTATTTTATTCGGGAGGGTTTGCGTGCTGGAGGTTTATTTTATGTCGTGTTTTTTGTGGTTTTTTCTTCCTAAAGCAGTGAAGGAAAAGCTCGAATCGAAGCCAAGGCAGCCCACCATTGACTTGAGCCAAATGGCTGTCCCCATCCAGATGACCCAAGAGAAGAGACATTCTCCAGAAAGCCCTTCCATTGCTGTCGTCGAGTCGGAATTAGTTGCTGAATATATCACGACGGGTAAGTGGCTGAGGGAAGCACCGCGATGGGTTTGCAGGCGAAGCCCGGGGACTTCGTTCCGGGGTTTCATTTGTGTGTTCGTGTTCTAAGAGAACGTTTCGAGCCGAAGCAAACGCTTGTTGCGTCACGACATCCTAGCTGAAGGCATTTTCTGTTCCTTTATTGGATGGGAGAGCCCAGGCTGGCCCACTTGTCTTTAAGGAAAACGTCTAGTAAGGAAAAAATTAGAAAATGAAGTTACAGGAGCTGTGTACGCCTCGAGGAGTCCGACTTTGAGTTAATTTAACCCGTATTTACAAACTGTTACTGGTGTACCGGTGGGTTTTTAAGCCAGGTGTGCCTTTATGTCACCCCCGGTTCCTTTGTTTGCTGGAAGGCTTTGAACTGATCAATTTTCACTTTTGAAATAAATTATTCAAATTGAAATTCGCGTTGGGATTCGGCTCTTTTAACTTATGTCCGGTTGTTGGTTTTTTAACTCCCTGGTCTCTCATGCTCCCTGCTACCCCAGGGCGCTTCGGTGTGAGCTGCTTCCCGTACGTATACGAGAGAATCAAATTATCTATTTTCCGTTTGAATTCCTTAAGATCCACGATATCAGTCCCACTACTGTATGTGGAAAACAAAAGCAAAATTGTGTTGAAAATCCACATTGGAAAAGAGGAAAGAAACTTGATCATTTGGAGTTGTATAAGTACAGGTCTTGGTATTTGTAGCGTTAAATGTCTAATCTTATATTTCCTTTTTTTTTTTGTGTGTGTCATTTCCCTGCTCTGTCCCAAATTTGTGTGAAATCTGAACTGGGATGGGGAAGATGTTATTGTTATTCTTCTAAATAACGCTGTATCTGGCTTCAATTTGGAACATTTGAGTCGTCCTCCCTTGGATCCCTTTTAAAACAAAAGTAGGATAATGAGTGTTACAGCGATCTCCAGATCCCAGTCGGTTGCCTTCGCTGACACGCAGCTTCTATCCAAGTTTTGAGTTTTGCTGCTTCTTGCTGTAAAATAGGGCCCTTTGCAGGGAGGATGAGGAACTGCAGTCAGCGTCTTTGCAGGCTGAAACTCCTTTTCCGCAGCTCCGAAGCCTCCCGAGGTACCAGAGTTAGAATTTTTCCCTGAGCTACGGGGTGGGATTTTTCTAAACCTTGAGTTGATACGCAGGAGCCTGCCAGAGGAGCGCAAGAACCGTTTCTGTTACGGCACAAACCTGGTTATTTTGCTCTTAGATTTTTGTCCCTTCCCCCTCGATGCTGCCGGGGAACGCAGGTAATTGATTTTTTTTTTTTTTTTTAATTTTTTTCCCTGTTTGTTTTAATTCGTTGCTTCTCAGGATTCCGTAGCAATCCGCATAGCTCTATTTTCTGCTGCAGATTCAGACAAGTAAGATGCTAAACGGTCTATAACCTGTCGTGAAATCTCCTGCGTGTGCCTAAACCGGAGGCTGAGGCGCGCCCGAATCCGTGCGGGAGCTGGGCTTCGGCGCGCGCTTCCTCGTGAGCCCCCCGGGAGCGGTTCACGCGTCTTAGTGTCGCCGTTTTCTGTCTGTCCGCAGACTCGGGAAGACAGCACTGTATTGGTTCACATTCGGAAGAGTATCTACACAACCACATAGGTTAGAAACTTTATTTCTAAACGGAAGTTTTGCCACGGTGCAGGGACTGTTGGGGGATATCCACGGCAGATCTGGCGCAGCGTGCGGGCCGGTGTCGACGCAAACCAGCTCCTGTCTTGGAGTGGGAAAGTGAAATGATCACATCGATTCAAAACCCGACTTTGCTTTTAACTTTCGGGAAGGTCACTAGAAACTTTTTAAGTTACGACCGAATTTAAACTTTGCTCGGTCTGCTTCAGTTCTATTAAGTATCGTGCAACCAAAAAGTTAATTAAAGCAGTTATTTACATGTTGGTATGGGCAGGCATAAAGTAATTTGGATTTGTCTTAACGATGACTGCAATACAGAATGGTTTGGGGTGGAGGTTTCTCAGCAAAACATAATAATAATTTCTCTGCCAAGCCACTGTTTAATTCCAGAGCCACCACCCTCGCTCTATAAATGAGCTCGAAAAACTGACACAAGACCCATGACGAGGTCTCTGCTTTTTGGTCTGTGATTTCTGAACCACCCCACCTGCTCTCGTAATCCCCAAACGTTTTCTCATCTTCCCAATTTAGCCCAGGCTCTGGAGAGTCTTTTCTTGCAGCTTTGGTGGTTGAAATCCGTCGAGCAAGGCTTGCTGTTCTCAGTTGCAGTCATTTGTGCTTTTAAGGGTGCAAAAAGCCACAGCGTAACTTGTGTTCTGCTTACGCTGGTGCTGCGTAAAGATGCCAGCATTGAGCCTGAATTGTGCTTGCAAAGATGATGTGTTGGGAGAGGGAGGCCAGAGGAGGTTGGGGCCAAGTGTGGTGACTGAAGAAACGGGCAAAAGCCCCGAGTTGCTTCTCAGATTAGATTTACACTTCAAGGTTGAAGCTAAACATATACAGTAAAAAGACATTTCTCATACTCGGATCGTTATTTCGCTCATCCGTGCTTTCAGTCGAAGCTTGAAAATGCCAGGAGAATAGTAGGAAGCTGCTGGCAGTGAGTTGTGGAGAAGTGTCACTGACCTCTTGCCTTGCAGTCAGCCACCGGTCCCAGCCCCACCAGCCGTCGTCTCAGCCCCAGAGGACCCTCCTGCAGCACGTGGCTCAGTCGCAGACGGCGACGCAGACCTCGGTCGTGGTGAAATCTATCCCCGCATCCTCCACGGGCGCAATTACCCACATCATGCAGCAGGTTGTACCCTTTTTCTTCTTTTTTTTTTTTTTTTTTTTTCCTTTTTTGACAGCAGTAGGTTGGGTGAATTGCAGAGGACCGGGTCTGCTTCTCAGTGAATGGGTCGTGGTGTTGCCAGTGAGAATCAGAATGTGTTGGACTGGAAGGGACCTTTAAAGGTCATCTAGTCCAGCCCCCTGCAGCGAGATCTTTAACTGGATCAGGTTGCTCAGAGCCCCATCAAGCCTGACCTTGAATGTCTCCAAGGATGGGGCTTCCACCACCTCTCTGGGCAACCTGTGAAAGGGTTTCACCACCCTCCTAGTAAAGAACTTCTTCCTGGTATCTAATCTAAATCTCCCCTGCTCTAGTTAAAAACCATTGCCCCTCATCCTGTTGCTACACAGAGCACTAAGTGTGAGGGTGAGTTAGTGACTTAATTTGAATATTGCCTGTTTTACTGGTGATGGTGGTGGGATGCAAAGGAGGCAGTCGATGGAATTGCTTGAGGCTGTTAAATCAGAGGGATTAACAGCCACTGTGGGAAAGATGGAGCTTCCCAGATGAGCTCTTGCTGTCTCTGTGTTGTCTCTTCAACAGCAACGAGCTGCTTTTTTTCTATGTGTTGTGTTGCAAGGGCCTCAGCTCTTTTAAATTATGTTGGTGATAGGGGATGGAGTGGAATCTGGTCGGTGCGCAGAGCACACGGTGCCTTTCATGAGTTAGTGAGCAGGCAGCTTCCCCGAATCTAAAAATAAGATGATGCTTGTGGATCCCAAAAACACTTTGAACGATGTCGTTTGTGGAATCTTACTGAAGCCGCTCCGATGCCTTTGTTCAAGACCTGCTGACCTCAGGGAACTTCAGGTGTGAGCCAGGCCAGCACGATGTTTTACAGTTAGAAACCCGCTTCAGAAAGTGTATTTTCGCAGGTGTTTGAGTGGGCAGCTTCCTCTTGCTAAGGCGTACAAAGCACGGCCACGTAGATCTCTTGCTCCCTCAAATCCTCCCCCAAAAATCAATGTTTGTGCCAGTGCCCAAGAAAAATTGCAGTAGAATTTTGAGGAAGGAAGAAGAGAGGATCTCTGCTGAAATAGGCTCGACTGTAAGTATGTGGGGAGCTGCAGAAGGAGTCGTGGAGAAGATGACTGAGCTCTCGAGAGGCAGAATAAGAATTTATTGTGCAGAAATGGTCTGGCTTTAATGAGGAGCTGCTGGTTAAACCACCTGCTAACCTCTGTCCAACTGCCAGGCAGCCTTAAGGCCCTTGAACTTTAGTCCTGCACACGAGGACTATGTAATCCCCACTGGGGATTAGTTACGCAGTTAAGATTGTCACATTTTTTAACGTGATAAAAATAGCTATAGTTGTGAAATCTTCACGGGAGGGTGTTTTTACATGTGAATTTGGAGACCATAATGGCAAAATCTATTCAAGTAGTCCGCCTGAAATGTTGAAAAGCTGCTTTTAGATTGTGTGTTCTTCTAATCTGTGTTTCTCCTGACTGATTTGCTCTGACTTCTTCTCCTTCAGGCCTTAAGCAGCCACACGGCGTTTACCAAACACAGCGAACAGCTCGGAACCGAGGAAGGAGAAGTGGAAGAGATGGACACCTTAGATCCTCAGACTGGCCTGTTCTACCGCTCGGCCCTGACGCAGCCGCAGGCGCCGAAACAGCAAAAACTGAGTCAGCCCCAGCTGGAACAGACTCAGCTGCAAGTGAAAACCCTGCAGTGTTTCCAGACGAAGCAGAAGCAGACCATCCACCTGCAGGCCGAGCAAATCCAGCACAAACTCCCGCAAATGCCCCAGCTTTCCATAAGGCATCAAAAACTAACCCCCCTCCAGCAGCAAGAGCAAGCACAGACCAAACCAGATGCACAGCACCCTCCTCCCCACCACGTGATGGCCAAAGAAAGGCAACTCCCTACCTTAGTGGCTCAGCCACAGCAAACTGTAGTGCAGGTGCTCGCAGTCAAAACCACGCAGCAGCTGCCCAAGCTGCAACAGGCGCCAACGGCACAAAAAATCTACGTGCAACCCCAGCCCCCCCAGGGTCAAATGCAGCTCCCTGCCTCTTCTTCAGAGAAACAGCCAGCGAGCCAGGTAACGGAATATTGATAGCATGCAAACAAACAAAAACCAAATAACACGGCGCTGTTGGAGGAGAGAGAGAGAGGAAAAAAAAAAATATATAATTCAAACAGCCAACGCTGTCGCTGGAGCAGTGTTGTGTCCTGGCACGAGAGAACTCCTCATTCCGCTGGTTGTTAACTGCCCCCATCGGAAGGTTGACACTAGAAAAGAGAAGCACATGTCATAGAGGGGAAAAAAAAAAAAAAAATCGTAAAATAACCCGTAGAGCTCACAGACGTGTTTTGTCGGACAGCCTTGATGAATTTCTGCCACTGCTGGTGCGTGGAATTTGTCCATAATTACCCTCTTTTATTTTTTTTAGAGATGAGACGTTATTAATTTCCGTTCCCGTAGCACTTTTTTTTTTTATTATTTCTGTGGAAATAAAGATGACTACACTGCAGTCTCCTAAGGCTCTCCATTGTACGTCTTCCTCTGTAGTTTACACCTTCCTGAAGTTACGTGGCTTTCATGTACAGGAGTAGTTTTTATTATTTTTTCCCTGGGAGGGGAAAACGTAACGACTGAGGAACATGGCAAAAAAAAGTATTTTAATTAACTCCAGAAAAGTACAAATTTTTTTTTTTTTTTACTTTTTTGGGTTTTTTAGCCAGGAGAATTTAGCAAACATCACCTGGGGATGTAAATCCCAAAGGAAAACGAGGCTGCTCTGGTATTATACTGCTACAATCCTTACCTAAAAGCTGCTTTTCCCCAGGCTTCAATTAACTGTTGCCGTATCGTTGCTAATTCCTTTGTTAAAACACTTGAGTTTTCAACCGTCTCCCTAATAGCAAGTCCATTGGTTTGTGCCATCCTCTCCTTCAAAATACTGATTAGAGTTTCAATTAAAAAAATAATTTAAAAAAAGAATAAAAGAAAATAATAATAATAATTAAAAAAAAAAAGGTCTAGCTGTAACGTGCACAACAAAAATTTGATTTTCAGGTGCAGCATCCAATTATAACGCAAGGATCCACTGTCACAAAGATAACTTTCGAGGGGCATCAGCCTCCTCCCGTTCCAAAGGTAGCCGAGGGCAGCTCAGGGCCCAAACCGGCGTCGCCGGTCCCCGGCCCGTCGCCCGCGCGGGCCTCCGCGAAGACAGCGGTAGCGGATCTCTCGAGAGCGTCCGCGACGGAAGCTCAGCCCGAGACGAACGTAGACAAACGTGCGGTAGTAGCGGATCCCCCAAACGAGGCCACTAGTACAGCTGCTAACGAAGCCGAGTCGTCACCTCGTACCCGGGTGCCGAGGGCGACTGCGGTAGGGATGACGGCAACTTCCATCCCCCAGCAACAGCCGCGCGCGGGACCCGGGTCGAGCCCTCCGGCCGTCGGTCCCGCTTCGACGGAGAGGAGACTCGACGCGCAAGGGACGCCTCCCGCCGGCCAGTTCGTACGCGTTCAGAGCGTGGCGCAAAAGAAAGCCGAAGAGAGCTCGTCGGAAATCGTCATCCAGGTAAGAGGAGACGGGAGCGAAGAAGGCGAAAGGTTGAGCCGAGCGAACTCGTGTCTCGGCGTGACGGTGGCGGCCACCGAACGATGTCGAGCGTTTTTGTTTTCCTTCGTTTTTTGGTTCTTTTTCCTGCTCATGCTCATATTGGAATGCTACTGCGAAGCGTGTGGTTCTTCAACTGGGGTTGAGTTCCTCGGTGTCTTCCTTCCTTCCTTTAAGAAAACAAATATATCAAGGGTGAGTGTCACGAGGATGGAGCCAGGCTCTTCTCGGTGACAACCACTGATAGGACAAGGGGCAATGGGCTGAAACTGGAACATAAGAGGTTCCGCTTAAACTCGAGAAGAAACTTCTTCTCAGTGAGGGTGACAGAGCCCTGGCACAGGCTGCCCAGAGAGGCTGTGGAGTCTCCTTCTCTGGAGACATTCAAGACCCGCCTGGACACGTTCCTGTGTGGCATTATCGAGGCGTTCCTGCTCTGGCAGGGGGATTGGACTGGATGATCTTTCGAGGTCCCTTCCAATCCCTGACATTCTGTGATTCTATGAAACCAAGCTCGTCTAATTTTACAAAGTACTTCCTTTGGAAATGCTTAAAAATGGGACTTTCCGCACTTACTGTGAAACTATGGCCTAGAATTTTTTCGTGGTTTCTGTTAACGTGACCTCGGAGTATAAAATCAGCACAAAAGTGAAGTTAGAAGTTCAGCAAGTACGGTCCAGATTCGGAAGAAGACTTGTTGACTTCCTTTAGAACCAGCCTTCCCACTTCTGAAACTATTGATTAATTTATTCTGATAAAGCTTTGATTAATTTATTCTGATAAAGTTTTATTCTTAGACTATTGATTGTTTTAATCTGATAAAATTTTGATTATTTTATTCTGATAAAATTTTATCGTGAGACTTGACTTTAATCTGATAAAATTTTGATGATTTTGATCTGGTAAAATCTTGGTGATTTTAACCTGATAAAATTTGATTTTATTCTGATAAAATTTTATTGTGAGACTATTGATCGTTTTATTCTGACAAAATGACTTAGAGTCTAAACGCTTTTTGGTCATTACCTAACCCTTGAACGATATTTTCATTGATTCTGCTGTCGTAAAGATGATTTATTTTTTTAAAATTATGTAATACATGGCCAGATGTCAACTGAGGAAGTATTTAAGTCATCCGAGGTCTCGTAGCGATAGAATATTAATCTTTGTAGACGTGGTCTGTGTTCACATGAACGAGAGCATGGACTGAATTTTATTGTGTCAGATTTGTGTCACGGGGAAAATGCTTCTCATGTGAGAAATGATTTGAGTGGAGCTTTCAAATTTTTCGTGTAAAATCTCCATTACCACTAACTTTGATTTTGTAGAAACAGTCAATTTTTATACTCACTGAAACAGCCAAAGGTTGATTTCTGTTTTCCTTCGAATCTGTATCGGTTACCCCGATGTCGCGCCGCGAGTCGTTTCCCAATGGAAACACCGCCCAGAATTTCGCTCGTATAAAGCTGTAGATTTAGTTTAAAGTTGCAGATTTGGTTTAAAGTTGTAGATTTCAAGTTGTACATTTAGTTTCTCGAGCCTGTGAAAGTATAAGCAGAGAGAGAGAGAGCTTGGATCCGTTGGGGTTCCTCAGCCCGCTCTGAGCAGGGTTTGTGTTGTATGCAAAAAAAAAAAAAGAAACAGAGCTAGTCCTTATGGCTGAACGTCTTGTCTGAAAGAAGATACGAAAAAAAATAAGGGTGAAGAAAGTATTTTTTCTGGTTTGAGGGCTGCAACTGCTTGACAGGATGGTGTGGAGAGGTTGGGGCTGGTCTCTCCTCACGGGTAATGAGCGACAGAACCAGAGGGAACGGCTGCAAACTGCACCAGGGCAGGGTTACACTGGGCAGGAGGAGGAATTTTTCCCAGCGAGAGCAGCCAGAGCTTGGCACAGGCTGCCCAGGGAGGCGGTTGAGTCCCCAGCCCTGGAGGGGTTTAAAGGCTGTTGAGATGTGGGGCTGGGGGAGATGGTTTAGGGGTGAGCTCTGTAGGGTCAGTGGTTGGACTCGATGATCCCGGGGGGCTTTTCCAACCTGAAGGATTCTGTGATTCTATGATTTTATGCGTTAAACCCCCGATCTTCTCTTTTTTTTTCAGGCTATCCCTCACTACTCCATCCCTTGTCACTCCAGCTCCAACGTGGTGGTGGAACCCAGCGGGCTCCTGGAACTCAACAACTTCACCAGCCAGCGCCTCGACGACGACGAGACGGCCATGGAGCACGACGTGGACAGTAGCACCGAGGACGGCACCGAGCCGAGCCCCTCTCGAAGTTCCGCTGAACAGTCCTGAGGAATTGGGGACGCCAGAGTGCACTTTAAAAAAAAAAAAAAAATCATCTTGGGGTTCTGAGTATCTGAGATGCCCTCGTCTTGCGACGTCTTAGAGCACTTTGCCCTACTCGAGTCGGTCGTGGGACCTTGGAAGCGTCAGCGCGGTTTCTAACGAGACAATATTGAACAAGCTGCATCTCAAAAATGGTTTTCACAAAGCGGAAAAAGAAGAAGAAGAAGAAAAGATGTAGTTCCTGAGATTTGGTGGAATGTACTCCTGTTAAAAAGCAAATCTGCAGCAAATTCTACGGCTCGTGCTCTCGAAGCCCTCGCCCAGACGCTGAACCGGCTTTCAGCGAAAAGGGATCGTTATTTTGCTGTGTCTTTTTTTTTTAGCTGTCGAGCAAAACGCCACCAGAAGAAGAGAATATTTAATAAATATTTGTATTTTCAAATAGCATGTGAGAGAAAAAGCATCTCTGACAGTGCTGGAAAAAGCCCAGAAATTTTGGAATTGGCTTGTTTTCTTGCACTTGTACTCAGAGTTTTGTTGGTTGTTTTTTTTTTTCACAAACCTAAAAATACAGTTTGGGGTTTTTTTTTTTATTTTTTAATTCTTGCTGGTGAATGTTTGGAAATGAGCAAAATCACTAACCTGTAGCAAAGTGGATTTGCTGGTGGATTTTTATTTTCATGCTTTACAAGAAATAGGGTGATGGCGTACGAGGCATTTCTTCGTGCGCTAAGCACACGAAACGCTCATCTGCCGTAGCTAATTTTGGATTATCTCTTTCGATACGATATTTCAAGTGAGGCCAAGCTGTTTAAAAAGCTCCTGTGAACCAGGCAGGTGTGTCCGTTCTAATACAAACAGGGTGAATTTTTCTATGAATCGGTTTTTCAGAATTGGGGATAAAGCGGTTCGGCGTCTTTCCGGGTTGAACCTCTGAATTTCGAAGCGAGCTAAAAAAAAAAAAAATATTTAAAAAAAAAATCAAATCTGTATTTTGCTCTTACATGCTGTTTTAAAAAGTGACCGTTTTTTTTTTTTTTTTTGGAGTTCCAGTGCTTAAATCAATGTACAGTGGTAGGTTTGGGAAATTAGCCTCACGACTCGCCGTGTTGAAGCAATACGTTGGGGTTTCGCGATAGTTACAAGCCGCAGAAAGAGGTTTGGCTTCGGGTGGGAGAAAAGAATCGGTTTTAATACGTTCTGCTAACGAGGACAATATGGTTTGGGATTTTTTTTTTTTTCCCTCAAATGTATATAAACCCACGTTTTTAACCGTTTTGTATAGATTTCATTATAAATAACTGCGCATTTTAAGACGTGGACGTACCGTTTCGTTGTATATACATCTATCAGCCGAACTGCCCACTTTTTGGTGCTGAAGTACTACTGTAAGTAGGTTTCATCCAAAGTCTAATACAGCTTTTTTTTTTTTTTTTTTTTGTGCGTCCGTCTTACCTTTTTTTTAAGCTGTGATTTCTACTGTCGATACTCTTAGTCAGGATTAAATTCCACCTCGAGTAACTCAAAATACAAAAACCTCAAAAAAAAATTTACCTTGTCGTGAATATCCACCCATGTAAGAACGTGCACGAGCCCCTAGATGGTGCTGCTGGTTTTTCATCTAACCTCTTTTATAAATCAAGTCCCTATGACTTCCGTATACTTTATTTTTCCCCTTCTTTTTCCTTTTTTATCAACATTAGTTCCAAACTCATGTATTTTGTTATCGCGGAGAAGCACCCCGATAAATTCAACGTACAAATACTGGGGCGAGGGACTTGGGAAACTGTTTTTGCGTCACCTTTATGTTGAAATTAGGTGTTGGGGTGGTTCCTGCTCCACTTAATGCTCAGGATGGAAGAAAATAAGATCTACAAAATGATGCTGAAGGGCCCGAAGTAGATATGAAGTTCTTCTGCCTCGTACGAAATCTTCGTCGTTGCCTGGGGTCTTGCGGTATTTTGAGCGTCGCTGGCATATCTGAGACCGAAAGGCCACAAGGAAATAAAGCAAGGCGAGATTTTTTTCTTAAGCCCTTTGCCCAAGAACTTTAAATTACAATATCAGGTTGAAGAGAATGTGGGTGCTCTCTCCAGCCGAGAAACGGCGTAAGGCAAACCCGATGCTCCTGGTGCGTCAAGTACATCGTTGAGTTCTGCTCCCATTGAATCCTGCGTTTCACGTAAGGCTTTAGTTTGCGTCTTTGGGGATGAGTTGACAGCAAAGATATGAAAAAATTACGCTGAGCTGCCTGACAGTGCTTTGAGGGACAGGGGAAAGGGACCTGGGAGTCTTGGTGGGCAGCAGGATGGCCATGAGCCAGCAGTGTGCCCTTGTGGCCAGGAAGGCCAATGGCATCCTGGGGTGTGTGAGAAGGGGGGTGGTTAGTAGGTCGAGAGAGGTTCTCCTGCCCCTCTGCTCTGCCCTGGTGAGACCCCATCTGGAATCTTGTGTCCAGTTCTGGGCCCCTCAGTTCAAGAAAGACAGGGAACTGCTGGAGAGAGTCCAGCACAGGGCAACTGGGATGATGGAGGGAGTGGAGCATCTCCCTGAGGAGGAAAGGCTGAGGGAGCTGGGGCTCTTTAGCTTGGAGAAGAGGAGGCTGAGGGGTGACCTCATTAATGTTTACAAATATCTAAAGGGGGAGTGTCACGAGGATGGAGCCAGGCTCTTCTCGGTGACAACCAATGACAGGACAAGGGGTAATGGGCTGAAACTGGAACATAAGAGGTTCCGCTTAAACTCGAGCAGAAACTTCTTCTCAGTGAGGGTGACGGAGCCCTGGCCCAGGCTGCCCAGGGAGGGTGTGGAGTCTCCTTCTCTGGAGACATTCAAGACCTGCCTGGACACGTTCCTGTGTAGCATTATCGAGGCGTTCCTGCTCTGGCAGGGGGATTGGACTTGATGATCTTTCGAGGTCCCTTCCACTCCCTGACATTCTGTATTTCTGTGATTCAAAAGCGTTTAGTGTTGCTGCGAGAGGGAGTTGTTTTGAGGTTGGCAAATGGAAGCACGTGGGGGAGGTATTGAAGGGTCTCATAACAAGTTTAGAAAAAGGACTTTCGTAATCGATGTATTCATTCCTGAAGCTCCTCTCTTGATGCTTTCCCAAGTCAAGCTGATTCTTTTTTTTTTCCATATTCTCTTACTTAGTCTGGTCCAGCCTTTCACTATACAAACACCCTGAATAACAAGGAATCCCCTGGATGTGTTTAAAGGTCGTTTAGATGTGGTGTTGGGGGAGATGGTTTAGGGATCGGCTTTGTAGAGTAGGGTCAGTGGTTGGACTCAATCCCCAGGGTCTTTCCCAACCTGAATGACTCTATGAATATGCAAGACAAGATAAATTTCGGGTCGAGATGTTAATTTTTAACTCCTTACTTGTTTTCTGGAGAACAGCTGTAAGAAGACATGCTCTGAGCATTGAACCTTCTCTTTTTCACGATCTGTGGGATCATCGTGATCTCCGCCCTGCAGACGTGTGGATTTTTCATACCTACCCCTGGGATATTTACTTCGTCCTCCCACAGCCGCGTGTCGGCCACGCAAACACCACGGAGCTGCTAAAAATAAAATGTCAGTGTGTAAGATGACGTGAGCGCGTCCCTTCTCCCTCGTAAGCTGCGTTCTTCCATCCTGAAATTAATTTCTCGTCCCTTTTGTGAAACAGAAGAAGGGCAAGCGGTGGTGGTGACGAGGAATTGATGGGTAACGGCCTGGTGACTTAGGCAGGGAGGGAATTGGAGAGCAAGTAAAAGAGCATTAAAGGGCTGCTTTGAGTTCAGGCTCAAACAAATGTGACTTTTCAAAAAGAAAAAAAAAAAAGAGGATGCAGAGAAAGCGAAAGAAGGAAGTCAGAGGAAGCACCAAAAAGTGCCGTCACGGAGGACTGCGTGTTTTCTGGAGAGATTTAACCGTCGGGGTAAAAGTATTTTCAGCCTCAGCCGTTCTCCCGCAGGCAAAATTTGAAATTTCGAGGCGAAACAGAAAACCAGAAGCTACTCGCCGTTGTGGCATCTGCTGTGTGGAGGACCCTTTGAACAGAACGCATGACTGAATAGGGTTTGGGGTTTTTTTTTAAAAGAAAAAACGCCAACAAGCACTTAAGACCTTTAAAAAAAAAGTCAAAACTCAGAGGAACTTCAGACTCTGCTTTTGTCTCGAGTGTATAAATAGTTCCTGAGGGGTTTCACAAAGGAAGGTGGTTCGACATCCCCGTAGGTGCCCTGCAAAAGCAGGTGGTTTCACCTTGACAACGTTAAATTCAGAGAAGACTGATCACCAGATAACGAAGTGGAAAAATCAGAGTATTTAGAGTTTTGCCTGTCGTGGTTAAACAATACATTTAGGGCCCGTGTGTCTGTGCTGGGCTCAGGACTTGCTCCTTTCCTTAAGTTTGACGTAAACCATGAGGAATGGTTGCCAACCTCCTGGTTGCGTGTCCTTCCACTCTACGGGGCTTTGAGCTTCTCCTCTACCCAAAGTCTGTCCTGCCAATCTGTGAATCTGGTTTCTTCTAGTACAAGGAAGAAGATGCGACGCATCACTTGCGATAAAATCAGAGCTTCGCATAGCTTGTCAAAGAGAAAGTTAGGGAAGAAGCACCTCAAGATGTTTTTATGGATTCTTAGGCAAGAAGAAACCGTCCTTAAGGGCATTTCAGTTCGGTATAGAGGCGTCGAAATGGAACCTGGAAAAAATCAGTACCAAGGCTGAGGATACTTACTTGGAGTTATGAGGAAATGTTGTGTTTTCTAACATTTGGAGTCTTTTTCCTCCGATGAGTACAGGGGCTGCAGGTTGAAATCCATAGTGCCCAAAACCTAGACAGTTGCATTGGTATCTTAAGGCTTTAGGCTGTGAGGAAAAGAAAAATTAGAATATTTCATGGTGCCTTGAGGCAGCTAGAGCTGGCAAGAGGAGGTGATGGCCGATCTCGGATGGGTTTCAGTGGTGGTGGGATTTTTCTCTTTGACTGGGCTTGGAGGGGAGGGGCAAAGTTGCTCAAGTGTTGCAAATGGAATAATGAGTATCTGGGAACTTGGCTCATCGTTTCTTGAGAAAAGGGTCTTTTGAATTCTGTGGGGCAGGAAAGATATTAGAAGGTTTTTAAGCATTGGGGCTTGATGACCAAGAGCATTGCCTTGAATAATTTTTGGAGTTTGAGCCTGTTAGAATTGTCCCAACAAATACTACTCTGGATCAGGTCCCACTCAAAACGACGTGTGATTTTGCCCAGCACTGGCTGCTTTTGAAAACCAGGTATTTTTGTGATCATACCTCAATGTTTTTCTCAGCTTTCCGTCTTTCACACTGGTTTTAGCAGTTTTGAAATTTCCTGGGATTCCTTTTTCTGTAGCTGCCGGTCACGAATGGTGTCCCCCCAGGACTCAGTGCTGGGGCCACTCTGTTTCTATCAGTGATTTGCTGATGACACCAAGCTGGGAGGAGTGGCTGACACGCCAGCAGGCTGTGCTGCCATCCAGCGAGACCTGGACAGGCTGGAGGGTTGGGCGGGGAAAAATTTAATGAAGTATAACAAGGGTAAGTGTAGAGTCTTGCATCTGGGTAGGAACAACCCCAGGTTCCGGTATAAGTTGGGGAATGACTTATTAGAGAGCAGTGTAGGGGAAAGGGACCTGGGAGTCTTGGTGGGCAGCAGGATGGCCATGAGCCAGCAGTGTGCCCTTGTGGCCAGGAAGGCCAATGGCATCCTGGGGTGTGTGAGAAGGGGGGTGGTTAGTAGGTCGAGAGAGGTTCTCCTTCCCCTCTACTCTGCCCTGGTGAGACCCCATCTGGAATCTTGTGTCCAGTTCTGGGCCCCTCAGTTCAAGAAAGACAGGGAACTGCTGGCGAGAGTCCAGCACAGGGCAACTGGGATGATGAAGGGAGTGGAGCATCTCCCTTATGAGGAAAGGCTGAGGGAGATGGGGCTCTTTAGTTTGGAGAAGAGGAGGCTGAGGGGTGACCTCATTAATGTTTACAAATATCTAAAGGGTGAGTGTCACGAGGATGGAGCCAGGCTCTTCTTGGTGACAACCACTGATAGGACAAGGGGTAATGGGCTGAAACTGGAACATAAGAGGTTCCGCTTAAACTCGAGTAGAAACTTCTCAGTGAGGGTGACGGAGCCCTGGCCCAGGCTGCCCAGGGAGGTTGTGGAGTCTCCTTCTCTGGAGACATTCAAGACCTGCCTGGACACGTTCCTGTGTAGCATTATCGAGGCGTTCCTGCTCTGGCAGGGGGATTGGACTGGATGATCTTTCGAGGTCCCTTCCAATCCCTGACATTCTGTGATTCTGTGATTTGGACCAGGAGATGGAGTGCACCCTTAGCAAGTTTGCAGATGACACCAAGCTGGGTGGAAGTGTCAATCTGCTGGAGGGCAGAGGGATTCTCAGAGGGATCTGGGCAGGCTGGATCAGTGGGGCCAAGGCCAACTCCGTGAAATTCAATAAGGTCAAATGCTGGGTCCTGAACTTCAGCCACAACAACCTCCAGCAGTGTCACAGGCTTGGGGGAGGAGTGGCTGGAAGAGATTGATCATTGATGAGGAGACCTGATCACTCTCTACAACTCCCTGACAGGAGGTTGTAGCAGGGTGGGGGTTGGTCTGTTCTCTCTAGTGACAAGTGATAGGATGAGGGGAAATGGCCTCAAGTTGCACCAGGGAGGGTTCAGGTTGAATATGAGGAAGAATTTCTTTACTGAAGGTTGTCAGGCGTCGGAACAGGCTGCCCAGGGAGGTGGTTGAGTCGCCATCCCTGGAGGGGTTTAAGAGATGGGTGGATGTTGAGTTGAGGGACATGGTTTAGTGGTGTTGATAGGGCTGGGAAAAGGTCAGACTCGATGATCTTGAAGGTTTCTTCCAGCTAAAACTGGTCTATGATTCTATGATTGAGTAGATTTGTTTTCATGAAGATATATATATCACCTAACTGGAGATGGGTAATTAGGCACTTGAGGTTATCAAGATGACCCAATTATTGGATGAGGGAAAGGTGGTAGATATTGTCAATCTAGACTTTTGAAAAACATTGGACAGTGTTCCACATAGAATACTCATACAGAAACCGGCAGGTCATGGCCTAGATGAGCGTATGATCTGCTGGATAAAGCCTTGGTTGGACAGATGGACCCAAAGAGTGGTGCTCAGTGGAGTTAAATCCAGCTGGTGGCCGGTCACAAGTGATGTTCTGCAGAGCTCAGGGTTGGGACACTTCAGCATCTTTATTGAGGACCTTGATAAGGACATTGAAGGTATCATTGGTAAGTTGGCAGATGACATCAAGTTGGGTGGGAGTGTTGATCTGCACAAGGATAGGGAGGCTCTATGGAGGGACTTGGGTAGATTAGATCGATGGGTCAATGGTAACGGTGTGAGCTTCAACAGGGCCAAGGGCCAGGTCCTGCCCTTGGGCCACAACAACCCCGGCAGCGCTCCAGGCTGGGGGCAGGGGGCTGGCAGCTCTCTGGCAGGAAGGGACCGGGGGGTTCTCATCGACAGGCGGCTGGAGACGAGCCAGCGTGTGCCCAGGTGGCCAAGAAGGCCAACGGCATCCTGGCCTGTGTCAGCACTGGTGTGACCAGCAGGAGCAGGGAGGGGATTGTCCCCCTGTGCTGGGCACTGGGGAGGCCACACCTTGAGTGTTGTGTCCAGTTTTGGGCACTTCAACCCAAGAGAGATCTCGAGGGGCTGCAGCGAGGGCAGAGGAGGGCGACGGAGCTGGGGAATAAATCTGATGAAGAGCGACTGAAGGAGCTGGGGCTGTTGGGTTTGGAGAAGAGGAGGCTGAGGGGAGACCTCCTCACTCTCTGCAACTGCCTGACAGGACGGGGTGGAGAGATTGGGGCTGGTCTCTCCTCACGGGTAATGAGCGACAGAACCAGAGGGAACGGCTGCAAACTGCACCAGGGCAGGGTTACACTGGGCAGGAGGAGGAATTTTTCCCAGCAAGAGCAGCCAGAGCTTGGCACAGGCTGCCCAGGGAGGGGGTTGAGTCCCCATCCCTGGAGGGGTTTAAAGACCGTTGAGATGTGGGGTTGGGGGAGATGGTTTAGGGATGAGCTCTGTAGAGTAGGGTCAGTGGTTGGACTCGATGATCCCAGGGGGCTTTTCCAACCTGAGTGATTCTATAATATTGCAGCCTTTTTTAACAGCCAATGTGCAGGCTATCTTTTGCTTGGTGTCTGCTTTAGGTCTCTGCTTTCTTCATTCTCTGTTCCCAGGGAGCTCTTTTCCCCGTAAGTTTAGTTCAGACCCGTAATTGCTCTGCTCTCCCCGTCACATCTTGCAAGAAGATAAAGCTCTGCGTAACTCCCATGATTTCCATGGGGAGAGGGGGAATGCTTTCATCCTTCCTCGCAAGAAACTTCTCAGTGCCTGAGACCTGAACGTAACAGAGGGCTGGGAACAGCTTTTCGTGCGCTCACGTGGTCCATGAGGTTGGCAGGAACCTCTGGAGATCGTCTGGTGGAACCTTCTTGCTCAGAGCAGGGTCGGCTGGGACATGGTCCTCAGGACCAGCTGGGTTTTTGTAAACCTCCCACGATGGAAACTCAACAACCTGTTCCAGTATTTTGACCATATGCACATTCATTCTTACTTTTTTTTTCTTCTAATATTGAACTGGCATTTCCTGTTTTTGAGTTTGTGCCCATTGTCTCTTGTCCTTTCCTTGGTTACCGCTGAGAAAAGTCCGGCTCCGTCTTCCACAAAGATGGAAATAAATACTCCCATCAGGTATTTTGACACAGGGAGGGGATCCCCCTTCACCCTCACACCCAGAAACCCGTGAAACCAGTGATAGAAAACGCTTTGAAAAATCACTTGTGGCTTAATTTTCAATAACGTGGCCCAAGGCGTGACGCTGGGCTTGGCATGTTTGGCTTGTGGCTTGAGTCCCCGCCGGTGGGAGGATTTCAACTCCAAGCAATGCAAAATCTGCTCTTTTCAGGGCTCTGGGAAAGAAATGCAGTTCCAACCCTTGTCGAGGCAGCTTGGAGGGATGGTAGCCACGGGCTTCTGGGAGCGTGGAAATAATAACCAGGAAATAGTTTGAAATTATACCCAGAGAGGCTGGAATAAGGTTTTCCTGTTGTGTGGTCACGTGGAGATCATCTGCCTTCTCCGGAGTCAAGATGAGGCACTTTCTGCAGAGTGTCTGCGTGTCCCGACGACTGGAAAACAGGACTTTGAACAAAGCTATGAATTTATCCAGAAATTATTTCTGCCAGAGATACAAGAACTCATCATCTTGTGAGGATTTTTTTTATAAAAAACATTTTATTCTTTGTATCTTTTTTTGTTTGTTTATTTTCTGTCACGATTTTTTTGTTTTCTTCCCCTGCGTTTGAACTAAATGTCACAGTGAGATGTCGTAGCGAGCCTGGGCTATTTATAGTGGGAAGCAGCAGTATCTTGACTTTCAAAGTCTCTAGCACAGAATTGAAAACACGACTTTTCTGGTCAGGAAATGGCAAAGGTTTGTTTTGAAATAAGCAGTAAAAGGAGAGCCTGTAGTATAAACAGCTACTTTGGGGTGCTGTGAAGGAGGGGCAGCGCCCGTGTGGACACCGGCTCTGCGTGAAGCGTTACTGATCCTGAGCCAAAAGTGAGATTTATTTATTATTTTTCTGCTGCGATCGCCGTTCTCCTTGTCCTGACAGGTGGGTTGAAGAAGACGCTCTTCCCTCTGTCGTTACAACTTTGGGACCTTCCCTCCTTTCGGCGATTTTTCAGCTCTGAGAAGGGCTGTCAGAGGAAGGAAAAAAATGCGAGTTACTTCCCTCTATTGTCACGGGGGAGACTGGACGTGTCTCACCGTTGCAGCTGGGGATGCGAGCGGTTCACGTTCGCTTGGTCGTGTTGCTTTCAGATCAAAATATAGAAGGGTTTGGATCAGAAGGGACGTTAAATATCGTCTCGTTCCGTGGGCAGGGACACCTCCCACCAGCTCCAAGCCCCCTCCAACCTGGCCTTGAGCACTTCCCAGGGATGGAGCATCCACAGCTTCTCTGGTCAACTTGTGCCAGGGTCTCACCACCCGCACAGAAAAGAATTTCTTCCAAATATCTAATCTAAATCCACCCTTCTTCAGTTTGAAGCTGTTACCCCTCGTCCTGTGATAAGGAATAAGATGTGATTTCAACAGTCCCTGGTGGCGGGAGGTATTGTCCTTCGGTGCCATCTCCCGATGCTTCACCCTGCACCTGGGAATTAAAGGACGTCCTCATGGACCATCCCACCCAGCATGGACTGAGCGTGAAGGGTCTTTGGGGGGCACGTGGTGTAGAATCCCACAGTGGATGAGGTGAAAATCTAGTGTAAAAGATCAAGAAATGCTGGTTCAGAAGCTCTTTGAAAATATTTTTTTTATACTTTGGTTTCATATGTTCTCAAAGTACGTGGGACACATCCCCTTCTCATCCTATTTGGCCTTTTTTCTTAACAAGTATGTAGTAATGAGATAAGAAAAATCACTTTTAAAGCAGTCTAACTAGAAATTTATCTGTCTGTTGGGTTTTTTCCCCCCAGAGTCAAATGTTGTTATTTAATTGAAAAATACAGCCTACTCTTTACTTAGAGGCACCACAGTGCTGCCTTTTGTAATAAGTTAAAATAGGAACATGTGAACTCCTTAGGGAAAAAAAAAAAAAAAAAAAAAAGAATTGACCTAAATTGTGGTTAAAATCCTTTTGGGAATGAAAAGGTTTCTGCTCAATTGTTTTTCGTAAGTGCTGTGTTTTCTGTTTTTTCCTTGGTTTGTTTTGGACGTGGAATGGAAATGCTATATTGGTTTGAGAAGAGGTTAAAAACAGCATGAGAACAAACCACAAGAAGTAGGAAGTAGCACAAGTTTAGTGAGAACAAAGTCTTGTAGCTGCAGCGTTCCCAGAAATAGGAATATTTGTTTTCCTCTCTCGACTTTTACTCCTCCGTTCTCCCTGCAGCCGCATTTGGACCGGGGTGACGCACGGCGCTCACCAAGGGCGAGCTCCCACTTTCCAGTGTTTCTTAGCGTTGACAAAAGTCTCTGGAGAAGGATCTGAGTGCTCGTATTTTTATTTTTTTTCCCCACTGCATCCGTCTGCGGTTGGATGCAATAGCTGTCAGTGAGCACTGTGAAACCTCCTCTGTATATTATATAGGTCCACGGGTGACCACGGCACGGTTTTAGCTCTGACTTAATGGCTTTTGCTCAAAGCTACCGTGTAGATGTGCAACGTGCAAGCCCAGAATGACTAATTTGACATCTGTTGGGCTGCCTTCTCTGTAAAGCGACGATTTTTTTGGTCAGGATGGAGCTTGGCTAGCTTTGCCTTGAGGACGCACACACACACTCGTTCAGTTCTTCCTTCTGAATTTGTCCTGAAGGATGGACCAGTTCTCCTTCAACAGATGGGACCGAGGAGACCAAAATAACAATAAAGACCTGATAAAGCATCTTATGACAAAGCACCCCGGAACTGTAGAATCATAGAAAGTGTTGGGCTGGAAGGGACCTTTCAAGGTCATCTGGTCCAACCCTCCTGCAGGGAGCAGGGACATCTTCCACTAGATCAGGTTGCTCAGAACCTCGTCCAACCTGACCTTGAATATTCCCAGGGATGAAGCATCTACCACCTCCCTTGGCAACCTGTTCCCGTGTTTCACCAAGATGCTGCAAACCAGAGCTGGCCGAGTTCAGAGGGCACAGGGCAGGGCTTTATCACAAATAATTGTTATCAAATGGCTTTGTTGCAAATAACTGTTACCAGGTTAGACTGATAGTCTTGAGTCAACTCGCTGAGCAATTGCTTGCTCTCATCACCCACTGTAGGGCTCCGAGTCACCGTTGGGTCAAGGGTAGCACAGGTGGAAGATCGTTGTGGCCATGTTGAGGAACCTCCCACTGGATAAACTGTGGTTGGGGAACGGGGGTTGCAAACTTAGAACTTGAGGGTAAACACAGGCTGGACCATTCTCCTTCTCTCAGTCAACATGCAGGAACACACAACTCTGGAGCTGGAGCTTTAGTCCACTTGCAAGAGCTGAGCAGAAGGAGTCATCTGAGAAATTGCTTGTCTCGATTGTACGTGATGTCTACAGATGGGGACAGGGATGTGGGAAGTGGTGGCACGCAGATGCCAACAGGACAACTGGAGAGGAACTGAGGTGCAGCTCCTGTTGCGCTGAGACACGTGAGCCCTGGTTTGCACCCAGAGGGTGGGTTTGGTGGTGGCACACTTGTGTGCTAAGCTCACAAAAGCTCTTCAAGGAAAACGAAGTTATCAAGTTCCTGACTGAGGTGGACAAGGCACCCCATTACCTCATTCCTCCTCACCTTCCAACAGCAGAAAATAAATCTTAAACGCCCCGACTTCGTTCTTAAAGTTATTGAAAATCATTTTTCCTCTCCGAAGACTTTATTATAAGAATGATGTTTGTTTTCCTTACAAATCACACCCTTGTCCTGGGTTCTGGCAAAAAGGATGCTCTTTGTGTAGCTGCCAAAGGACTTCATGGTTTTCCTTTCCCTTCCCCTTCTTCCCTGTCCTTTCCTTCCCAGACTTTATGCTCATGCCACAGTAATCTCTGGATTTAGCAGGACGGCTGTAACATAACGAGTGGAGCTTTTTAGTTCAAATCTAAGCGAAGTTCCCCTTGGAAATCACCAAGAAATTCCTGAGGTGGTCAGGATGACTGTGGAAAGTATAAGGCAGTTTCCTCACCAAAGTTTTATAAGATCTGGTTTCTCATGCCTTGCAGATCACCGCGCAGACGAGAGGCCTGCTCTGGGATGGGATGAGTGGGAGGAGTGTCCGTGGCGTGCTGGCTGGGCTTGGTGATCTCAGAGATCTTCTCCAGCCTCAACAATTCTCTGATTCTGCGATTCTGTGGCACGAAGCAAGATCTCGGTGTTGTGTTGCACATGTGTGTTGCCTTTGGAGATACACCTGAGCTACCCCACAGGTTGATGAATCCCATGGGGCCATCAAGAAGCAGGAAGGAAGGAAGAGGACTTCTTCTGTAGCCTAGGACTGGTGACCTCAGTGGGTGAGCTGACTGCTGAGCTTGCAAACTTCAGGCTTCCAGTCATGCCATGGAGAGGCGTGGTGACCTCCACTGTGCAGTCACCACAACTGTCCCATGGGCTGTGTGAAAAGTCCTGGGTGGGATGTAATTTTGCAGTACAACAGCCAGGACAGAAGTGATACCAACCCCAAAGGTCCTGCAGAGTCTCCTGTGAGGGATCTCACACGCCTTCATCCTCCACATTGGTTTTTGTCCATGTGCTCTCTGGTGGTATCTCTGCAAAGGAACAAGTCCATGCTCCAAAATCATTCACCCTTCCCTGCACACCCCATTTGCTCCAACATCCTCTGGGAACATCCCTTAAAGCAGCTCCTTTGTTGGGTTTCGAGATCACTTGTGAACCCTGGAAGATAACAAGCAGTAGGACCACCAGGATGCACTTGGATTTTGTTCCTGTGGACAAGGGTGTCTGTTCCTCCTGCAGACTGATGATTCCTTTGTTCCAACTTTTCATTCTGCGGGTTTATCAAAATTTAAATGCTGGTGGTTTGAGCCATGGACTAGATGATTTCTTAGAGGTCCCTTGAGCTCCGACGATTCTGTAATTTGTTGTGTTCCACCCGTCCCGTTCATAGAATCATAGAATGTTAGGGATTGGAAGGGACCTCGAAAGATCATCAAGTCCAATCCCCCTGCCAGAGCAGGAACGCCTCGATAATGCTACACAGGAACGTGTCCAGGTGGGTCTTGAATGTCTCCAGAGAAGGAGACTCCACAACCTCCCTGGGCAGCCTGGGCCAGGGCTCCGTCACCCTCACTGAGAAGAAGTTTCTTCTCGAGTTTAAGCGGAACCTCTTATGTTCCAGTTTCAGCCCATTACCCCTTGTCCTATCAGTGGTTGTCACCGAGAAGAGCCTGGCTCCATCCTCATGACACTCACCCTTTAGATATTTGTAAACATTAATGACGTCACCCCTCAGTCACACTCTTTGTCGTAGAGCGTGCGTCCCTCGTTGCCACCAAACCACCGCAAGAAGCCCCATGAAACGGGGCAATCTCGCTCCCACAACTCTCCCTGTCCCACGTGTCTGGTCCAGCAGACTCGTCTTCTGCTTCCCTTGGCCAGACGTGTTGCGTGCTGCAGCGCAGTAAATAGTGACTTACGTTGACATAACACTTGCTATTGCTGCCGTTGGAGCCTCGCCAAAAATATTGTTAGGTTTATTTGTCAGATTTTAATACCAAAACATAAATAATCCAACCCAAGAGAGCTCAGTGCAGATACCTTCTGGTTGGCTTGGCAGGGACCCAGCCTCGCTCTGTGTTGACACAACACGCTCCATGCTGAGCACAGTGTGTTGGCTATGGCCTTCTTCCTCCCGGTTCGTGGCGGGGACGTTCCCGCTCTGCTGTCACGGTGTGTTCCAGTTCATCCTGTTCTTCCATAAACCATCCATTTGGGAAAAGCTTCCTCTTCTTGCCAGTGCCTTGTGCTGATCTGTCTTCTTCACCACTAGATGATTTTTGAGGTTCCTTCCAATCTCTAACATTCTGTGATTCTGTGATTCTCATGAGAGAGGAGTCACCATGGAGGCTGCTTGTGAAAGGAACCCTGGGACTTGCTCCTGGTTCTTCTTCCCTACAGCCTTGTATCAACATGCAATTTCAGTTTTCCATTGCTATTTAGGTGGCACCAGTCTCTTCTGTACTATGTAGGATATTGCTGGTAATAAACCAGCAAGGAGTCTGTGAGATTTCTAATGCGCCAAGGACAACGAGGGGTTCAGGGCCAGGCGTAGTGTGAATGGGTGTCACAGTTTAAACCTGGCCCACCGGGAACAAGAATCACAGAATCACAGAATGTTGGGGTTGGAAGGGACCTCTAGAGATGTCCAACCCCCCTGCCAGAGAAGGGTCACCTACAGTAGATGGCACAGGAACGCGTCCAGGCAGGTTGGAAAGTCTCCAGAGCAGGAGACTCCACACCCTCTCTGGGCAGCCTGGGCCAGGGCTCCGGCACCCGCACAGCCAGCAAGTTTCTCCTCATGTTGAGGTGGAACCTCCTGTGCTCCAGCTTGTACCCACTGCCCCTTGTCCTGTCAATGGACATCCCTGAGCAGAGCCTGGCTCCATCCTCCTGACACTCCCCCTTTCCATATTTATACCCAGGAGTGAGGTCACCCCTCAGGCTCCTCTTCTCCAAGCTGCAGAGCCCCAGCTCCCTCAGCCTTTCCTCCTCGGGGAAATGTTCTACTACACAGCCGCCTTCTCATCCCTCTCATTTAAGGGAGAAAAATCAAGAAAAAAGGCCCAAGGATTGAGATTAGGTGCTATAGAAGAGCCCGCAAAGATCATCCTGCCAAGTCTTGAGGTTCAGACCGGGCCCTCTTGCTTTCCAACCTTCCTCATGGAGAGGAGTTTGAGGTGCGACTGGATCCAGTCTCAGCCCCCGACTGCAAAGAAGTGTTTGGATCCAGGGTTCTGGCACAGAGTGGGTTTATTTCAGCTCAAGCTGGGACCCTCCGAGAGGGATCCTGAACAAAGAACTCCCTGGACAATCCAAGTTCACCTCCCCTCACACGATGGTTCAGTCCAATAGTGATATTTGGGTCTGGGGTCTTCTTGTTCCTCACTGAATCCTTTCTCTCTCTCCAGGCGTCCATTCTTTTCTTTATCTTCAATGACGCAGTTTCTGTTGATCTTATCTCTCTCAACTAACATGGGTTTCCAGCCCGTTTTTCAGCCTAAGCTCATCAGCACTGAGGCAAAAGCCCACAGTCTGGGCCCAAGGCTTCAGTAAGTCTGGCTGCTCGTGCTGAGCAACGTCACCCGTAAGACAAAACAAATTGTGATTCCTCGTAATTTTAAGCAATCCCACAATTAATTCTAATATTCTACAAGTAAACTATTTTAATCTCAGCATGGCCTCGGGGAGATTTTTGCCCCAGTGCCCTTCTTCCCCCTCGTCTTCCTCACTGACTGCAAGACAGGACAAGGGGACAGAGAGACAGAGAGGGAAACCCAACAGGTTTCCCCTTTCAGACACATCGATTATCCCAGCCTTGGAGGGTCTGACTTTTACCTGAGGCTGGAGGAGTCTGGAATTTTCACAAGGAGCCACCCCCACAGCCCTCCCACCGCTACCGAAAAAAATCCCCAGCAGACCCAAACCCACGGCAATGGGTTAAACCAAGAGCCACCCATTACTTTGGATTTTCATGGGTTTCTGCACCACAACTTCAACTTCTGTTTGCTTCTCGCTTTGACTACTGGAGTTTATTGTTTCACCAAAAAAAAATAAAATTGTTTTGTCAAAACAGTAGAACTCGGTTCTAATGGAAGCAGAAGAACACTGCTGTTGGGGAAAGGCCAACTCTTTAACTGGACATCTCCTTTCTGAAACACGAGCCCGTGGTGGTGTGTGTTTGCGTTTCTCTTTTGTAGATGCTGAAGGAGGGAGCTGGCAGAAGACCTACGTGTGTTTTGATTTAAACATATGATTCCCTTCCGCCCCGAAAAAATCTCCACCCATCTACTTATTGACATAAAAGACAAATCAAAGGGGCAGGTGTCACTCTCGGATGCCACCTGCTTGGAGCTCTCTAGGAATGAAGCCAGGCTGCTGCAGCCACGCTGCAAGCTCAGTCGGGTTTTGCGGGATCCTGTGCAGATGTTTCTCAGCAAACTCAAGCCGGAACAGCTGTAAACACGGTTTCCCGTGTGGAACAATAATGCTTAATCACTTTTTTAACGTTACAGTTCAAACTCAGTGGCAGGCTGGTCTGCTTGGGGATCACTTGACGAAGGAAGTAGCTCGAATAATCAAATTACTACCAGAAAACGCCCAAATTCTTTAATCTGGTCACACCATGTACCATGACATTGTAAATATGAGCTCTTTGCTTCTTTCCCAGACTCAAGTAGAAGAGAGAAATGATGTTTTTTACCAACTTTCATTTAGTTCCTCATTCTGCTGTTCATGCCTTCACATTTGAAGTGATGTCCAAGAGCGAACAACAATAAAAGTTCTGGTGAAGGTCCAATGTAATTCTTCATGTGATTTTTTTGCAACTCATCGAATGCTGCCCTTTAAAAGCGATGCTCATAGGCTTCAAAAACCTATTATTAATCTTTTCAGCAGCATCTTAGACTGCCCTTCAAAGTCCACGGTTGAAGAAGCTGCGATGGGATTAAGTTCACCGGTTAAAATATTTGGGCAAAATCCTCAGCTATTTGTCCTTGTGAGAAAGAGGAAGGATGGTAGTTTCCTGTGATGGAGTAATTTTCCTGTGTTAACCACCCAAGGTAACGTATGGAAGAGAGGTGAGGATTAGAGGGAATCACCATTAATTGGGAGATCATAATTAATTTCTATACCTGTGCAAAGCAAGTTAACTTTGCTTAGGATAGCAGCTCTCCTGTGGAACAACACAGGGAATTCTTTTGAGAAATGGAACTGAGTGAAGATAATATTTCCTGATAGTGAATCCAATGCACTTTCTGTTAGATTCTGATGGTCTCCAGGCGTAGATGGTGGAAACCATAAGGAATTCTTCTGGACAGGGGAACACAAAGAAGCTGTGAGTCGCGGGGATGTCACGGTTTGTGTCGTGGTGGTTATTACATGGCCACGGTTGCCATCCAGCTTGCATTTCACAGGGTGATGTAAAACTCTGGTGGAAGAGGAAAACTAAAAGCTCCGATTTAGGGTCATAAAATCACAGAACTGTTTAGGTTGGAAAAGACTTTTAAGATCATTGAGTCCAACCGTTAACCCAGCCCTGCCAGGCCCACCTATAACCCGTGTCCCTGAGCACCACGTCTCCCTGGCTTTTAAATCCCTCCAGGGATGGGGACTCCACTCCTGCCCTGAGCAGCCTCTGTCAGGGCTTCACAACCCTTTTCGGGAGGAGGTTTTTCCTAATATCCAACGTAAACTTCCCCTGGTGCAACTTGAAGCCATTTCCTTTCATCCTATTGCTTGTTACTTGGGAGAAGAGACTGAACCCACCTCACTACAACCTCCTGTCAGGGAGTTGCAGAGAGCGATGAGGTCTCCCCTCAGCCTCCTCTTCTCCAGCTGAACAGCCTCAGGTCCCTCAGCTGCTCCTCATCACACTTTTCCCCAGACCCTTCCCCAGCTTCGTTGCCCTTCTCTGGACACACTCCAGCACCTCAATGTCCTTCTTGTAGTGAGGGACCCAAAACTGAGCACAGGAGTCAAGGTGTGACCTCAACAGTGCCGAGTCCAGGGGGACAATCCCTGCCCTGCTCCTGCTGGCCGTATTATTTTTGATACAGACCAGGATGCCGCTGGCCTTCAATTCATGGAGAAGCAAGAATCGGCACCCGTAGTGCAGGAGGACGAATTCTGACTCTTCCATAGATGATGCATCTCCTATACTCTTCTGGGTGGACTTCCGTAATGGAGCTTCTAATCACAAAAGCCCTTTGCTGAAGCAAGGAAGACTGTACTGGATCCAGGTGACTGAGAGATCATCCAGCCATGGTCGCTTTTGTATCGGTCCTAAAAACCACAAGGGAGTGCTGCTATATTGGGCAAAACACGTTACCCTCACCCAGATGTTCACAAGGTGGGAAGCACAGCTGGGAAAGCAGTGGCTTCCAGGTCAGAAAGGATGCAGAAGTCCTCTTCATACAGCCTATAGAAAAAAAAAAACAAACCAAAAAATGACAGAGCACTGTAGTGGACCACGTTTCACTTCTCATCAGGACTCATCATGAGCAGACCCAATGGTGCCATGCACTCAACTGCGCCCCAGTGTATGCATATATATATATAAATATAAAAAATAATGTAGTTTATTCCAGTGGAAAACTTTTATAATAGCAAGGTGTGTGGATTTTTTTTGTGTGTATGTGTGTGCATGCAAGAAATTTCTTTCTCTCTTCTATTAACCTCTTTCTTAAAGTCCTCAGGCCTTTCTTCTCAAGTAAATACCAGCAGGTTGCTGAGCAAAACCCCTCCTTTGGGGAAAGCTTGCCCTTGGGGTGAAGTCGCTGAAGGAAGGTTCCCGTCAGCTGGGTTAGATGGTCTCTGAGGCCCCTGGCAAATAAATCTTTCGCTCTGCTCTTCGCTTCGGCTCGATGAGCATTTGTCCATCTCAGGTCTCCACAGCGTAAAAATCCGTTTGTGATTCTGAGTCACTCGGATGTTGTGTGGAGTTAGGGCTAAATAAATTAAAAATAAAATAAAATAAATAGAAAAGTGCATCTTCTAGAGTCTTCCCTCCGGTCTCCAGCCCTCCTCAGTGTAATTAATTGACTGCTGTGTCTTTCCTCAGGCTGGTTTGCCACCCCGATGTGCTGCTCATCTGCTGTCCTGGCTCAGCAGCTCCACACAGGGCCCGGTGATTTCTCTCCCTAATTGGCAGCTTTTAATTGGCAAATCTTCGCTTTCTTCCAGCATGATTCCTCCCTTCTTTGCAACGCCCCTGGGTGACACTTGAACAGCAAAACATGACGGATGGCCTCTCCCAGGGCTTTCCCTGCACCGTCTGCTCCTCAAAGGGAACCTGTGCTGTTGGTAATGAGCAGTGCTCGTTTTTCAGCCTTACTTTGCCATTAGAATCACAGAATCATAGACTGGTTAAGGTTGGAAGGGACCTTGAAGACCATCTCGATCCAGCCCCTCTGCCCTGGGCAGAGACACCTCTCTCCCACCAGCCCAGGTTGCTCCAAGCCTCGTCCAACCTGGCCTTGAACCCTTCCAGGGATGGGGCATCAGCACCCTCCTTGGGCAACCTGTGCCAGTGTTTCACCACTCTCATGGGGAAGAATTTCTTCCTTCTATCTACTCTAAATCTCAGTTTCAGGCAGTTTCAGGCCACTGCCCCTTGTCCTGTCACTCCAGGCCCTTGTAACAAGCCCTTCTCCAGCTTTCCTGTAGCCCCTTTCACATACGGGAAGGTCGCTCTTAGGTCCCCCCGGACCCTTCTCCAGGCTGAACAACCCAGCTCCCTCAACCTGTCCTCCCAGCAGAGCTGCTCCAGCCCTCTGAGCATCTTCGTGGCCTCCTCTGGACCCTCTCCAGCAGCTCCACGTCCTTCTCGTGCCGTGGGCTCCAGAGCTGGCCGCAGCACTCCAGGTGGGGCCTCCCCAGGGCAGAGCAGAGGGGCAGAATCCCCTCCCTTGCCCTGCTGGTCACACTCCTTTGGATGCAGCCCAGGACAGGGGTCGCTTTTTGGGCTGCAGGTGCTCCCTGCCGGCTCCTGTTGAGCCTCTTGTCAGCCAACACGGCCAAGTCCTTCTCCTCAGGGCTGCTCCCAATCCGGTCTCTGCCCAGGCTGTGTCTGTGCCTGGGATTGCCTCGACCCAGGGGCAGGACCTCACACTTGGCCTCGTTGAACCTCCTGAGGTTGGCCTAGGGCCACCTCTCCAGCCTGTCGAGGTCCCTCTGGATGCCATCCATGCCCTCCGGCGTGTCGACCACCCCACACAGTTTCGTGTCGTTGGCAAACGTGCTGAGGGTGCCCTCTATTAGGTTATATAGAATCATTGAATCATAGAATAACATTGGATTGGAAGGGACCTTTCAAGGTCATCTAGTCCAACCCTTCTGCAGGGAGCAGGGACAACTTTGACTAGAGCAGGTTGCTCAGAGCCCCATCAAACCTGACCTTTATATGTTGTTTATATATATAAAGATAACATACATATATATATGCGTGTGTATATATATGTCTTCATTACCTAATTCCAGGCCAAATTTATGAGTCCTTAGAATTCAAAACTACAACCATACAGATGTTACCACTCAAGGTAATGTCCAAGGTGTAGGTAGTTCTGAGAGAAGATAAAACATTTTTCAGAGCTTGGCTGCAGAAAATTTGGATGGGTTCAAAGGGTTCAAAGACGTTGTTCATCAATCAGCCCACACTGACAGTAGCTGAAATCCACTCCCTAGCCTCAATTCCAGCTGATCACACCCCGAGATTTATTTTTTTCAGACGAGAAGGAAATTACTCGTTTCATGTTGAATTTGGTTGGCCTCGTGCATACGCTATGGGAAAATAGGGACTTCCCAACACCGTTAGCTAGCAGCCAGGTTTGCAGCACTTCTGGCAACTTTTATAGCTTTATATGCGTAAATCAATGCACATAGAGATATATACATCTTGAATAGTGTACACCAGCTACCAATTGGCTGAGCCTACTGCTTTCTGGAAGCACATGACAGCAACTCCTTGCCTCTTCCCTGGAGCCACCACAGGTTGCGTGGCTCAGCATCAGTGATGCTGAGATGCTCTGGGGAGCAGCCACAGCAACTGAGCTTTATCAGCTGCTGATAATATTCATTTTCCTTCCTCCTGGCCCCAACAAGCCAAACAGGGTCAGAGCATGGTCCTGAGCATGGTCCTGTGGTTGTCAAGACCTTGATTGTCAGCAATTGGTGTTAGTGCAGAACAACGGGAGATGCTTATTCATGAACCTGAGCACGTGCTTCAGGGTAAAATCCCCCAGGATGTACAGAATGAAGCAAACCCCAGCTGTTTGCTGAAATGCAGCTGCAAATAATTGTTTCTTGACGGCACAAAGCAACACCCCACTTCAGAATCAATCTCTTCACGTCGCTGGGTTCTTTGTTCTATGCTTTAAATGGTTAACTTCACGTCTTAGCTGGTCCTCCTCATACTTTTGTAGCTGTTCATAAATACACCGCAGTGAATTCCATTTATTAGATCACATTTGCAGAGTAGCGTAGATGTGAACGGTATTTTACAGACTCCAGATAAGACATACTCCCTGTCTGGGAGACTGAAATCTGAAGTAGTCAAGTTAAACACATCGCAGAACATGAGAAAATATTTCGTTGCAAGGATTATCTGGGGTTACCAGCGATTGGGAAAGAGGAGTGCTGCTTGGAGAGCTGAGTTTTAAGCAGCCCTTTGAAGAAAAGAGGGATGTTTGACAGATGAATGCAGGGAAGGGGCAAAGGCTCAGTGCCAAGAATGCAAAGAGACAAAAAAAAAGAAATTATATGAAAAGACAGAGATAAGCCAGTGCACCGTGAAATAATGGTCTGGATCTTGGTCCTGGCAGGAAAAATTCAAGTTATGAAGGTTGGAGGGGGCCAGTGCAGGTAGAAAAGGAGAGATCTTAGGACAGCTGTGTTTATAACTTCAAGTGTGTGATTGCAATACTGTGTGAGGTCTTGGTCTCCAAGAGGGAAGCGTGGACTTGGGAACGAAAGAAAAGAGCAAGCGATGTGCTGCAGCAAAGACGGGAGAGGAGGAAAAAAGAGTCAAAGGTGTGGGGAGGGTCGATGGAAGGTGAAGAGGTGGGATCTGGAAGGAAAAATGTGATCATTTCTGGAAAAAAAATGAAGTGTGTCTGAAATGCAGGTCCTGGTAGAGCAGGTCCCCATGGGTAGTGTCGGGATAGAGCAGGAAGAGAGGTCGGAGCCCAACACAGATGAAATGTGTCAGGAGAAAAAGTGGATAAAAGGAAGTACAGAGGACCAAAATCAGGATTCAGTCCAACACCAATACCCAGAATAAGACTAGAGGTAGAGCAGCCCTTGCGGAAAGGTCTGTAGGAATACGATCAGGGACACCTACTCCATCTCTGCTCTGTCTCAGGCATCGTTCTATCTCTCTCTTCTCACATCCAACGTGGAGACACCAACTGATTCTGCCTGGATGTGGCTATAATTGCTGATCTATTAGACTTCCAAAACCATGAATCTGTGCTTTTCCATTCTGTGCCTTCTCCTTGAGTGTAGTTATGTGTCCAAAAAGGCACGTTGCTGTAATTTGCTCAAGTACCTGAGAAAAAAAAAAACAATTAACAACGTGCTACAGATTCAGGAATTGGTTGTAGGCACCTACACGGACCCAGGATCTGGGAAACCCCCTGGCTGGACAATATAAATGCAGACACAATGAGCTGTCTCCAGCAGGGCGAAACAGAGCAGAACTATCAGTAATCGACGGGGGAGGAGGTGGGTGGATTGAAAACAAAAATAAAGAAACTCATGTAAAAAAAAAAATAAATTAGGAAGATGGTTTTCTTTCTTCATTTTTTTCTGTCTGTGCTTGGTGCAACAATTCCCAGAAAAAGAGTGAGGGTAGAAAAATAACACCCTTGCACAAGCCAAAATTTGATGATGAGTGGAAAAACAAACTCCTCTAACAGCAGCTGCTGTTTTATATGCTGGCCACAAAGCACACAGTGTTATGAAACTTGTAATAATATTTAACAACTGCAGTAATCTAGTTAATTTTTTTAGTAGATGTTTACTTACATCCTGTTTATAAGATGTCCCCGAGCATCTGCAATATTACAAAGATGTATTGTCGTGACAAGGTGACTAGAGGAGATTGTTTGCTTGGGGTGGGGGTGATTAATTAGAGTTTGATTTACAATCTATAAAATAAATGGAACAGGACAGAGTTTTGCCTGATATTAAGACAGGTCTTCAGCTAGTCCAAGTTGGCCTGGGTCATGTGAAGGATAAACTCTGATCTGCCTTTCTCTTCTTGGTTTCAATCAAAAGCATTTTACAACACTTTGTAATTTGTTTGCCTATCAGCTTTAAGGCTTTCAGCCTTATTTATATCGTATTTTATTTTTATGATGCTACTCAAAGCATGCAGATCAGATTTGGAATTGAACTTAATGGTTTCTAAAAAAAACCCTGAACCAGAACCCCGTAGATATTTACCCTCAGAGCTTTTGACTGGGGAAGTCTGGATGAAATAGGTAGTCAGGAGAGAGCTGCATAAAGATCCCAAGTTGAGGACAAATTTACCAGGTTGCAAAGTTTTCATCGGCAAACGCTCCCGTGTGAGGATGCCCTAGGAAATATCTGTGCGTGGCTGAGGAATGTCCTGCTGCTTGTGAGATGTGGCGGGGAGGAAGGGGGTGCTGGGGCATGGCCAAGTGCTTCCACAACTCCTTGACGCATTGCACACTTACCTTGTAAGCAGGAGGACAAAGACTCCATTTCTCACCGACCTGAGCCCTTCGTTGACTGGTTGGAGGCAGCGATGGTTGTAAGTTATCACTGAATTTAGCAGAGTGGACAAAGTTAGCTGGTTTCCATGCCCGGTGCAGTTGATCCCATCTCTTGTTGAAGCAAAAGTAGCAAATGAAAACCAAGAGTTGAGGTTCACCCTGTGTCATAGAATCCTAGAATGGCCCAGGCTGGAAAGGACCTTAAAGATCATTTTAATCCAACCTCCCTGTCACGGGCAGGGACGCCTCTCAACTAGATCAGGCAACACATGAGGACTGAACGGGAATCGAACCCGCGGCCTTCGGTGTTTCAGCACCACGCTCAACTGAGTGAGCTAAGCTTGAACATCTTGATGGTTGCGTTTTGCTGGTGTAGAGTGGGCAGAACGTGCATGGCCGTAACCTCCCCTCCACCCGTCCTGCAAGCCAACAAGAAGCTTCTTTCCCACGACCTGTTTGGCAGCTTCCAACAGCTCCAATTGTTTTTTAACAAAGAACCGGTGACTTGGGAAACCCTTCACCCCGATGGCTTTGTAGAGAGGTGGCAGCGTTTGTGAGAGCAGCTGAAAAACTCTCTCTCCTGGTGCGTGGAGGTGTGCAGGAGCGACTTGAAAATCAATAATGCCCGGACAGATAACAACAATTAACACACGTACGTAGTTAAACCTCCCTGCCTAAAATATCAGCTCAGAGCACGTGTTTTACCTACTCACGCTTCCCGCTAAAAATAAACAGATTCAAGTCACAAAGATACTGTGTGAGTAGGTGGAAGGGGAAAACCACCACAAGCATGGGATGGAAATTCCTCTGCGCAACATACTCAGGCTCCCTTCCCACCTCACCCTCCCTTCAGCAGTTTGGATTCAGTTTCTGGACGACTAACTCTTGCCAGCAAATACTGGGACAGCATGTCTGCTTTGTGTCTATATTGTTATCAATTATCTGCAGCCCCTGCAGCTGTATTTCCAGGCAGGCATTATCAGAAATTCTTCCTTTTTGGGGTTTTTGTTTGTTTATTCGCTCTTTCATTGATCGTTTGCTTGCTGGAGATACCAGACTCAGATCCTGAGTCTGTTTTCTGGCTTTGCCACTGACTCGCTGGCTTTGTGGGGAACTGGTTGCACTGCTGACACGTGGAGTAGTATCAATCTGTGCCCACATAAAGGGTTTTTTTTCCATCAAAAACAAAATTATCTGGCACATGTCAACGTTGTTCCGTCGCTGTTGGCTTTCTGCAGCCAGGCCAGATCACAAAGTGGCAAAGAAGGGGTGTTTGCACAGAAAAAAACAGGGGAAAATGAGGATGTTGAAGGGCCTTGTCATGTTGGTTGTGTTTGATCTGAGAAGCAGGAAAGCAACAACTCAACATCTCTTGATCGTGACCTCCATATGCAACCCAAATAGCCAAACACGTTGGCATTCCTCCCCATCCTTTCCCTGAAGGCACAAATATTGTTCCTGTTAGGCTCAGGAAATTAATTTGGACCCTCTCTTTCATTTTTGGGTTGAAGTTGCACAAGAACATGGAATTTGAGTCCTCCTAGTGTTCAGTTTACTGGAGCAGTTCATGCTCGAAAGAATATCCTGGGTTAGATATTATTTTTCACAAGGTATTTGCTCAATCTTCTAGAATCTTCTTGATATTCTACAGTTTTGTCAGAAGCTGGATAGTCCTCGCCCAATTCTTGTTTTCTAGAGAAGAGGCTCCCAGTTATTTTGGACCACAAGCCTCCAGAGTCCTTGAAACTTCTTAAAGACCAAGTTGCACTTTCTGTCCAGCTTTAAACTGAAAATATTATGAGGTTGCTGTAATTCCTATCTTTTATGCATCACTAGATGTGGCTTTGCATGCCACGTATTCAGAAACAGGGCACATTCTTGGGTAGGAACAAAAGAATACACTTTCCATCTTTGATTTTTTTTCTCATGAACTGTGTTTTTAGCAAGGGTAAGGCAAAGAACATGTCTCTCATTGGTTTTTTTTGCGTGCAGGTGTCTCTGAGGGTACAATGCCAACCACACCAACATTCTGCCGTGATCCAGAAGCCATGAACTTGCAGTGGCAGCATCTCTGCTGAGAGAAGTTGGACCTGTACTCAATGATTTCTTAGGCTCCCAGCCTCTTTTGCAAGATCTGGTGATTTACCAGGCCATTTTTCTTTCCAGGATCAACCATTGCATCATCAAGTCGCAGTCTATTTTAATTCTCAGTATCTCGTTTTCACTCAATGGGCAATTTCCCTTGTTAGCAGTTCCCTTACTCATAAAAACATGCCTTGAAAGAGTTGGTCTGATTCAAAAATGTATAAGTCCTAGAAGACTAGGAAGGAAGAAACCACCTATACATCATTTTCTTTGGAGAAGTCCATTCAGGGAAGGTAAATGAACTCACACACTTGCTTTCTTCTGTCCTTCTTGACTGTGCTGCTGCTCTGCATGGGTGAGACCACAGGGAACGAAGAGAACCTGCTACCTCTTTCTTCTCTGAGCAGACCCACGTCAGAAACCCAGCCCCACAGACTACAAAAGAGTAAATCATAGAATCATAGAATGGTTTGGTTTGGAAAAGACCTTAAAGATCTCGTTCCAACCCCCCAACCACAGGCAGGGACACCTCCCACCAGAGCAAGTTCCTCAAAGCCCTGTCCTAATGTGTGATAATGACTTTGTAAGCACAATCCGTGGTGTTCTTCTGTGATTCTGCGTCTCTTTAGCCTCGCTAACGGGTGCATGTTTCTGCTGGCAACCACAAATCCCGTTTGATTCAGGATGTAAATTCTTCTGCTTCTTGTCCCCAAGGAGGTTATGAGAAATACAACCTTGGTGCACCTGTACAATCTGCACAGAGCAGCAACTGGATGAAAGCCCAAGTTGTGGAGCACAAATTGCTGCTGTCAGTGTCTCCTGGATGGGGGTTATGGTGCTCTCCTCTTGCCTTGAACGTTTATTTGGATATTAGGAGACATTTCTTCACATAAAGGGTCGTCAAGCCCTGGCAAAGGCTGCCCAGGGCAGTGGTGGAGTCCCCATCCCTGGAGATATTTAAAATCCGTGTAGATGTGGTGCTCAGGGACACGGATTAGTGGTGGGACTGGCATTGCTGAGTTAACGGTTGGACTTGATGATCTTAAAGGTCTTTTCCAACCTAAATGATTCTATCATTCTATGATTTTTGTTGTTATGTGTTCTTTTCTTAAGCGTCCCATACAGGACCACCATTTCAGTCTTTTTTTTTTTTTTTTTTTTAATGAGAGTTTCTTTGTGGTTTATTTCACTAACGGCGAGAAAATAGGTAACAACTCTCAGTTTAAAAACTAAAATGAAAAATCTATCGTGCAGCAAGAAGAGCGTAGAATGATATCTTCTAGACTAACTATGAGAAAAACAAACAGGTCCCCAATTACATAGTGATCCACAGCACCGAACATCTGTCCCGAAATATTCCGGCTCAAGGCTGCCAGTAGAAGAAGGACTGGAGGTTAAGGGCTTGACCTTCCTGAAGAAACTATACTTGGCCAATAAAGGCTTTGGCCAAAAGCTTTACTGGGGGATGGATGAAGTTTCATCTCAGAGCAGAAAGTGATGCCAGTAGTTTGCTCAGATGTAACATTTTAACTGGAGATTTATTGAAATGTTTTGTTTTGGGTTTTTTTTTTTTTGCTTTGTTTTGCTATTGCTTCTCTCTGAAAAATTGAAACTTGTCCAGTAACACTCTGTTGCAGTTTTTTTTTTTTTATATGGATTATCGGACAAACTACCAAACAAAACCGTAACTCATTTTGCCAGTCGCATCTGCAGTTTGTTTTAACAAAAGAAGCTAAAAAAAAAAAAAAAAGAAAAAGGAAAAGAAAAAGCTGAGAGTCAGTTTGTAATGAAATCAGCTGAGATCTTGGCAGAAAAAAAAAATTAAAGAGCTGTTTTCCTTAGTTGCTGCCAGCATTCTTAATGTTTCCACCAGCTTCCTCGGGCATCGGGTGGACACTAAATTTGGACGATACAGTTTCCAGCACGACGTATGATGCACAAGGCTGTGTTTGTGGGAAGCATCGTGCCTCGTGGCCTTTAACTAAACACAGGTGAAACTCCCGAGTTTATTCACGAAGGCTGGGATTACTTCAGCCGTCATCATGGAGCAGAAAGATAAACACAACTAACAAAATACCATCCTGAGGCTTCAGACCATCTGCACGTTGCTCAGAGATTTAACAGAAGCTGCACACGTAGAGGAAGAAGAACGTGGGGCTCTAAAGGTGGTTGTTGGAGCTTCGTCACAGCTGTGATGGGTGGGCAGAGGTCTCCATATCTCTAAGTTAACATCTGTCTAAAGGCATCTCTGAATGGGTCCTACAGCAAAAGGGGATGTCACTGAGCTCAGGATTGTGACCAATGACCTCAGATTTGCAGTGACTGACTCTCTCCATGGATTTAAGCTGTTTATTTAAAACAAAGCTTTGCCTCCTGGTCCAGCCCAGATGTAATCAAGTGCAGCCCACACCTCGACCTTGTGAAACGCCCACTATGGAGCAGCGCAGGGGAAAGGGCCCTGGGGGTGCTGGTGGGCAGCAGGATGGCCATGAGCCAGCAGTGTGCCCTCGTGGGCAAGAAGGCCAAGGGCATCCTGGGGTGTGTGAGAAGGGGAGTAGCCAGTAGGTGGAGAGAGGTCCTCCTGCCCCTCTGCTCTGCCCTGGGGAGGCCACATCTGGAATCTTGTGTCCAGTTCTGGGCCCCTCAGCTCCAGAGGGACAGGGAACTGCTGGAGAGAGTCCAGCACAGGGCAACTGGGATGATGGAGGGAGTGGAACATCTCCCTGAGGAGGAAAGGCTGAGGGAGCTGGGGCTCTGCAGCTTGGAGAAGAGGAGGCTGAGGGGTGACCTCACTCCTGATTATAAATATGTCAAGGGGGAGTGTCAGGAGGACGGAGCCAGGCTCTGCTCAGGGATGCCCAATGGTAGAACAAGGGGCGGCAGGTGCAAGCTGGAGCACAGGAGGTTCCACCTCAACATGAGGAGAAACTTGTTGGCTGTGCGGGTGCCGGAGCCCTGGCCCAGGCTGCCCAGAGAGGGTGTGGAGTCTCCTGCTCTGGAGACTTTCCAACCCGCCTGGACACGTTCCTGTGGTGCTGCTGCCCTGGGTGACCCTGCTCTGGCAGGGAGTGGCACTGGGGGATCTTTCAAAGTCCCTTCCAACCCCAACATTCTGTGATTCTGTGTGATTCTGTGATTTATATCTCATGGAATTAACTTCAATATGGACCCAGAATGACTTCTCTCCTAGGCTAAATTTTGTAAACTCATACTTCTATTTACACCTGCTCCACCTCCATCTCCCACACCACCCTTGAATCCAACCCTGACAGAGGGAAGGGGTTTCCTTATCCAAAACCTGTCAAGTCACCAGAGAACTCACAATACCTGTGATCTCCATGTGACTGTAGCAAGGCTTTAATGACTCCTGCTTTACAGCAGTGAAGGGAATTTGCTCAGGGACCCCAGTGCATAAAACACCCCAGCTGGCACCTCTTGTCCATATTAAAATCTAGAGTGAAGACAAAGGTGTTGAAACCAGACGTTCTACAATTCTATGAAAAATAAGAGGTGATGGTTCTCGTAGCACGATGCTGTCACCTTCTCGCAGCAGCGATGCTGAGGAGGACAAAACTTGCTTTTCCCAGGGAAGCTGCCAATCAGTGGGTTGCAGCCAGAGGGGATTGACTCACCGGTATGAACTGAAGTGAGTTTAGAGTCTGAAACAAAACAGTAATTAAAATCATTGGCCTTTTTTTTGAGAAGGAAGTGAATTTCTGCTCGGGCTGAGTGGAATAAGTGGATTGGAATAATCATAAGATATGATGGTTGATTATATTCATCTGTGGATTGGAGCAGTCAGGAAAGACCAGGTTATGCTTCAGTGATATAAATGGGGAAAAAATTGCTTCAGGGTTCCTGTTAATCAGCAAAGGGTACACTCGGTGATGTATCACAGCTCCATCCCTGCAGAGCAGTGAAATCTGCTCCAAGGGTAAGTTGCTATGTAATGTTAATAATTCATGTCCCATCGTGGTGCTTTGAGCTTTTGTTCCCAGACTGCTGGTTGCTCTTTCCCCTGTTCTCCAGGATCACAGCAGTACGATTCCATGGGAGTGGAGGGTGGCCAAGAAGGCCAATTGCATCCTGTCAGGAATGTGTGACCAGGGAAGTGATTTTACCCCCGTACTTGGCATTGGTGAGGCTGCATCTCAAGTATTGTGTTTAGTTTTGGGTCCCTCATGACAAGAAAGACATACAGGTGGTGGAGAGGGTCTGGAGAAGGGCAACGAAGATGGGGAAGGGTCTGGAGAACAAGTGTGATGAGGAGCAGCTGAGGGACCTGGAGTTGTTCAGCTGGAGAAGAGGAGGCTGAGGGGAGACCTCATCGCTCTCTACAACCATCTAACAGGAGGTTGTAGCAAGGTGGGGTTGGTCTCTTCTCTGGGTAACAAGTGATAGGATGAGAGGAAATGACCTCAAGCTGCACCAGGGGAGGTTTAGATTGGATATTAGGAAAAATTTCTTTCCTGAAAGGGTTCTCAGGTGTTGGAGCAGGTTGCCCAGGGCAGGGGTGGAGTCCCCATCCCTGGAGGGATTTAAGACTTGGGCAGACCCAGCGCTCAGAGATGTGGTTTAGTGGAGGAGTTGTCAGTGTTGAGTTAATGGTTGGACTCAATGATCTTAAAGGTTTTTTTCCAATCCATGCAATTCTGTGATTCTGTGAAGTTTTTTGCTGGAAAGCAAAATCATCAAGGAAAACTTCACTGCTCACTCCTCGCAGTCGTGTCTGTAAGAAGTGCAATCGATACGCTCTCTTGCACACACGATCCGGTGTGGACAGAAATAACTGCTGCACTGATGACTAAGCAGATTGATTTCTTCCTCTACTGCACTGGGAAACCAGCACAACACCAGGTCCATCGACATTTACCGAAATCTCAGTGACCTCGGAGTTTTCCTTCCTGGAGCAATCCCTGCTTATCCAGGAACTGCTCAGAGCATCCTCGTGACTATTAAAAGCCAACCCTCAGGTAATTGCTCAATGCCATACAAAATTATCTGCCACTGCAAAAGGCAGATCAAGGCTACAGATCATCTCTGCTCGATCTTGACCATTGATATCTGTGTCTTAGCAACATTTCATTGATTTTCTGCCTTATAAACGCCGCGTGCATCTCACAGTAAATAGTACAGACGTGTGAGGTATGCTCTGGTGTGAGCATAGTGTGCCCAGGTACACTCGTGCATTTATTGGCTGCTTCTCTCCAGCCCTTTAGTCCTATCTCACCGTTGTAAAGTCTCACAAATCTCTTTTTTCTCTCTCTCTTTGAGCATTTACTCTTGGCCTGGAGTAGCCAGAGAATTGCCATTGAATAATTGTTTATCACGAAGCCTACACTGTATGGAGGTTTATAAATGCCACAGTCTTTTAATCTGAAAGACAAATCTTACCTGTTGTGTGGGAATAATGTGTAGGAGTCGCTGGTCAACACTTTTTTTCTTTTTTTGGGGCCTTTCTCAAAGTAGTTTAAGGCTCTACAGCTGTATGTAAGTTTGGTTTCACCATAGTTTAGTTTCTACCATGAGATATAAATCTCCTCCCCTTCATTTACCTGCAAGAATCATAGAATTGTAGAATCATAGAATGGCCTAGGCTGGAAGGGACCTTAGAGATCATCTAATCCAACCCCCTGCCATGGGCAGGGACGCCTCTCAACTAGATCAGGCAACACATGAGCAAGAAGCCTCAAGGAGGGCCCAGAGGGATTGAATTTCGGTATCTTCTGCCCCAAAATACATCAAAACAACATTGTTTCTACAGTGTCTGGGCCCTGTGGGGCAAAAGGGGTTGGCACTGCTTCTTAGATTTCCCCACACAGCCTCTGTCACCGCTTTGAGGTGTCCTTGTGCCATTGGGTTACTGCCTTGGTGAGTTGCTGAGCACCTCCGCGGTGGTTTCACCTCTCGTGGTGGTTTCCAGGCTGTTAATCAGCACAGAAACAGCCTCCCCAGCAACCCTTGGGGATGTCTTCACCTTGAATACATCGAGGCCCCAAAATGTCTGTCCAGCAGTGTTGGGGTCTGCACGGGTCCTTGAAGCAACGTCAGGGGTCAAGCTCCATCTCATCTTCTTCTTGTGCAGGTCAACGGAGCTGGGCTGTGATGGAGGAGCGTGAGCAGAACTGTCCACCAGATGTGACACTTAGGCGGTGCTTCCCCCATCCCTGTTGGCTGTTTTGGGGTTGGATGGTGGTGGGTGAGCAGCACTGCCCTGCAGCCCGGGAGGGGAGAGGTTTGGCAAAGACTGGGCTTGTGATGAGCAAAAGTGATCAACGCTGTGGATTTATTTCTTTATCTGCAAGATGATGAAAACCTGCTGATCTGGCTTGTCTAATGGATTTGTTTGGGGCAGCTGCTAAACTCAATTCTGTGCAATACCATTTTTAAAAAAAAGAAGGAAAAAAAAAATAGATGGAGGTTGGTTGTAGCTCAAACTACCCCTGAACTCAGTTGTCTGAGTCCCTTGTTGGGTCAAATTTTCTGGGGCAAAATCCAACATATATTGTGTGACAGGCTTGGCTTTTGATAGTCCCGATGTTTTCAGGCTTGTCTCAGCTATAAATAACTCCGAGGACTTGCAACCTGAGAAGGTTTAGCAGGATTTCATGCTACCTTCTCCTGATTTGTGACAGTCATTTCTGAGAAGGGCAGGACGTACTTGCAAACCCACTGCCGCCTTCGTGCGCGGGTAGAACTCGGTGTGAGTCTAAGCTGGTCTTGGTCCATGTGACCTCCCCCACCGTCAGATCTGGAGGGGAAAAAAATCCCCCAAACCTGCCATTGCCACTACGGCTCAGCTCCGAGAAGAATGATGCCAGACAGAGGTATGATGAGATGTTTCCTCCAGCAGCAAGGTCTCCATTGCATAGGCTGCTTCCATTTCTTCACTTCCTCTGCTCTAGTCTGACGCCGTCTTCGGCTTTCACTCCTACCTAGTGACCTTTGCATCCTCAAAGCAGCTTTATTTTAATTGCTTTTATCAGCGCTCGCTTTCAAACCTGGTTTGGGGACGTCTCATGTCTGTGTCTGGCAGAAGCTGTGTCGTTGTTCACAGAAAATACATCAGAAGCAGCACGGCCAGCAGATAGAGAGAGGTAATTCTGCCCCTTTACTCTGCTCTGGTGAGACCCCACCTGCAGTTCTGTGTTCACTGTGAGGGTGGTGAAATCCTGGCACAGGTTGCCCAGGGAGGTGGTGGAGGTTCCATCCCTGGAGACATGCAAGGTCAGGCTGGATGGGGCTCTGAGCAACCTGATCTGAAGATGTCCCTGCTCACTGCAAGGGGGTTGGACTAGATGACCTTTAAAGGTCTCTTCCAGCCCAACACATTCTATGATTCTATGATCCTATTATTCTATGATTCTATGAAAAAGGGGCTAAAGTGTAATATTTCAGCATGACACCCAATGAACCACTTCTGAAGCTCAGAGAGTTACAGGTCTGAAGGAAACAAATTCCTAAACTCTTCACTCCTAAGACCTTGAATAGATACATGGGGTGGATTCACATCAAGCTTTGCTGAGAGTCCAAGTTTCTCAAGCTGCCATTCCAAATTTGGCTGAAACTGAACTTAAGGAAACAGAGCTGCTGTCTAAGAATCGTCTGATGGACAATAACAAACAGAAGCCAACAGAGGATTAAAAAAGATTGAACAACTGACACCATGATGGCCAAGCCTGCATGGTTCTCCCTAGGCAGAGGTCTCCTGCTATCCCCCTTCAAACCACGAGAAGGCTGGACATCTGGGATGCATGCAATAGTTTCTTTCCAAGAAATGATTGCAGCCAAAAGAGAAATCATCTTGTGCAAGTTTTTACTTTCTCAAAATTCTTCATTCTTACCACATTTTTCACAGAATCACAGATTCTGTGATTTTCCCCGCCTGTGCTCCCACCACAAGGCCAGAAGAGAGCAAGTCACCAAAGTAAACCATTGGCTCACATCCACTTTCACCTCAAATTGACAAAGATTGCTCAAAGCTGGGCCAGGCACGTCTGTTGCACCAACTCAGCCAACTTGCAGCTAGAGCTTTGGCTACTTTTCCTGGATTTTAGGAATTTTTTTCATACTCCAGATTCGTAAAATCATAGAATCATAGAATCATAGAATCATAGAATGGTTTGAGTTGGAAGGGACTTTAAAGATCATCTTGTTCCAGCCCCCCTGCCATGAGCAGGGACACCTCCCACCAGACCAGGTTGCTCAAAACCCCATCCAACCTGGCCTTGAACGCAGCTTCTCTGGGCAATCCATTCCAGTGCCTCACCACTCTCATTGTGAAGAACTCCATAGTGTCTAATCTTAATCTAAGCTGTTCTAGTTTAAACCATTGACCCTCATCCTGTCACCACACACCCTTGTAAACAGTCCTTCCTTAGCTTCCTGGTAGCCCCTTCATGCTTGGAGGCCGCTAGAAGATCTTCCCAGAGTCTTCTCCTCTCCAGGCTGAACAACCCCAACTCTCTCATCCTGTCCTCGTAGCAGAGGTGCTCCAGCCCTCTGATCATCTTTGTGGCCTCCTCTGGACCTGCTCCAGCAGCTCCATGTCCTTCATGTGTTGGGGGCTCCAGAGCTGGACTCATTACTCCAGGTGGGATCTCACAAGAACAAAGTAGAGGGGTGGAATCACTTCTCTTGACCTACAGTTGGCTACAGCTCATTCTTGTTGTTCTGACACCGCTGTAACTCCTTGAAAGTACACGTTGGAACACGCGTGGCTGTTTGTGCAAAGCCAGTTGTATCTGCAGGACTTGATGCAACACTTGGTTTGATTCCAACTCTGTCTTCCTGCTGGAGCCACATCACATGTTTCCCACCTCTTGGAGATGGATAAGGCATCTCAACGGTGTTTTGGGATAAGACCTGGGTGCAGTTCCTTCTAGAGGGGAGGGGATGGGAGGCAGCCTCAGGACACATCATCTGGCCCAATGACTTGTTCAACTGCAGCAGGTCATGCTGCACGTGTCTGCAGTTGGTACACAACCCCAGAGCTCTGGCTGAGTTTTCTCTGAGGGGCTGGGGGCTTTCAGAAACATCAGGGAAGGCCACCAGGCGCCTTGGAGATAATGACCAGCATTAATGACTCAACCTGACGTTGGTGAGAAGAGCACCTGCAGTCTTCTCAGGAGCTTTTGTGACTGAGATGATGCTCTGCAACGTGCTCTGCATCTTGGGGTGAGGCGAGCACAGTCTTTCCATCACCTCCAGCCTGCTCTGGACCAGGCCCAGGATGCATCATCGTGGCCGCAACGTGTGGTGTGACCCTTCTGCATAGAGAACTACGTCACCAAGTGAGGTTTCTTTTCAGGATGTAACTGGTTGCGCAGCAACATCATGGGCTTACAGGGAGGGGACAATATAAGCTGGTTAATTTTCTTTAAACCACACATTCCTCCCCCGCCCCTCTTTTCTTTTGGGTTTAATTTTTGAAATGATCTGTTGCCTTCGTTGCCAAATACCGGTTCACCTCTTTTTTTTTTTTTTTTTTTTTTTGTGAAACCTTCGCAGCTGGGGACTTTCCACGGGACGGGTTGTTTGGAAAAAGTGATGTAAATTGTAAATCGTGTCTTAATTTGTCTTAAAATATCTAGGCCTGGGAAAACATGTCATCTTACTGAAGATAAAACACATGCTCAGAAACTCGGCAGGTATTCGCTGAAAACTCACACCGGCGATAAAAGTCACGGTTATTTTTAAAAAAAAAAGATTGTTAAAAATGTAGAGCTGATCCTAAAATGAGATAATTGGATTTATGCATCAGATAAATACTTGTTGCCTCCCTAACTTCCTACTGATAATAAGACCATATAAGAGAATTGGGTAGAAAAATGACAACTGAAGCATTTTAATGAGATTTCAATAAGCAACTTGTTGCGTTTCTTTCAGTTTTTTACTCCAACACAGAAATAAGCATGGCCTGGAGTTCAAAACCTACGTCCTGAGTTAAACATTCTCTTGTGTGATGTTTTGTTGATTAGGAGAGGGGCAAAGTTTGAGACATTCTGGGCTGTTGGTTTTTTTTTTATTATTATTTCCCAGATGATCCCATTGCTCTTCTGTGTATTTTCCAAGAAAAATACGGGACAGGATGTTGAATTAAATTCACGATGTAAATTCATGTCGTTCAGTGAAAGTTCATCGGAAGTCTTGGCTAAATGACATCTCACCAAAATAACTGCCTCTGCTTTTGAAAACTGGCGTAAAGGCTGTGAATATAGTTGTAAGTTTTTGTTTGCTCTAGCTCTATTAGACAAGAAAAGTAAAAAACGTGGGTCTTCATGCTTTGCATTTTGAAAAAAAATCATAGGACTCCAGTCATCACAGATACTTAAGACAGTGATTTTTTAAAATTTCTTTAGAACACTTAAAATTTCTTTAGAACGTTTAAACTTTCTTTTAGAACATTTAAAATTTCCTTCAGAACCCCTGAATGCAATGGGACAGCATATCTATGATCTTAAACCTAGTTCGAATAAATGTCACAGACTTAGTGCAGTGCAACTGCTTGGTAGGTGCCATATTCAAAATTACAAGTTTTTGAGAGTGCATTGCACTAGACCTTTTACGCTCTGTAGGTGTGCAAGGGGAATAAAACCTAAACCGCAGAACTTTCTAGACCGATGTTTTTCAACCGTGTTCTTAAATTAGGCTTTAAAACCTATATTTAGGCACTTCAAGTCTGATAATATTTCAAAGGTGCTGAGCACCTCTGCTTTCCATCGAAAACTTCTTGAGACACTTCTCTGAATGACATCACATTTCTCAGAAAGCCTAAATCTGGTCGGAGGCACCCAGCTTTGACTCATTTGCCTGAAAATTTCGCAGTAAAACCAAGTCTCCGAACAGAAGACTGTAAATAATTATTGAAGTGAACCCCACCAGCGCTTCGGGGACTTGTGAGAGACATGCACGGGAGTTGTGATCACTGACAGGGGAATGTGGGTTTACCAAGGAATTTGGCCACTAAAGTTGTGACAAAGACACCTCACGGGAGTAAGAAAAGTGATTTATGTTAATTGACGTCATGAAGGGGCTGGGACAGAGTCCTCAGGAATTGCAGTGTAAGAAATCACAGAATCATGGAACTGTCAGGGTTGGAAGGGACCTTAAAGATCATCCAGTTCCAACCCCCTGCCATGAGCAGGGACATCCCCCACGAGATCAGGCTGCCCAGAGCCCCATCCAGCCTGGCCTTAAAAACTCCCAGGGATGGGGCTGCCACCCCCTCTCTGGGCAACCTGTGCCAGGGTCTCCCCACCCTCATGGGGAAGAACTTCTTCCCAACGTCCAATCTGAACTGACCCATCTCTAGTTGTCTTTTTTTCCAAGCAGCACATGAGCATCCCTTCCCATCCTGGTCTGAACCCAGCCAAGGACATCCCAGCAAAGAGCAGAGCTCCTACCAGGGTGAGGAGAAATCTCCTCGTTGGGTCTTTTCCACCTTTTTATTTCTACTGAAGGCACCACTCTGCCATTTCAAGCTTTCTGGTGGTTTCAATCTAGTGTGAAATCCCTCCTCTCTTCCATTTCTCCATGCGTTGTCTACTGGAGCTGCCCCCATGGCAAGGACAAAGTAGTTCCTGAGCTGAGGACACTGGTGCAGATCCAAGCAGTCTTTTGCAACCACAGGCTGCCCTGGATGAGCATCACAGAATCACACTGAATTGCCTTTTGGCGATTGGGAAAAACCTTTAAAATCATCAGATCCAACCATTAACCTAACGGTCACAACTGGGGTGACAATTTTTCTCGTAGGCTCCTGACCTCTGTTGAAATGCCCTGAGACCACCAAATGCAGGCCAATGGACCCTCTCCAGATGACAATACCACTTTTTTCTTTTTTTTTTTTTTCACCATCATCTTCCTCTTAAAACCCAGACCTCATAGCTCTGGTAGGGTTGAGTGTGGTTTGGGTTGGGTCTCGGGAGTTGATACCATTTGCCCCAAGTCTTGAATCCATGGGGATTTGTCAAACTCCCATTCCTCCTGCCAGGAGGAAGCTCTAAGAGCAATCTGGCTGCTCTTCTGAGCTCGGAGGCGCAGCAATAACTGTGGGAGGGAAAAGTAATACAAAAGACAAATCTCAGGCTATTTTGGGGTCAGGTTTTCCACTCATGGTGCCTCCAGTTTCCACGTTTTGTGCAACGTGATGTGGGCTGTAGCCTGTGCACCTCGTACACAAGGCACGAGCCTCATCCTCCACAGACCCCCCTCAGAGTTTGCATTGTGGCCAGCAGTCTGACTGCAGCAGAAAGTTACCACATAATCTGTGGTCCACAGTGTGTTGACTTCCTGTTGCTACAGAGATTTAAAAATGATAAATAACAAGGTTTGAGTCAGATAAAATAGTCAGACCACTGACCAGAGTACCAGTTATCTATCTATCTATCATCTATCTATCTATCTATCTATCTATCTATCTATCTATCTATCTATCTATCTATCTATCTATCTATCTATCTATCTATCTATCTTTATATTTAGTTTATATTTGATGTTATTTTATATTTGATGTCATTTTATTTTTTATGTCAGTTAAAAGAAATGTAATTTTGAAAAATCTTCAGACTTTGCTGCTATAGATAAATGGCTGGTGGGTCTTGGACAAGCCATGGCAGATGCAATTCCTCACACAAGACTTTGGATGCATGTTCTGTTGATGTCACAGAATTACAGAATAGCCCAGATTGGAAAAGACCTCTAAGATCATCAGACCCAACCATTAACCCAACACTGACAAGTCCTCAACTAAACCACATCCCTGAGCACTCTTAAATATCTCCTGGCAAGGGAACTCCAGCACTGCCCTGGGCAACACATTCCGATGTTTGAGAACCCTTTCAGCAAAGGAATTTTTCCTAATATCCAATCTAAATCTCCCTTAGTGCAACTTGAGGCCATTTCCTCTTGTTCTATCATTAGTAACCTGGGAGAAGAGACCAACCCCACCTTGCTACAACCTCCTTTCAGAGAGTTGCAGAGAGGGATGAGGTCCCCCCTCAGCCTCCTCTTCTCCAGCTGAACAGCCCCAGGTCCCTCAGCCGCTCCTCATCACACTTGTTCTCCAGACCCTTCCCCAGTTTCGTTGCCCTTCTCTGGACACATTCCACCACCTCAATGTCCTTGTTGTACTGAGGACCCCAAAACTGAACACAAGATTTGAGATGCAGCCTCACTAGAGCCAAGTACAGGGGTAAAATCCCTCCCCTGGTCCTGCTGGACGCGTCTGTACGTGGTTGAGTCACTCATGACTCCCTTTACAGTCAGTAGAGAGAAGTGGGCACTTTTAGGTTGCGATTCATCTGTCTTGTTTTAGACATCTGCTTCCCAAGAAGGTGAATCGCACCCCAGGACTGTCTCCCCTTCAGTTACCAAGAGAGTCCAGAATGACTCAAACTCTAGGAGGCTTTTGGTCAGATGCATCCAAGCCTCATCCTATGCCTCTATCTCCCATCTTTAAACCGGATCCACCTTCCCCCCCAGGTCAATGTGGTCAGTTGGTTGATGTCCATGCTCTCTGAATGCAAGGAGTGCCTTATGAGTGACAACAGCTGTTTTTCACTGCCTAGGGTGTTCAGAAGTGGCATGTAATATGTTAGGTATGATAATTTACTAGTTAATTTGTGGTAGTGCTTAAAAACTCAGAAGGACAAAATAAGAAAACCACGGGAATGCACATCTAAGAGGTTCGAGTGGTATTTGAACTCTGATTTCTACCTTAATCATTTCAAATGGGGATGGAAGCCCCGTTTTTCATGGGGTTTTCCTTTCAATAAACATGCCCTCAGGTTTCACAGAGGACCTGCTTTGCTGTCGTTGCACTTGCTGAGCTGCAGGCATGGAAATGAAGATCAGAGATCGAACACTGGACTGTCTGCCATTCACTACTGATAGCTCCTTTCCTGCAGCATTTCCCAGGATTATTTGCTGGGATCTAATTAAACCATTTAAAGCTTTTCTCACTATGGAGGAAGACGTGTCCAGCCTTGATAACCTATTTGTACTGGCCAAATTTCTCTGTCAGGCTGACAGATATGACGCATGGGTTGATCACGGGTAAACCCAACCCCAACCTGAATCAGGAACCTTCCTGGCTACAAGGCAACCACTGCGTCAGGTTTTGAGCAATCTCTACCCATCTTGACCTGGGCTGGGATGGTGGTGGTGGTGAGATCTTGTCTTTTTTTCTACTCACAGCAAAAAATAACACCTTGTCGAATCATGGAATTGTTTTGGTTGGGAAAGACCCTTAAGATCATCAAGTCCAAGTGTTAACCCAGCACTGCCAGGTCACCACCTCTAACCCGTGTCCCTGAGCACCACATCTACTCAGCTTTTAAATCCCTCCAGGGATTGGGACTCCTCCACTGCCCTGGGCAGCCCAAGCCAGGACTTGACAACCCTTTCAGGGAAGAAATTTTTCATAATATCAGATCTAAACCTCCCCTGGAGCTGTTTCCTCTCTTCTTATCACTTGTTACTTAGGAGAAGACCCCACCTTGCTCCAACCTCCTGTCAGGGAGCAAGAAGGTCTCCCCTCAGCCTCCTCTTCTCCAGCTGAACAGCCCCAGCTCCCTCAGCTGGTCCTCATCAGATTTGTCCTCCAGACCCTTCCCCAGCTTCGTTACCCTTCTCTGGACACGCTCCAGCCCCTCCATGTCCTTCTTGTAGTGAGGGACCCAAAACTGAACACATGATTCAAGGTGCGGCCTCAGCAGTGTTCAGCACATGGAGAGAACAAATATATATAAATATAACCACATATTACATATATAAATAAATATAAACAAACTGTATAAATCAAAAAAGTCAGTGCAGGCGAACTCCTTTCAGAGGAGAACTGCTGCGTGCCAAGTGCTATCTTCAAACTAAAACAATGACAAATCATAAAAAAAAAAAAAAAGGTTTAGCAGAGGTTTGCTTGTAAAGTGCTCAGAAAAAACCAAAAGACGTTGAGATAATGCTGCACTCATTCACTTCCCAGGAATTTCCCTTCATGCAGCATTAGATTCATGACTAAGACTTCTTTTCTGACTCGTCTGTGCTGTAAATGGGTAAATGAAAACAATCTTGACTGTGTGGGGCAATAATTGTTTGCACCGAGGCTTTTTTTTTGTTTTTTTCCCCCTAAAACATGAAGATGATCAGATTACTAGCAGGAAAAAAAATAAAATTATGCAAGTTTACAAAAAGTACAAACACGCATACTCCCAAAATATCCCCAGGCTCAGAATTACTAACTGTTCCTGCTGAGTAATTGGAGAGGGTATGAAGAACACTTCCACATCTGCAGTGTGTCTGGGCTGCTGTTGGCAAAACTTTTTATCTGATTTTCAGGAGATCTTGATTTCTCCCAGTAAACTTCAGAGCAAAGGACCTCAGGATTCTTAGGTTTTCAGCTCCAGCCCCACTCAACATCAAGAACAGGTCTCCAATCTCTATTATAGTTTGTCTACCACAACCTACATGTATGTATTTTTCCCTCAAAATGTCATTTTTGTTTAGGTCTTGGTAGTGGCTTAAGACTTCATCTTTAATAAGGCCTTTGCTGTGTGAGATGCTCTACAAACATGGACTAAACAGGAATAACTGACATAAGTGGTTAAAAATAGAGGGGAAAAAGGATTATTTTGTATACTGTGCAGGAAATGAATTACGGAGCCAAACAACAAGAAGGGTGTAGCCAGGAACTGAACTAAGTCTTCCCGGTCCATGTATAATGATTTACTTAAAGGTCTAGGGCATAGGGTGGTGGAATTAGATGAATTTTAAGGTCTTTTCCAACCCAACCCGTTCTGTGATCCCATGATTATAAATATATCAGGTGTAGGTGGAATCTGAACTTTTAGACCCAAATCACAGGGCAAGTGTAACTTGAGAAGAGGCCTGAAGTAAGAAAAACAGCTTGTTTTTCATCGTTAGCTAAAAAAAAACCAACAAAAAAACCCGGGAAGCCCATATAGAGAGTTGAGAGAGATGGTTAAAATGATTAAAAATGATTTAATGACTGGCAAGAAATCCTTGTTTTGTATTTGTCAGAAGGAGAGTGGAGGAGGTTGCAATAGCTGAAGCACCAGGATGCTGAGAACATCGTACCTCTGAGGATGCTTAGGAGGGGCCATAGTGTGACAAAAAGAATGTGAAAAATGACCTGTAGCCTCGATGGAAAAACTTAGGGAAAATCTGAAGCTGCAGAAGACACTGTGGGAAGATGCTTCCAGGCTTTCAAGTCATCCTGACCTCATCCCTTTTAAGGATTTAAATAACTCCTTTGCATTTAATGGAATATAAGCATTTTATGCCTTTTGGCTGCTGTCCTAGGCTAGTGGGTAGATGGATGATGTCATTTATTTGCAGAACCTCAGAGCCAAGTACCCAGGTAGCTTGTCCTCACCACTGTGTGTTGGGTACCACGTTCTGTGCTGCTTGGTGCCCTCAGAACATCCTTTTGCATGTTCGTGACCTGCTGTAAAAGATGATAAAGACATTTTTCTTCCTTTTTTTTTTTTCTTTTCCTCAGGCATTTGGAGATTTTCTGATGCAAAGTGCAGGTTCCGTGTTTATGTATTTCCTTGCTCCTTGTGACGATGCTGCCTCAGGAGGCGACATCCTGGAGAGCAGGTTGTAGGCATCTCCCTTCTTCTTTGTGGGCACTAGCAAGCAGTGTCAGGCCACACAATGAGCTGCCTCTTACACAGGTCCCTTAACTACACTAAACAGCATCTTAATATGTGGAAATTAGCAACATGTGTGTCCTGTGCTAAAGCTTACTCAGCCATTCCCAACATATTTTTCTAATCCAGGTTCACTAAAGGGACAAATAAATCTTGGTCCATTCTCGCAGCCTATACACTGAATAATGTACCCGTTTGGTGGCTTAGGTCAGCAGTGGCACAAGACAGAGTAAAGAAGAGAAAGTGCAAAGTAGAGCCTGAGTTGTGTGACTTGCCCTGTGGGACGTGCAACCATCTGGAAACATCTCATCTCCCAGACATTGCTTGGAGGAGGAGGTCTTCAATTTGTTGCTACAACAAATGGTTCAGTGTAAGGTTGTGCTGCAGTGAGAGGCTTCCTCCAGTGCTCGTGCCCATCCCTTGTTTTCACAAGGAAAAGAAAAGTTTTGCTATGAGGCAGAAGTTGCCAACTGCTCCTTGTTTGCTGCCACTTCACTCCCGGATCTGTACATGAGAGATCACCCAATTGGAAATCGTTTCTGTGCTGAGGTGTGACAGCCAGTGCCTAGTTAGGTGGTCAGATTCCTGTATAGTTTTCCATCGCTGATGAATAATTTATCAATTTTGAATGTCTGCTCCTATGAGTGTGAGAATGATAGCCATGAGGTGGTGATAAATGATGTGAGAAAAGAAATACCGTTGATAAATACAGATCCTGCACTACCTGGGTCTCCAGTTCCCACAAACACAGACACTGTTGGAGCAACGGCTAGAAAACCAAACACTTGGTCACTGTCCTAGGAGCTCACCTTTTTTTCCTGACTTGTTCTGCATCAACAACCAAGTTTGCTGCATGAAACTAAATACAAAATTTTTCATTTATCCGTGAGATAAATTTGTGGTGGTGCTGTCTTCAGACAATAAACTTTGAATTCTTAATTGATGTTCTGAGCACTTCATAGACCTCAACTGGCCCATTAGTAAAGGAAGCTGAGATAGAGCCAGCAGCAAGAAACATGACAGTCGCATTTGGCTCGAAACTACAGGAATTGGTGTGTCTGTAATCAATTAGTCACCGCGTCGGCAGACCCGCAGAAGTTTTTTTTCTCATTGAACTCCCAGAACATTAAGTCTGTGCTCAGTGTCTCAGATTTGTCAGAGAGGGGAAGCACATGCTGTATCCCCCACGCTTCAAACGGATGTTAAGCTCTTTGCCTACTAAGACTGGACTCTTCAAACAGAATGTGCTCTGCAAGCCCCAGAGCAGATGATCAGAAAGCATGTAAAATATTCTCTCCTGGCTTGAGCTTCTCCTTGAAAATCCCAGGGTCCTTTTCCTAGCGAGGGCATCACCCGCAGCCCGGATTGCGCGGTCACATTTTGAACTGTGCTAAAGAAAAGCCATTTCCCCCGGGACATCCTCTGGGAACCATCCAGCACGCCCAAAGCACTGTGGCAAGGATCTTGGAAGAAGTTATTTCTCCAGTTTTAAGACCCTTTGGAGAAAGGCAGTGCCCTCTCCCCATGACCGCGTATTCGTATCTGTGCACAGCTCACAGCTGCATTCCACAAGCTGCCCACATCTGGAGCCAAATATTTATCCAGCGATTTGAAGACTGAGACAGAGAGAATCGTGAAGGCACGATGTCGTACTGGTTTCCCCAGATTCCCAGTAAGCTGAGAATTCACGGAGGTGGTGTTGTCTCTCAAGTTCATTCAGTTACAGCTCTGAATACAAGAAAAATATGGTGTGAGAGTGAATAAACGTATATGGTGATCTTCTAGGAGGGAGATGCGTAGCTCTGGGAAGGGTCCCATGCCCACAGTGTGACCAGGTGCTGAAGGATGTAATTTCTCAGTCCAAATGCTCAGGCAGATTTGGGATATTCTCCGTTCTTTTGCCAAGGTGGGCAAAACAGCCAAGGTGTGAGCTGCTAGAAATTTTAGCCACCTTGGATCACAGAATGACAGAATTGTTGAGGCTGAAGAAGACCTCTGAGATCATCAAGTCCAGCCTATGACCCAACAACACCACATTGTCCAGACCACAGCACTAAATGCCACATCCAGCCTCTCCTTAAACACCAACCTGGGGTTGCAAATGGGTGCTAATAAGGATGGGATTTTCTCATGGAGGGTTTCTGGGAGATAATTTCAAGACTTAGCCTACCTTGTTCCATACCTTCTTCTCTCATTGCAGGAGACAGGGAGATTGTCAATATAATCATGTTATTTATCTCCCTGAATCGTTTCCAGTCCTTCCTCCCTGATCCCTGAGTTCCAACTCACTGGGATTAGAACTAGATGATCTTTAAGGTCCCTTCAAACCCTGACAATTCTATGATTCTATCATCCAGACTAAAGAAAAGCTAATTTACTCTAAGCAATAAGACAACCCTACAACTCTGCATTCTTACCTTCACACGATTCTCCAGCACTGCCTGGGAAACTTTGCACCCACGGTCACCTCCAAAACACCCCCAGATGAACCCAAACATGGACACGTGTCCCTGCCACCACAGTGTAAAGTACTATTCTGGGTTTGCAACGCAGAGCTGGTGAATTCAAACACTTTATCCAAGAAGACACAAGCACAAAATACGTATACGCGATGCATTGGAAATATAGGGTGTCCCATGCCCCCTGCCCTGAGGTCAGGGCTCTCCTCTTGGGGTAAAAACCTCTAGCAAAGTAGTTGTGGCTTTGGGTGCCTCGCAGGGGCTCTGAGATCACGCCAATGCCCTTCTTGACTCTGAGACCCACTTTCAAATACAAGTTGGCATGATCCTGTTCATACGAGTTTGCATCTGTCTTCTTGAGTTTCTGTAGAAGTGAATAAAAAAATGTGACTTAAAAAAGAGGCTAGTCCTTATCCCCATAACAGAACATTACTTTAATGCAATGGAACTGGGTTTGAGAATGAAAATACATACGAGTAGCAAGCACAGACTCATCAGGATCAGTGGTGGAAAAGTCAGCTGGATCACGGTCCACTGAGCAGTAACCACAGCAAGTTTAAAATGCTGACATCTGAATGTGGCTCAAACCGTATATTTCTAACTGGATGATGGCAGCAGGAGGAAAACCAGGGCAGAAATGTCTCTCTAGGAACACAGATCATTCTCTTGGCTGCTTGCACATTGCACACACTGTCAAGGTCTGTTTATTATTCGATGCTGCCATGGAATCTTTCTGCACACAAGATGCTTGAGATAAGCTCATCCCAAGACTTACTGTGTCAAGGGAGCCTCGAAGCAGAGAATTTTCTGTCTAGGGAGGGCATGGTGAAAAAAAAACCTTTGCAATGAGTTACACTCTTACCCGGGAGAGAAAGGAATGCGTGGAATGATTTAGCTGAGCTCTGTATAGCCCAAGGCTGTGTGCCAAGAGACGAGGGAAGATAGTCAGATCCCTTTTATAGCTTAGCCCCACCCGGCTGGAAAGACACAGAGCAAAGCTTCTGAAATAGCACAGAAGGAAAATGCCAAGAGTCGGAGAGCGAGAACAGGGAGAGGGGAGAACCTCTGGAACAGCACTTGTGAGGAGCTTTGCTACCCAGAGAAGGCAAAACGTGCTCTGAGTTCCCACAGCGAGGAGGTTTGGGCAGGTTGGAGTGCAGGCTGGGAGTCCCCGAGACAGGAGCCTGCAAGGGCATGAAGCCACAGGTCAGCAGGGCGAGGGAGGGGATTCTCCCCCTCTGCTCCACTCTCGTGAGACCCCCCCTGGAGTCCTGTGTCCAGTTCTGGACAAGAGAGATCTGGACGTGCTGGAGCGTGTCCAGAGAAGGGCCACAAGGATGCTCAGAGGGCTGGAGCACCTCTGCTGTGCAGACAGACTGAGAGAGTTGAGAGGAGACCTTACTGTGGCCTTCCAGTATCTCCAGGGGGCTACAAGAAAGCTGGGGAGGGGCTTGTTAGGATGTCGGGCAGTGACAGGACTAGAGGGAATGGATTGAAGCCAGAGATGGGTCGGTTCAGATGGGACGTGAGGAAGAAGTTCTTCCCCATGAGGGTGGGGAGACCCTGGCACAGGTTGCCCAGAGAGGGGGTGGCAGCCCCATCCCTGGGAGTTTTTAAGGCCAGGCTGGATGGGGCTCTGGGCAGCCTGATCTAGTGGGGGATGTCCCTGCCCATGGCAGGGGGTTGGAACTGGATGATCTTTAAGGTCTCTTCCAACCCTGACAGTTCTATGATTTGATGATTCTATAATTCTAAGTCTTGGGGGAAGGAGGGATTTGAAGGGGTCTTGGTGGGAAGTCATAGAAAAGGCTGTCACAAGCATTGTTCCTCTTGGAGGGGTAGCACATGCAACAGTGAGCACGATGACAGTTGCCAGGGCAGTGACAAAAAGCTGTGTTAGGCTGACAGAAGGTCTGACTCCTTGTGAACACCTCATGAAGTCCAGACTCCAGTGCTGAATGCCTACCAAGACAGAGATGTTCATTGCAGTGGCCCTAACTTTCAGGTTCCTCAGATCTCTGCGTTGCTCCCTGTTTCACTTGACCTTCTTTCTACCAACCAACTTTCCATGACCAACCCTGTTTAATTCAGGGGATCTCTTGGTCCTTTAGCCAGTAATAACTCCCCAGCCAACCCACACCCTTTTGGTGCCCAGGTTTCAGTGTTTCTGAACCACTTACCACTTCTGCAAACGGTAGAGACACGTTGTGCAAGGGACCAGCATATTCACGACGTCATCACTGAAGCCCCTGAAGAATGGACTTGTTCCTCATACTCAGAAAACTTCTGCTGTAATCTAATGGCATAAACCCCTGCTTGGATGAAATCCACAGTATCATGGTTTAGCTGAATAGATTTATTACCGTACTTAAAATTCCCATCTCACAATCTTTGTAATTGATGAACACCCAAAGAGCATATTTCACAGAGGCTTAGAACAGGAAAGGCTTTAAGGACCATGAATCTGCTTTTTGTTCATTGCAATATGCGTTTGAACGGGGGTATATTTTTCTTTTCCTTATGATCAGGAACAAATTAGCTATGAAAAAGACAGTAGAGTTCATTAAAAGGGGGAGCGCTATAACACGACAAATGTATTGATGTGATTAAAGCCCTAGATTGAACCTCAGAGGGTCAGATTTTACTCCCAGCTCTGCCACAGAGCACTCTGTGATCTTGGCCAAGATGCATTTCCAGAGCTGGATGAAATATGTGAGTAATTGTCTGTTGCTGTTGGCGTGGACATGGCAGATGGAACCACTACTTGGGCACTGCCTAGACCTGAGGATGCTACATTTCTGCTAGCTGGTACTGACATGTTGGTATCTTCTGCAGCCAATTATTTGATCACGCTTTTTGCCAAAGCACTGAGGAGGAGGAGCCTTCAATTGGTGCCTTCTGCTACCTGAGCCCACAGAGAGGCTCTGAGCCTGAGCTGAATACATCTTGTACAAGAGACCTCCCGGTGGCAGTGCGCGTGTTTGGATAGGTTGCCCACACAGGTGACCCCGGATCTCAGTCTTGGTCCACTGGATATGAAGAGATTTGACTCCAATCCTCCATGAATCCAAAGTTCCCATCAGTTTTCCCTAGAACACAAGTTGTCAAGATCCTCACTGTCATGGGATGGGAAAAGTTCTCTGAACAGGAGTATCAGGCCATCAAATCTAGCAGCAAGGACACAAAGACTGTTGGTGAAGGAGAAGGAGGGTCATGTCTTGGCTGGATGTGCTTAAGGCATGTTTCCTTTTTCCAGCCCTTTTTCCAGTGGAGAAAGATCTCCATTCCCTTGCATTTGGAGATTTCTTCTCTGCATAAGCTCTCTCTAGGAAGGAGGCACCTTGCACCCTGCAGACCTGAGGGTTTCATTGTGTATCAAGGGGCAAAAAAGCTCCACATTCTACAACATTCACTAAATTGTTTTGAAAGTAGAGCCTGAAGCCCTCGGAAGTACGCATCTGCACAGGTTCTGTTGATTTGTTGTACAGTCATAGAACTGTCAGGGTTGGAAGGGACCTTAAAGATCATCCAGTTCCAACCCCCTGCCATGGGCAGGGACATCCCCCACTAGATCAGGCTGCCCAGAGCCCCATCCAGCCTGACCTTAAAAACTCCCAGGGATGGGGCTGCCACCCCCTCTCTGGGCAACCTCTACCAGGGTCTCCCCACCCTCATGGGGAAGAACTTCTTCCCAACGTCCCATCTGAACCGACCCATCTCTGGCTTCAATCCATTCCCTCTAGTCCTGTCACTGCCCGACATCCTAAAAAGCCCCTCACCAGGTTTCCTGTAGCCCCCTTGAGATACTGGGAGGCCACCATAAGGTCTCCTCAGAGCCTTCTTTTCTGCAGACTGAACAGCCCCAACTCTCTCAGTCTGTCTGCACAGCAGAGGTGCTCCAGCCCTCTGAGCATCCTCGTGGCCCTTCTCTGGATTTCCGTAGGATTTGCCTGCTCTTGTGCTACATTAGACCTGCTCAGCACTTCTGTAAAGTGGAGGTGACAACATGTCCCTCTTTTGGTTGGTGTTCATGGGATGCTCTTTAGGAAAGGGAAAACTCTAACCAAATGTTTCCTCAGTGTTTGGAACAGGCTGTTGTAGTACCGCCTTACGTCTCTCGGTGATGCAGCTGATGATGTTGCCAGATGTTGCCAGCTGTGGGTGCCGCAAACCCTTAGAGATCCATGAGAACAACCAGAGGTGCTTTGTGAAGGGCTTGGCTGGGTGATCCCCATATTCTTGTCATCAGATTTTTAAGGAGTATTCTTGCCCTGAGAGCTATCTGGATGTAAATTTGGGGTCTACACTTGCCTTGAAGCTTTCGCTAGGCATGAGGATCTGTGGCAGGAGGACCTTTTTTTTCCCTCGCAGTGACTTTCGCACACATCATGATGAGTATTTTTGGGGAGCCGTCACTAACATTCCCGGACCATAGAAAAACATGATCGTTTGGCAGCTCCGGAGATGACTGTAGGATATAAAAGGAGAAAGGGTGGGACTGGGGGAGATCCCAGAGGACAGACAGTAGCCCGTTCCCACACAAGGGCTGGAGGGTGTGATGCCGATCCCAGCCGCTCGCTCAGGGTAAACCAAGGGCATGTTAACAGAAGTCAGTGACGGGAATTAAACTGGGTGGCTGGGAGGAGAGACACTTCCAGAGATGGCATCAGTCGTAGATGAAGTCCTGACGGGGACCAATACATTGAGAACTTTGTGGACTGCAAATCCCACAACAGTGAGCACTGGGGTGGAGTACAAAAACCCACCAAAATCGTAAGCTGATGTGTTTAATCATCATCTGTAGAAATGAAAGCCAACAAGGCAGCAGCTGCCTTGGTCAGAGCTGTTTCGTGTTTGATTGGCCCCCACATAGAGAAAGTTTGAATCAGAAATGCAGCGAAGCCAAGAGGGAATGAGACATTAAAGCCACCAGAAGGGATAAAAGGGAGAATATTTCAATACGTAAACAACCAGAAATCTCCCGGGTAGCAGAGATGAATATTAACTTAGAGCAAGAGGACAGTGGCCAGCGATGACACAGATTAAGAGGGGCTCAAGCGGAATTGGTTTCACTGTCTGCTCTAGATTTTACATGCAAGTGGATGGGAAAGTCAATGAGTAGGCATTTCCTGGCTGAATCCTCCTTGTTCGGCCACTCCTGGTTTCAGTTTAGTGCAGAATTGTCATTAATCACTTGCAGAGCACCACAGATGTGTCACAGGGCTGCAGACAGCAAGGCAAGGGATCAAAACTTGGGAAACTGGCACCAAACTCCTTCCTGCTCTGTCCCACCTGGTGAAGTTTTTGGCTAGACTGCTTAACGGGGTCTGGGACTTAGAATTGTAGAATGTGTTCAGCTGGAAGGGACGTCCAAAGGTCATCTAGTCCAACCCCCCTGCAGTGAGCAGGGACAGCTTTAACTGGATCAGACTGCTCAAGAGCCCCATCAAGCCTGACCTTGAATATCTCCAGGGAGGGGTCTTCCACCACCTCTCTGGGAAACCTGTCTCACCACCCTCATTCTAAAATATTTCTTCCTTACATCCAGTCTAAATCTGCCCTCTTTTAGTTAAAAACCATCACCCCTTGTCCTGTTCCAACAGCCCTTGCTAAAAAGATTGCCCCCATCTTGCTCAGAGGTTCCCTTCAGGTTGTTGTGTGGCCTCCCTGGAAACTTCTCCAGGCTGAACAGCCCCAACTCTCTCAGCCTGTCTTTGCAGGAGATGCTCCTCTGCAACAGAAAAGAAAATCTGCCATGGTCTGTCTTGCTTGCTAAGATACGAGCTCATCACGTCAACTTTACTGAAGGAGCGCCTTGCGTTCCCTCAGCTCTCCAGACCTTTATGGGAAGTTGTTGATTTTGCAAGGGCTGAACGTGCTGAATGCAATCAGAGGTTTGGGTCACTGAGCAGAGGATTCTGCTGGCTTGGAATTGACCAGAGACCTTTCCAAGCTGTTTTACAAGCACATAAGGGCTTAAGAGTGGCTGTGCTGAGTCACACCAGGTCTGTAGCCTTTCCCTGTCCCTCCTGGGGTAGAAGCTTAGGAAAAGGAGCATACAAACCACACCAGAGGGAAGTGCTACCACCCCATGACCTCCTCAGTGCCTACAGAGCCGTGGCTTAGGGACTTGCCAAGCCACAGGCTGAAGAGCCTCTGATGAATATTTCTTCCTTTAGCCACGCAACTGCCTTCGGGATCCGCATAAATGTTTGGTTTCCATCATTCCTGCTGACAAGGAGGTCCGTAACTGAACTCCAGACTTGGTGAAAAGGCAGAATCTTGGGGGGGTTTCTAAGCCTACTGCCCAATAACACAATTTGATGACCCTAATCCTGCCATTATTAGAAACAACGAATAATAATTTTCTATTGCGTGGTGTACCTGTTTGTTGAGATATTTATTGTGTCCCTCGTAATCTCTTATGAGGCTGAACCATCCTATTCCTTTTATACACTTCTTGCGAAAAAAGAACAACATTTTAACATTTGATTCTTTAAAAACTTACCTAATTCTGGTATGTCCTTGTTGAGGATTAAAGCTTAGAGAGCAAAAGAGCTTTCAAGACTCAGATACTCGATGACAACATCCTGCACTTTTCTGTCCCTTCCCAAGTAATGGTTTCCCTGTAATAGCTTTCCTAAATGCTTTTTTAGCCACAATTGAGTGTTCAACTGAAATTTTCATAGAATTCACTGTTATGACACCGAGATTTCTTTACTGACTACTAGAGGATGGTTCAGAGACCTTCTCTTTTCAGGAAAAAAAGGTTGGTTGTGTTAATCCACACAAGGTACCATCTACTGCCTTTGGCTTTTATCTCTCAACCGCTTTTTCTACAACTTTTCACAATTACTTTCCTCTTTAGAACTCCTAATAACTGACTATCCTTCACATACAACTTCCCCTCACCTTTCACTCTCTTTTTAGAACGATTTATAGATGTACCACATGGTACAGACTCTATCCTAGATCCCGTGGGTGCCCTCTGGTGACATATCTCTGCTGTGAAAACAGATCATTGACTTCTGCTCCTCCAGAGATACCAGATCCTGAGACATCTCTTGCTTCAGGAACTTCTTCATACAAAACCAGTGTCAAAGGTTTGTATGAATTAAAATCTTCTATCCTTTCCCTCCTTCCCAATTTCTCAAGAAAAGACCTCAGAAAAATATAATTCGTGCAGTCATATCATTCAGCAGGAAATCCCATTAGAACCTGTGTGGCCATCACAGGAGTTGGGTATGATTTAGATGCTGTTGGGCAAACATGCAGGTGAACAACGATCTTCAAGTCTTTGTCAGTGCCATAAGGGATCTTTTCAGGTCTTCTGTTGGTGCAGCTGTGTTTGGCCATTTCTGTGGTCAAGTGCCCGTAGATAGGAAGCAATACTTTGACACCAGGCTGGACATGAAATTCGACGTGTGTGCAGCACCAGACAACACCAATTTTTAATTTTTTTTTTTTTGTCTTGGTATGGCTGCTCTATGGACAAACCATACCAGTCTTGTGACCCTTTCTAAGCAACCATCAGCACACTAGCCAAAACATGTTCTTCCAGGTTTTCCTACAGCTGTCTTGTCACCTTATCCAAAAATGAGGGCCACTACTTGTCTACATCTCTTTCCAGAAGAGCGAGGAAAGAGTGTCTGGAGACGAGGCTGTGGTCCTTCTCGCTGCCTCTGCTTGGCACTGCCTCAGCTTGGGCAATGCTGCTCCCTTTGCCCAGCAGCCTCAGAGCTGAGCAGAGCTAACCAACATCTGGAGACACTTCTGGAAGGGAGAATCAGATGGGGATTTCTATCAGGGAATAGGCAGTGGTGGCGTCCCCATCCCTGGAGGTATTGAAAAGCCGGGTAGATGTGGTGCTCAGGGACATGGGTTAGTGGTGGAACTGGCATTGCTGAGTTTGACTCAATGATCTTAAAGGTCTTTTCCAACCTAAATACTTCTATGAGTCTGTGATTATGTGCTTTCTTCCCTGTTCAGCTGGGAGTGGCAGACCTCTAGTTTCATCCTAGCTTCTACCTTGTAACCTCTTTTTCACTGAGTCGTAAAGAGTCTTCCTTCTGTGATCCAGGTTGGGCATTGAGGACCAAACTCTTTACATGTCTGTAGCCCCACAAACCTTCAGTGTTTCCACTGGAGCTTCATCCAAATCGTTCTACATTTTCACCAGCAAGAACAGGTACCAGCACTAGGACTGGTTCTTCTTCCTCCACTGCCACGGTGCGCTGCCATTCAGATGAACAAATTAGAGTGCCTGAATTTTTTGACTTGTAACATTTTCCCTTCTAGAGTATGTGCAAGCGGAGGTTCATGACAGAATGAGTGTCTGCTCCTGTTGTAGTCAGTAGTCTTCTAGGATTTTACTATTCACTTCCTTTATTTCTTTTAAGGTATTTTTTCAAAGACCAGTCATCTGCCTTTGAAGCCTCCTGCTGACTTCAGGCTTTCTCTTCTGTGTTAGAGGAAAATTAACTCCTGACTGTAAAATTAGCTTTATTCCTCATGGACAATGAAAACACGATTTCAAGCCCTGTCTTTGTACAACGATGGACACAACACTCATGAGGAATGCACATTGTGCTCTGTTTTTCTCACTGAACTTGCCGTCCCCTTCATGTGTCAGTCTGTAAAGCATCCCTCCAGAATTTTCATTTCTAGTCATCCTTCTGCAATGCAAAATTAAACATGCGCTGGAATTATTCATACCTTGAGGTGACTCATGAAATTTTTCTACAAGAGACACTAGATTTTGAAGTAGCAGCAGATGAATAGAGGGAAATTAAGGAGCATGTTGAGGGATATTATATCAGAGCCAAGGGCTGCAGGCAAGATGTTGGAAGGCCCATAATTTTCACTAATAGATCTGTAGCCTTCAAATATGAAATTAACCCAAGATTAGATTCAATCATCCAGCCCAGAAAAAAAAGCCCCGTGAGTGTTACGGGGATTTTATTTGGCTTCTATGAGCTGGGATTTGAAGGCACTGAAAAAAGGGCACGATATATCTGTGGTCATCAGTGTTTCTGGGAGTGTAGTTTCAAGAAAGAGGAAAAGGTGAATTTGGTGGGTAAGCAGAGAGATCCAATCCAGGTTTGGGGCAGTTTCCTTTAGATAGTAGCAACCCTGGTTTATGTGATACCTGACAGTCCCTCTGCTGCATTTTCCTGCCTCTGGCAACGGGCAGGAGCGATCGCTTAGAGAAGGGAAGTGTGAGGGGTTTCTTCCCCAGGAAACTCTTCTTTGCTGGGAACATCCGCCTTGGCGAGCAGATGAGCAGTGCTGAGACCAGGGCAATTCCACAATTGTGAATAAGGGAGCCTGATCATCTCGTAACTGCATCTCTGGGAAAAGTTCAATTATAACCATTTCCTATGTGTGGAAATAAACACTTTGTGTGGGTTGCTCCAGTGGTTAAGAACCCTCCTACCATGTCCTGACTTACAGACCAAGAAAATTGTCTTCCTGCTAGGTAGAATTAAAAAAAAAAAAAGAAATAGTATCTTGTTTTAGCCCTCCTAAATCCGAAAGCTTCTCAAAAGTCTCCGAAAAAGCAAACAGAAAAAACAAATCAGCCCGTCCATCCTAAACTATTCCTCTTGTCTCTTTGTGTCCATTCTGCTAAGTGGAACAGCTGGGAGCAGCTTGTTAGGAGACACCAGCTTATGGTCAGCCCATTCTCCTTTGCAGAGGGTGAATAAAAAGACAAAAACGAGCATTTCTGGTGAGAGCCACCATGTAAACGGACAGCTAACATGGTCAGCACTGGATAAGAAAGTTGCTCCCCACTTTGTTATTCATAGAAACCCTCATTACCTAAACGAAGCTGATAAAGCTCATTCTAGGTATGTTGACAGGTTAATTTATCCCTGTTCTTCTTCTAGCAAAAGGACCCCAAGCCAAAAAGAATTATTTTGGGGGTTTGTCATGAAGCATATATCGAGGGATCCAGGGTAATTTATCATTTCCATCCTCTCTCCAGTGGATATTTCACTTCCAGATGGGTTCTGGAGCAATAAGCTTTATTCAGCATAGTCAGGGGAACTGCTTCAACCAACACGAAGCTTGATTTGAATCACCTGAAAACACACAATTCGAGTCGAGGGTCTGATAGTGTTTTCTTTCACGATGGCTGCTCTTTGAACTTTGTGGGGTGCCAATCACCTCGGAGCAGTGGGGTGGGCTGTGTTAGGCCACGAGGAGAGGTGACCCACCCATCCCTTCGGAGACATGGATCTTCTCACGAACTCCAGCAGATCCCAGGCATGATTTCTCCCATCCTGATATAAAGTCCATCAGACTGCTGGGTTATGTGGGATGTCCAACCCAAGAGAGATAAAGCTTTGGCTGCTGAAGGGCTGTCTCAGAGTAACTGAAAGCAATATCAGAGGTGAAGAACATGAAACAGCCCCAAATCTGCCTTCTGAATGACTAATTGGGTCTTGAGTCTTAGCTGAAGATCGCACGGTATCTCATCTGCAACCGGACTCTGCTATCATGCTCCACCCATGTTATAAAAATGAATAATGTGATAAACCCCTCTCCGGGGGAGAAATGGTTTGCAGCGTAAAAGGAGCATCTCAAGCTTCTTGAAACCCCAGGAGTTCTGCAAACACCAGAAACGATAAAGCCCAGCTTCATGCTCAGCTGTGGCTCTTGGTTGATTGCTTTCAGTGCCCCAAACACCCTCCAGCTCTTATATTTTTCTTGTCGGGGGGTCATTTATAAGATCTCTCTTTCTCTTTCCCTCCATGTGAGTTCTCAGATGAGTGTTTGAAGGATCTCTCTCCTGCTCAGCCCATGGGAGTGCGACACAGCTGAGACATGGGATAGACACAAACACCCACTCGCTACCCACAAAAGCCTTCTGTGGGGGGCTTATAAGTAGACAAATGGCTTACACCCAAATACAAAGGAATTAGAGAAAGTTAATGATTTCTAAGGCCTTGGGGCTAGCTGGGACCTTTGAGATAATCTTATCAGGGTTGTACAACTCAGGCGAATCAACTGCACTAAATGGCTTCTGCATAAAGCCCTTATCTGTTCGGGGGATTTTTTGTTTGTTTTTGCTTTGTTTTTGTAGTTAACAGGCGTCATTTATAGAAGAAACAGTAAACTGGGGTTCCAGAGATCAGCATTCAGTACCTAATCTCCTGTTTCGCTTTGTGCTGCTTAATTAATTCCGTGCTTCAAATCCCTCTGGGCAAAGCGTAAACAACAATACTTCACTGTTTCACAAAATTATTGTAGCTGTTAAATGTTTGTAAAGTCATTCAGATACCACAGTGGTGAGAGCCATGGAAAAATCTATACATAAATCAGAACTGTTTATATTTCTTCTGATGGCAGAGATATCACAGAGTTTTTCTCATATGTTGGTTTTTGTTTTGGTTTTTTTCTTTAAATCCCCAAGAGTGGAGAAGTCGCCTCTGTCATTACACACTGAAAAAAAAATTAGGCTCGTCAACATCATAGTACAAAAAAAAGGGAATAAATACTTCTTAGCATCAGTGTCGTTCTTCACATCTTCAAAGCACTTTACAAATATCTGCCAGGAAGCTGACTTTCCACTCTGACGTTCAGATTCCCAGGGTATTGTTTCTATTTTGGTGAAATGTTTGTTATGACAGCATGACCTTCCTGAAAGAATAGCTTCAACGTTTGAGAACCCATCCTTGGCAGAACTAGATCTCCAACTGCATTTTTAAGTGACTTTTTCTGAAATATACCGAAAAGCACGTATCAATAATCCCATTCTTTCTTATAAATTGATGAGGAGTTGTCTGCACAGAGGAGGATGAACCAATGTGTAATAGGGAGGTTGGGAGGATGCCTTCATGGCAGGAGTTGGGGTTTAACATTATAAATGTAGCTTTTGGGGGAAAAAAAAAGGTGAAAGCTGAAATGGCATGTGCTAAAGAAACCATTCTCTTGTCATTCCTCTATTCAGGGGTGAAGAAAAGCACAGAGATCCATGGGGTAGCTCCTGAGACAGTGGATTGCAAGCAGAGAGCTGATGTTTAGATTAGATGTTCTGAAGGAACTGGCCCTAATCCTGGGCAATTAAAGCGAGTGGTCACAGGAGGAAGGAACCCTTTGCAAATCATTACTCCTGGAGAGCTCAGAAATGGAGTTTCCTGAGAAACTGAGAACCCAGACTTTGTGTGAAGAACCTCAGAGCATGGACCCTCCAACCTCAGTGGTGGGAATGCCCTCTTTTCACCATAAGCAATGTAGCATGGTCAGCATCTGCTTTGGGACCGTGTCCCAGGGTAGTGTGGCTCTGTGAGCTGACATCTACGTGCCCTAGGGAGGATCTGTTTGCCAGACCCTTCTTTATAAGTCCTATAACCCATGTCATCCAGAGGGCTTCAAGGTGGTGAAGGGTCTGGAGAACAAGTGTGATGAGGAGCCACTGAGGGACCTGGTGTTGTTCAGCCTGGAGAAGAAGAGGCTGAAGGGAGACCTTCTCGCTCTCTTTAGCTCCCTGAAAGAAGGTTGTAGTGAGGTGGGGTCAGTCTCTTTTCCCAAATTACTGATGGTAGGACAAGAGGAAATGGCCTCAAGTTGCACCAGGGGAGGTTTAGATTAATATCAGGAAAAATTTCTTCCCCAAAAGGGTTGTCAAGCACTGGCTCAGGGCAGTGGTGGAGCCCTCATTCCTGGAATGATTAAAAGCTGGGTAGATGTGGTTCTCAGGGACATGGTTTACTGGTGGACCTGGAAGTGCTGGCTTAATGGTTGGACTTCATGATCTTATGGGTCTTTTCCAGCCTAAACAATTCTATAATTCTGCAAGAATGGACTTCTCAGAGGAAGTCCCCATAAGGGTTGAGAAAAAATCTCAAGCATGAGCCCAGACTGTCTTTGACAGCAGAATTGCCTGCATAACCTCACTCTGGAGGACACCGTGGGCTTCTTGCGCTTTGAACCCTAGATTCAAGGTAAAACTTTCTCACTGGGAAGGAGCGAGGTGAGCAGAAGGGTCTCCTCATCGGAGATTTCAACCTTGACAATTTGCAGGGTTTTTTTTTGGCTTCCCTCTCCCCATCTAATCGTTGAACTGCACTTTTCCTTGCAAGCAAAGAGCCAAGACTTCCAACCCAGGCACTGAAACCCACCACGTTGCGGGACAGCCTTGTTGCAGTCTCTCATCCCTCTGGCACGACGCAGAGCAGCAACAACCAGTGTAAACAGATCAGCCTGGAGAAATAAACACTAGACTAAAGATTATTTAATGACTGTTTTTAATTAGGTAATTTACCGACTGAGGTCGGCGGCGTAGGGGTCCCCTGAAGACCTGGAGGATTGTGATCTGCAAGAGGTGTAAATCAAGGGAATTTCCATGAAGTGCAGGGGTTGTGCCAATTTACACCCAGATAAGGATCTGACCCTGTGAGTTTGCCTTTGGTTGGAAAAAGGGCAGGCTCAGGTTTTGCAAGACTCAAAACAAAAAAAAAAAAGAAAAAAGATCAAAGAGGTGCAGCTTCTTGGAAACAGCAGAGGCGGGAAAACCAGTCCCTAAAGGTTTCCTGCTCCTTCTGTAGGAGAAATGAACAGACAGAAAAAGAAAGCAACACGGTTCCTGATATAACCAAGCCTCCTTTTAAACATCTTTCTCCATCTGGGATGTGTGTAATTGCTATCTTCCGGTTCAAGCCGCAAATAAAAGGCACTGTAAACATTTTAGAAGGGCCTGGATTCATCCTGCCTAAATATAGGCAATGAGCTGTGCTTTCCGTGTTACAAGCACATCACTCTGGGCTCCCTTTGTAATTAACAGAAAGTCTATCCGTTCTACACCACTAAGCCAGAGGGACAGCAGGCGAGACCTGGTGTAAGGCTGATATTCATGGCTTATGTTCATCACCTTGTAAAGACAAGAGTTTGGGTTGGATTTACACAGCCTTGACTCTGCTCTGGACTCTGTGGCTCCAAGGCTTAATGAGCCCAGAAGGCCAATCCCATCCTGGGCTGCATCACATGAAACACGGCCAGCAGGTCAAGGGAGGTGATTCTCCGCTTTTACTCTGCTCTGGTGAGACCCCACCTGGAGTTGTCTGTCCAGCTCTGGAGTTTCTAACACAAGGATGATGCGGACTTTTGAATCACAAGTCCAGACAAGCCATGAAGGTGAGCAGGGGGTTGGAGCATCTCCCCTACAAAGACAGGCTGAGAAAGTTGGGGCTGTTCAGCCTGGAGGTGAGAAAGTTCCTAAAGGGGAGACCATATAGTGACCTTAAAGGGGGCTACAGGAAAGATGAGGAGGGATTTTTTGTCAGTGAGTGTAGTGATAGGACAAGGGATAATAGTTTCCAACTGAAAGAGGGTAAATTTTGACTCTAGATAAGCAAGAGATTCTTCACTGTGAGGGTAGTGAGACACTGGAATGTGTTGCCCAGAAAAGTTGTGACAGTCCCTTCCCTGGAAGTGTTCAAGGGCAGGTTGGGCAACCTGGTCTAGTGGGAGGTGTCCCTGCCCATGGCAGGTGGGTTGGAATGAGATGATCTTTAAGGTCTCTTCCATCCCAAACCATTCTGTCACTCTGTGACTCTGCATGTGTTTCCCTTAAAAGTGAAATAACGTAGGTAACGCTGATCCTGCCAGCGTGGTGTGGAGATGGGATGACACCTCAAGGTGTTGAATCCTCTGAATGTTACATCAGGGCACTGGGGGGTGCTTGGAAGCCCGAATCTTGCTGTGCCACTGTTGGAGGACTGTGTGAGTGGTTCTTCTGGATCAAGCTCTGCCTTGAAAAGGGACAGGGAGGTAAAGAAAAGGATGAACAAGCCAGAGTTGAAAGTTTAAGCCCATTCTGACATACTTTTGTTCAACACAGTGTGTAGTAAATATTTATTTAGGAGTGCACAGATACACACACAGAGATGGTCCAACACCTGATGTTTGAGGGCATCTGCTCGTGTTCATAGCTATGATGGCACAAAATACACACAGGATTTAGTGGTTATTTTCCTATATATCAGCATGGTGCCTGCCGTCACTTCATCTCATCCCTGTCTGACAACTCCTCCCAGCAAAACTGTGGCGTAGAGAAGGTCTTACATCCTGGTAGGACAGGCTGGTTGCTGTGCCCCAGGAGGAATAATCACATGGGAGCATCCTAGGAGCTAAGCCTGTGCTCATACCAGCAGAGCCTCCTTGCTCACACAGTTGTTAAAAAGTTGTGCTCCCAGATTCTTCAAATTCTTACATGATTTCTCGCGCTAGATCCTGGTGTGGTTAGCCTGCCCCGCTGGACTCTCCAAGTGTAAGGAAGGAAGTAATTCTTTATCCCTGGCAGAAAACAACAAGCAACGGTTTAGTGTCATGTCCACAGAGACAAAAACTGGATGATAGAAATTGAGATTAATTGGAGAAAGTGAATCAAAGAAGATAATGTACTGATGGATCGTGCTCTAGACCTGGCAGTTCCGACGGGCTGCATTTCTTGTCGAGCAGCCTGCTGATTCATGATCTGCACTCCCTGTAGGACACATTCATGATTGCACCCAGATGTTCATCAACAGGAACAAACAAGGTCACGTCTGTGATAAAAACGGAGAAAATTGTCGGTAGCGTTGTTGGCCACAGCTGAAAAGTGAAAGGGCTCTCGCAGCATGTATGCGCCAGGGCGAGTTCTTGGGATAAATGAGTAAAAGGTGATGCGGTCAGTCTGTTTTCTTGATGTTTGTTTCCTAGAGACCTACTCAGTCCTTCAGGGAAACATTTGGATTAATAAGAATTTTGCCTGTGGGTCAACATCCTCTATGTTACCCACTCTCCATGCTGGCAGGCCAGGAGTTTGATCCCACATATTCCCCCAAAGAGAGATATGACACGTCTCCTTCACATCATCTTCGCTTAAAAATCTGGAGTTAATTTTTGTTCTGGTCTTCAGCATATTTATGTATATGCTGAAGTTACATTTCAGTAAATGATTGTTAAAGACATCATACTAGCAACATATGCAATGTTTTTATTACATAGTTCTACAGAAAGTTACAGAATTCTTTGGGTTCTTTGTAATTTACCGAATTGGTCAAACACAAATGACCAGAAGTTGTTATAACATAGGTCATTTTTGTTCTATTCCAGATACGGAATGAAAATTTGCATTTAAAATCTTTGTGAATGTTTTCAGAAATGAATAGGTAACAGTACTAAACTGAAGTCTCTAAAGTTATGTATTAATAATATTGCATAGTAGTATGCTTAGGCTTTACTGTGTACTAGCCTTTTGTTGGATTTGTGTACGTATTTTACCTATGAGTTTTAATGATAAAGTGTATGACTGCTTTGCATTTAAGTCCTTATGACTTTAAGATGTTTCAGCATATACATAAATGGTGCTGTCGTGGAGGTATTAAAACAGCAGAGCCCGCCTCTTTGAGCCAGAGTTATTTTAGGACAGTATATTTACTGCAAGTGGAAGGAGGTGATCTGATGTGGCAGACAACACTTCTGTACCAGCACAAATCATTGTTGTTTTTTTTTTTCGGAAAAGAAAATTGCCCTCTAAACTAAAACCAACATCATTGGTAAGAAATTTGAAGGCAGTCCAAACCTAGACCAGCAGACCTATTTCAGTATCACAAGTTGCAGTGCAGGGAGAGGAATAGGTGGGACATTCACCATCAAAAATGGCAACACCATCAAGCCTTATTAGATAGGCTGAATGCAGGAAAAATATCTGACTTTTCCCCCTCGCAGTGGTTGTCAAAGGGAATGTGTGTGGAGTCAGACCCTAAATGTTTCATAATATGTTTAGGCACATGGAGGATTACCCCAGATTCCCCTCCTCACCAAAGTGCCCTGAAAATACACAACCCACGTGCTAAAATTTCCAAGAGCTCTCCCAGATATTTGTTGGGATACGACTGTCAAAATCACATCCCAGTTATTTGAGCAGAGGAGGTTGCTGCAAACCCAAGCATAATTCCTTGTTTCCTGGAAAATTACTGACCCTGGGAGTTTGATAAATTTTATTGGAGAGTTTGATAAATTTTATTGGGGGTGGATTTCTTATTCAAAAGCTCAGAGGGCTGAATGAAATGACTTCAAAATAACTGCAGCCTCTGCCTGTATTTCTCTGAGCAAGTTTGACCTCAGGTAGGGGCACAGAAAAAAAAAAAATACAGCAATTCTTAGCAAAAATGTCTCAAGGAATTCTTGGGATTCGAGCTGAGTTAAAGGAGAAATGAAAAATACTCAATCAACGGAGCCGGAAAGGTTAGGCTGGTCAACAGAAAAAAGTTTTAAATCAGTGAAGATCGTTTACTCTCTCTGCATTTTTGTCTCGAAGAGGCTTGTGGAGTGAGCTGTAGGTTTAACGTAAGCAACTGCAGATAAATGCCATCAGCCTCCGATGCTCGGGAAGGAAGATGGGCTTTATTTCATGAAGGAAAAGCAAACAGCAATGAGAAAAACAAAACTGCCAGGAGCAGCACCTAAGGAAAACTCTGCCAGGTGCTCAATCTCTCACCTTCAAGGATGGAGGTTTCCTCCAAGCTTTGCTTGGAAAGAATATATTTTGGTGGGGGGAAAAATGCCTCTTGGGTCTTGAGCTGGGAGGATGCTGTGGTACTACCTTTGTTTCCCTACCTGACTTTTGGTCTCGTCAAAATCTTGTGTTGCTCAGCTGGGTGGATCTGGTACAAGTCATCTGCTCATTGCCTGGTTAACACCATCAGTTTTGTTGGTTGCTCAATTCCCAGTTCGGTTTTGCTCATCCCACCCCACTGCGAGCTGAGCAAGCAGGGACTGAGGCTGAGCTGCTGAGCAGGACAGCAGTGGTACCTACCCCAACAATTGGCAAATAGCTAATTGTATGATAGCTTTTCATCTCTAAAAGTCCTTGTTGTTACCCTTGTCCGTGTCACAAGGGAAGGCAAAGTAGGGTGGTATTTTCGACACATTATTTTTTTCACCATCATGATCTCTAGACCAGAGAAATGTCTTAATTTTCCAAGTTTCAGCAAGACCCCATTAAGAGAAAGATATCCCTTTGCTCAGAAACTTCAAGTTTTTTCCCCTTCACTCTTCCACTGCATATTCTCATGGGGTTAGCTGATCACCCCATGGGTGTGGTAGGAGAAGCAAGACTGATAACTATGCATACCAGGACACATATTCAGTAAAATATTTTAATATTTGGGACAGATTAATTCGAAACATATGTATCTCCAGAGAACCGAAAGCCAAAGCAGAGCTGTTTATCTGCTGGATTTTACGTACTACTATTGGCAAAGAAATCAGTGCCGAATAAACACTACTCGAAAAATGAAGTGCTACTTCGGGGTTGTCCTTACAAATGCCATTTCTTCTCCAAGGTAATTATGCAAATGGCACTGACCTCCAAGCAGGCAGATGGTGAGATGGGTGATGATCCCAAGAGCGTGTGAATATCCTGGTGGGAAATGCTAATTTCAGATACCAAAATGATAATTTCAGATAATAAAATGTTTAAGCATCCAAACGGAGACGCTGTCTGCGGGAAGAGCCTAGATTTCGCCTTCAAAGGAAGGATTTGTCAAGCTTGAGACTGGGCACACCCCATCAGAGGCAGCTGGGTTGTCCCTTTGGAACCCTTGGCCCAGAGAGGTGGAAAGGCAGGTCTGGGGTTAGAGGAAAGATCACGGGTTCTGCGTGAGAAACTGTGACACGTTTTACATGCACCCATAGTCATCAGCTCACGCTTGGAGAGCTCCCAGTGTCCCAGCCTTGAGCCATGACCCAATGTAGAGCAGCCAAAGCAGAGAAAAACAACACACAGGTGTTTGTTGTTTTGGTTTGTTTTTTTTTTAAAAAAATACTTCAATTTTCTTCAGTGTAACAAATGGGACAATAAGCGGTGTCAGGACATTTGGATCTTGTGTCCCATTCCACGTTTTGTGTGAAGTTGTGTCTCTTGGCTGGGTGAAACACTCTGTTGGGAAGACATCATTTTCACTTCAGCTGCCTGGAGAAAGGGTCCCATCCCAGGGTGGGCTTGGGCAAAGGTTAAGGCATTGCCGGCACTCGTTCAACACAAACTTCACACCTACAGTGTTTAAACCCTGAGGAAAGTGATTGCAAAGGTTGCGGTGGTTGGCCTGAAGACCCTGCAGGGTGATTGTGGTTCGTCCAACTGACTTAATATATACTGATTAAATTCAAAATCAGAAATATAAAGTATATGTGGTGCTGATAACACCAAGGTCCCGGGTTCGATCCCTGTTGGGTCCTCATTGCCTGATCTAGTTGAGAGGTGTCCCTGCCCATGACAGGGAGGTTGGATTGGATGATCTCTAAGGTCCCTTCCAGCCTGGGCCATTCTAGGATTCTGTGATTCTATATAAACATAAATGCAGCAAGAGCCACCAGCATCATCTCCTTGTCTGTGTTTGTTTCCAATTCTCTCCTCTGATTTGTTTGCCCTTCCTCATTTTTATTGCCAGCCATGTCTGGATATTTTTGTCAAAGTTTCTGAGAGTTGAAAGCTTTTTCTTCCAAACATTAAGTTCACAGACTCTGGTAAAGCAGATAAACATCTGAAGCAAAGGGGCGTCTGCTAGAAAACAGCCCAGTCAGCCTGGGGACCTCTGAGACCAGCTTAGCTGGATACAGCTGGAGAGCCTGGGAGAAAGGGACAGTCTTGGTTCAGATAAGATTTTTTTTAACCCCCTGAAACAAGTTATCAGCTGAAAAATACAATCTAAACTCGACATCTTCTGGGGGGGGAAAATGTACGCCTGTGACTAATTTCATGACTATCTCATTTCTCCTCCTCGCTGATTCTATTAGGATGTTGTGTTTTTTTTCAGAGGGAACCTGTGAGAAGCTGAGGTCTTGTTCTCAGTGAAGTGTTGAGATCACAGGGCATGTGATTTTTCTTTTTTTTTTCTTCTGGTTTCAAAGCAGAGGGAGAAGACAAGCGTCGAAGGGGGAGGTTAGTAATGAAGTTTTTTCGCACACATGCAAACACACGCTTTAGATCTCAGTGATGCAAACCAGATGCTCACTGTCTGACTCTTGGGAAGACTCTGATTTAACTCATCCAGAGTAGCAGAAAACAAGGAGGCTTTGATCAAAGTGTTGCCAAAAGCGGATTTAGCTATTTCTAATATGCACTTATATCAAATGCAGTTGTTATGGTTTAAGACTTGGTTCAAATATTGTTCTTGAATCAGTTGAAATTTCTGAGACTTCATTACTATTTGCAAAAAAAAAAAAAAAGGTTTTCACTGAAACAAGGTATGAGGAAGATATTTTTTACAGTGAGGGTGGTGAAACTCTGGCACAGGTTTCCCAGAGAGATGGTAGAAGCCCCATCCCTGGAAACACTCAAAGCTGGGATGGATGGGGCTCTGAGCAACGTGATCTAGTTGAAGATGTCCCTGCTCACTGCAGGGAGGTTGGACTAGATGACCTTTAAAGCCCTCTTCCAACCCGAAATATTGTCTGATTCTATGAAAAATTTCTTTTCTGTGAGAGGAAGTCTCACTGGCTTCTGCTTCTGTTTTTTTCTCTTTTTGTTTTTTTTTTTGTTTTTTTTTTTAACCTATAGCTCATATGGTATCATTTAAAATCCTGGCTGCACAAAACTTAAATAGCAAGACAGCAGCTCGAAAATACCATTTAAGTGATAATTCTATTGTGAATAAATGTTACAGTTCATTTCAGGACTCCCAAAGTCACTCTCATAATTATTCAATAATCAAGACCTTGCCAGTCAAAGTGAACCAAAAGTTGGGTTTTAATTTCAGAGCATATTTACAGCTTTGGTTTAAGGTTCTGCTCTTAGATTATCTGTTGCTATCAGAAACAGACCACTCTTTAGTCAGTCTTTGAAGCTGCTGCAGCATTTCAGGTGAAATTCATCTCCCCTAGTTCTGATGTGCAGGTAGTGGAAGCATCTCCAGGAGTTCTGGTTCCCCACGTTCATTTTATAGCCGTTGAAGAGAAGTAGACTCATCTGCATTATTTTACATTTCTCCTTGAGGAAGAGGTGTTTTTTAACCTATTGCTGCGTATTTCTCTTTAGATGAGTATCATGGGCTCAGCTGATAACTCAGATATTTGCATTGAGCCAGATGAATCTCACCCTTTCTGCCTCTATGGAAAATCCAGTTCACATCCAATGCAAAGTTCAAATGCATTAATTCAGGGGTAAGTGGTGCCCTCTGCTCTCTGAGAAGTCCCCCATTAGTCCTCCTTGTCCACTCTAGCTAAAGAACCTGCTCTGTTTTAAGCAATTGCAACTACTATCTTGAATTTTGACTACTATAAAGGCAGAGGTACAACCTTCACCCCACTACTGCTGTAATGAGACAGCTCTAACATCTGCCTGAATCACAGAATCACAGAATCACAGAATGTTAGAGGTTGGAAGGGACCTCAAAGATCATCTAGTCCAACCCCTCTGCCAGAGCAGGACCACCTACAGCAGAGCGCACAGGAATGCGTCCAGGCGGGTTTGAATGTCTCCAGAGAAGGAGATTCCACAACCTCCCTGGGCAGCTTGTTCCAGTGCTCGGTCACCCTCACAGTAAAAAAGTTTTTCCTCATATTTTTCTGGAACCTCCTGTGTTCCAGCTTCCACCCATTGCCCCTTGTCTTGTCAGTGGACGCCGCTGAAAAGAGCCTGGCTCCATCTTCCTGACATTCCCCCTTGACATATTTATAAACATGAATGAGGTCACCCCTCAGTCTCCTCTTCTCCAAGCTGCAGAGCCCCAGCTCCCTCAGCCTTTCCTCCTCAGGGAGATGCTCCACTCCCTCCACCATCTTTGTGGCTCTACGCTGGACTCTCTCCAGCAGTTCCCTGTCCTTCTTGAACTGAGGGGCCCAGAACTGGACACAAGATTCCAGATGCGGCCTCACCAGGGCAGAGCAGAGGGGCAGGAGGACCTCTCTCCACCTACTGGCTACTCCCCTTCTCACACACCCCAGGATGCCCTTGGCCTTCTTGCCCACGAGGGCACACTGCTGGCTCATGGCCATCCTGCTGCCCACCAGCACCCCCAGGGCCCTTTCCCCTGCGCTGCTCTCCAGCAGGGCAGTCCCCAACCTATATTGGCACATGGGGTTATTTTTTCCCAAGTGCAAAACTCTACACTTGCCCTTATTAAACTTGATAAGATTTCTCCCCACCCAGCCCTCCAGCCTGTCCAGGTCTCTCTGAATGGCTGCACAGCCTGCTGGTAACCCCAAGGGAAGTTTGTGCAGAAGACCTCGGTGTGCTCCAGCCTCTGAAAAATGGCCGGAAGGAGGCTTTTCAGGTGTCCTTCACGCTTCATGTGGTCCAGGGTGGGACTGGCTGAAGACTGTTTAAGCAGAGCTTTACTTGCACCCCTTTCCCAAGCTGCAGATATGGGTGTGCTCCACAGCCGTGGTAGGTCTCCACATCTCATTCATTTCTGGGAACCGTGTTCCTGGGTAGCTAGAGATGCGTGAGAAAGGATTGAAGAGGTTGATACGTAAAGCTTGGCATGGATGTGACTGAGGAGGGTCGTAGGACAGGAGTCAGCTGAGATGGGAAGGCTGTGGACATAAAAGGAAGCGAGGGATTATTTACTGAGCTTTGCCGAGAGGAAACAGCACAAATGGGATGAGACCCAAAAGAAAACGTCAGCCTGGCTTTCGGGAAACGGGGTGCATTTTTAGGATGCCCAGAGTGGGGATTAAATAAGCAGTGTGCTATCAGATTAGATGCTGAATCATGTGAGATAATCATGATAAAACACGGAAGGGAGCCCCAGCCTGGCAGCTGGGAGCCACGGTCCTCTCCCCGGCTTTTTCATCTGTTTGCCAACCTCGGGAAACATACTTCTTGCTTTCACTTGCTGTCTCATTAAGCCGTATTTGCTCTGAGAAAAGACTTTTGGCACTTGTTTTTGAGTTGCTTTTACAATGCCTGCCCCGAGGGAACTATTTTCTGGGTGCTATTTTAATAGCATTAGTAAGTAGTCTTCACCAGGGTCAGATCTGCAGGGAGGATTGCTTAGTCTAGTGGTGTTTTCATAGAATCATAGAATCAGAGAATCATAGAATCACAGAATCATAGAATGCTGGGGCTTGGAAGGGACCTCTAGAGATCCCCCAGTGCCACCCCCTGCCAGAGCAGGGTCACCCAGGGCAGCCCCACAGGAACGCGTCCAGGCGGGTTGGAAAGTCTCCAGAGCAGGAGACTCCACACCCTCTCTGGGCAGCCTGGGCCAGGGCTCCGGCACCCTCATGGGGAAGAAGTTTCTCCTCATGTTGAGGTGGAACTTCCCATGTTCTAACTTAAACCCATTATTCCTTGTTCTGTTGCTGGGCACCACTGAGAAGAGATTGTCCCCTTCCCCTTGACCCCCACCCCTCAGATATTTCTCTACGTTCATAAGGTCCCCTCTCAGCCGTCTCCTCTCAAGGCTGAACAGCCCCAGGTCTCTCAGTGTCTCTTCCCAGCAGAGATGTTCAGTCCCTTGATCACCCTCGTCGCTCTCCCTTGGACTCTCCCCAGTAGGTCCCTGTCTCTCTGGAACTGGGGAGCCCCAAACTGGATGCAGGATTCCAGGTGTGGTGTCCCCAGGGCAGAGCAGAGGGGCAGGAGAAACTCCCCAGCCCTGCTGGACACACTTTTCTTGGTGCCCCCCAGGATCCCACTGGCCTCTTGGCCACAAGGGCCCGTTGCTGTCCCAGGGACAACTCCCTGCCCACTGGGACTCCAAGGTCTCTCTCCACGGGGCTGCTTTCCAGCAGGACGTCCCCTGATCTGTACTGGTGCTGGTGTTATTCCTCCCCAGATGCAGGACTCTACACTTGTTCTTATTAAACTTTGTGAGGTGTCTAAAGTCTCCTGGGCAGCTCATGCTGGATTTGGATTTGCTGTAAGATCTTGTGCACCAAGTTTATGCTTCTCAGCAGAGAGCTGCCTAGGAGAGCAGACAGGGAGGACATGGGTTTTTTTTCTTCAGGCTCTGAAGACGACCAGTCCTCCCAGTGCTGACACAGTGATAGGCACTTAGAATCACAGAATTATAAAATGGTTTGTGTTGGGAGAGACTTTTAAAGGTCAACTAGTCCAACCCCCCTGCATTAAGCAGGGACAATTTCAACTAGACTGGGTTGCTTAGAGCCCCGTCCAAACTGATCTTGAGTGTTACCAGGGATGGGGCTTCCATCACTCCTCCCAGCAACCTGTGCCAGTGATTTTGTAAAATATTTGTTCCTTATATCTAGTCTGAATCAACTCTCTTTAAAATCATTACCCCTTGTCCTATTGCAACAGGGCGTGTTAGAAAAAACTCCTCATGACTCATCAGTTTTCTTCTCGTGCTACCTAAATCCTTTCTCATACAACATGTTAAGAGCTAACCCATTTCCCTTTCAACTCAAGGTGACCTTAAAATGTTCATGGAAGACATGACATGTTGGATCCAACCTTGTTTCCTCTACATCCGTTGACTTAAAGACAAAGCTTTTTCCCCAAAATAAGGGTTAGCAAGCAACTAATTGAAAGTTTTTTGGTCTTATGCTGATGCCAGATGTAACCAGAAGTAGAGGCTTAGTCTTTTGGTGGAATTTAGCATTCAGATTTTGAAAGCTCCTTCTTCCAATTTCTTGAGACCTAACAAGGTAACGACCATCCAGCACATTAAAAGAAGATTCCCAGAAAATTTTAGAAACAAATCGAAACCGAAACAAGAGCAGGATGTGATAGTAGCAACAAATATAACAGTGCTTTCATCTCTGCTTACACCAACAGTCCTCGGTTGGGAACTTTGCCTTCAAAATGCCTGCTGGGAGGTTCCCTGGCAGAGACCGAGCAGGTGAAATGCTTCCAAGCTAACGATCTCCAACAGATAAGAGTAGGAACTTGCATCACAAAGAGATGACTCCTTTCTTTTTAATTCCAGAGGAGCTTTCAGAGTAGCGTTCTTGGGTAACCGCAATACACACAAAATATTTGCTCTTTAGGAAATGAAGCTGAGGTAGTCTCGAGTCTGGCAGAAAATCCCAATAATCCCCAGGGAACATGGAACGCGGAGGGGAAATACTGCTGGCTCCGCAGTTCAAAGCAGAGATAAAAACTCCCCAAACTATGATTTTTTTTTTTTTTAAACAGTATTTGAAGGCTTTAATGTAAACTCTTCGCGTGCAGTCTCCTTGCTCTGAATTTCTCTCCCACACACGTCGTTCCTGATTTTTTTGCAGTCCTTAAATGGCAGAGAGGACAGAAGGTCGCGGTCCCGTTGACGTGTGCGTGCGTGAGCGTGTAACTTGCTGGCAGAGCTGTAGTAGCCACCACATTGTACAGAGATGTACTGAGACTGATCCCAGGGCATGAGATGAGGTGCCGTAAAATGATGTAAGCGGTGACGATCTCCTCTGAGCAAGATTACAAATGGTATAACAGATGGATGAGACAGATAAATAAGAGTATTATGGAGTGAGAGGAGACAAGGCGATCAGGAAACGTGATAAGGTCTGGTGTATTGTCTGTTGAGAGGCTATTCAAGGTTAAATGTGGTTCTTGGTGGTCTTTAAGAGAGTTGTCCTTTAGAACTGATACTGGAAACCAGACTCTGAGTCCTGAGCTCAGGTCTGGCTGGCAAGTCATGGTTGGAGAGTTAGTTATCCACTGCGAGCACCAGAATCGGGAAACTAATATTAACAATACATATTGTTTATATTATTATTATTGCTTATATTAATTTCTTCAGTATTGTATATTGGAGAAGAGGAGGCTAGGGGAGACTTTCTCACTATCTACAACTCCTTAAAAGGAGGTTGTAGTGAGGTAGGGTCGGTCTCTTCTCCCGAGTAACAAATGACAGGACAAGAGGAAACAGCCTCAAGTTGCTCCAGGGGAGCTTTAGTTTGGATATTAGGAAAAAATTCTTCCCAAAAAGGGTTGCCAAGCCCTGGCTTGGGCTGCCCAGGGCAGTGGTGGCATCCTCATCCCTGGAGGAATTTAAAAGCCGGGTAGATGTGGTGCTTGGGGACATGGGTCAGTGGTGGATTTGTCAGTGCTGGGTTGATGGTTGGACTCAATGATCTTAAAGGTCTTCTCCAACCTTAACTATTCCATGATTCTTTATTATCAGTATAATATTATCAACAATTTTAAGCACCAGGCAAAATTACTTGGTTCATCTCTGAACTTGCCCTGAATTTTGGCAGAATCTGCCAAACAGTTTCATTGGGAAGCATCAGTGCAGGGGATGAAGGTAATGATGAGAAGGCAGCACCACAACAACCCAACTCAGGACTGTCCGGTGGTTTAGTCTGGATGTGAAAATGCAAGAGCAATCTCAGCATTGATCAAGGCCATCAAACCCTGTCAGGTTCTTCTGACACATCAACAGAGCAGTTTTTTTTTTTGCCAGTGCTGTCCCTGGGAGCTCCAGCCTTTCAAGGGGATATCCTCCCCCTGCTTTGTGAACTTCATCATGGCAGATTTATTAGTTACTTTTTTTTTTACTCTTTCATGGCGGTTAGAGTTATAGCTTGTTTGCTTCTAGATGAAATACAGGATATAAAGTACTAAGGAAATGTTTGAAGCTGATGAATACAGCACAAAAACCTCCCAATTCGTCTATCCTGCTGACTTCAGAATACAGTGGTTGAGTCACATTGACCCAAGAGTGACTGCTGGGACACACAGATGTATAGGATAGGCAGTGTTTCCAGGAATAGTTCTTAAGATGCAAGACAAGAATTTTAAATTGGGAATCACGTTCAGAAACCAGGGAAGTGGAATTTTGAACTCGTTCCGATCCTCGCTCCCGGTCCTGGAGGAAAGGCCATCACAAACCCAAGACTGATATGGACCAGCGTGTCTTTGGTTCTTAAATTCTTGAATTGTTTAGTAATTCAAACAGGATAAATATTTTGGCCTGGATTGTGAGCTAGCAGCATGTTTACCCCCAGAAAGGACGAGTTGTAGTCTTAGACATGAATTTTCCTCACTAACCTTTTTTTTTTTTTTTTTTTTTAAATCATTGAGTACACATAATTAACAGCACGCAGGGAAAAAAAAAAAAAAAGGCAGGAAAAAGCATATCTATGGTAACATTTTTAAGCACAGTCATGTTTAATTCAGAATTGAATGTTCTTTTCTTACAAACACGCTTCCGTACAACTAGAAACTTGCCCAAAGGAGTCCATTCCTTGCATTATTCAGGAGACCAGGCTGAAAAATCAACCTGATCCACTCTGGTCTTCTAATTTGTGGGTGAAACTTGATTGTACAAGTGGGACTGAGAAAGAAGTCATATCTGGACAGCAAGCATCAACAGATTGTAAACTTATAACCACCCTTTTCTGCAGAAAATCCTCTTGGATGAGTAGGCAGTGACACAGCCTTCCAAGCAAAGGAGGGGTGGCCCAGTTGCTTTCAACTGTTACTTAACACAGCTGGTAAAATATTCACAAAAAAAAAAAAAAGACAATGCTTCAAAGGTGAAATCCTGTAGAAACCTCAATTCCTGGAACTGCCAGGGAAGCCCATGGTCCAACAATGGGTGTCTTCCAAGTGTAACCTCCACAGGAACCCAACACCCTTTAAGGAACAGAAGAGGACAAGCTGCAGTAGCAAAGATGAGTGGATCTGAGGAAGAGCTTGACACAATAGGCTTCCTCTTGGCACTGGGCACAGTGTCTGGGATGTCAAGGAGCAGAAGAGGCAGATGAGTCAGATGGGTCTGGGTCGTTGGGGTCAGGTATGCTCAACACCCCCATTCCCAACAAACCCATGGAGGAGCTTTCTGGTGGGTCCTGCTGACCTCTTGGGTTAGAACTGGTATAAACGAACGCGAAATCCACCCTGAGTGTTTCTTAGATGTCTCTCCTTGTAAAAAGGAAAATGAGGAATTAAAGCCAAGAATAATTAAATATTCTGAATAAAGATCTACAGCCGTCTGGTTTCCAAATGCAAAACCACTGCCTCCACGTCAGCTGACAGGAGCAATTCTCATCCTACACCCTCAGGGCCACCACTCAAGCTCCCTGCATTTTTTAATTTGTTTTTTTTTTTTTTTCAGCTGGGAACCGCCTTTAAGTTTTTATCAGAACTCAGCTGTCTGCCTGTGTTATTTATGTTCATACACATGTGTACCAGATCCTTGGTCAACTGATTTGTAGCTACTGAGGAATGTAAAGAGCAGAATGCCACTTGGAGCTGATTTTTTTTTGGAAACAAAGCTTGTCCTTTTATTGAAAGCTGTGATATTGTTCTCAGATTAAGCTTTTTTTTAAAAAAAAAATATTTATTTTTATTGTATTTTAGGAAGGATAGTTAATTTGGGTTCCATTCTACTTCACTCCTGGGTCAGACTCCAAATTCAGAGTATGAAAATCCTTGTGTTGGGACATTCCCAGGTGACTGTCTCCTTGAGGAGGCTGATGCTAGTTGTCCCTTCAGCAACCAGTCCAGTGGGTTGGCTTTGAGGTCAAAGCTACGTGTGTGTAAGAGGATTTTGTGGTAAGCCAACTCCTGTCAAAACTTCTAGTGGTTGGAGATCAAAAACAATGGTGGTTTTTTTTGTAATAATGATGTGTGCACAACATTTGCTGGAAATGAGCTCATGAGGGATATAAGGCTCCTGCATTTGACACATTATTTATCTTTTTTTTGCTTGCTTCTAATCCACAGCGTAGGTGTTAATGATTTGCTTTGTGCCAGCTAAACTTGATAAATTCACCAAAGCCTGTAAGAAGAAAGTAAAGATGGATGACAAGGACTTGTGCCCAGAATAGCTGATTCTGGGTCCTGCAGCAGCAGGAACCTGTGGGTGGAACTAACAACTGTTGGAGTGAGGCTGATTTAGGACCTTAGTGATCATCTAAATGCTTCAGGGACCTGGAGAAAACCTGGCTTCTGCTACCAAGTGGTCAAGACCCTGAAGGAGGGGGTTATACATCAGAAAGAGTGTCTCCTTCCACTGCTGGCAGGCTGCTAAGGGTGTGTTCCCACCTGGGCCAGTGTGGACCAAGGTTATCAATGGGGCTGTGAGGTCTGTGGCCCCAGGGCTTTGCTTGGAAGGCTGCAGCAGCATCCCATCATGCCTGTGCCCCTGGGAACACACACCTTTGGCGAACATACTCTACCTGAGGTTTAGGAAACCTCAGGCTCATGCCCAACTTCAGATCAGCTCATAAACTCTTGCCCAGCTGAGGAGAAATCCAGAATCAGCAGGAAATGAAGGTCAGTGCTGTACTGTCTCCAAAATCTCTGCACAGCCAGCAGAACTGAGACCCTTCTCTGTGGATAAGAAAAACCACAGGAGAGGGAACAATCCTTGTGCAAAGTGGAGACTGTAAATAAACCCTTGGGCTTTTTCCTAGAGAAGGAAACATGTCGTGTTTCAAGCTGTGATCTATTCAAGATGAAAAAAGGAACTCTTGGTGAAAACTTGATGTGAAAAGGTGAAATGACAGCAGACAGCACTTTTATTCTGTGTAACACAAAGTTGAACAAAGAACCTGTGTCTATATTTGAAGAATAACATCAGTTTCCTGAGATAATATTCATAAATAAGTAAGCTTAGTAGCAAGCTTTTCCATATTCTGCTACTTTTGTTCGTATTTCCTTAGTGAGCACCAGGTTTTGGGGAGAAAGGGTCTTGACTGCACGCAGTTTGATAATCCCATCAAAGCCCTGGTGTCAATAAAAATCATAATCAGTTATTTACAGATGACACAAGCACTGATGAAGAGGTAAAGGATGAAGGGGGAAAATTATAACACAAAGAAAGATAAAATAATATATATAGGACTGAAACTGGACGTCACACTTATAAGATGAAGACGATTAAGGGGAGTAGCAAGGCTTGAAGAGACTTGGAAATTTGCTGTTCAGATGAACATAACCATCTGATGGTATTTCAGAAAGTTTAAGTGGGGGAACTGTGGGCTTTGTTCTATTGCCACTCAACGACTGTCTCCAGAATGATGTACTCATGTTCAGTGTCTGTTTAAAAAAAACCCCAACGACACAACAAGCAACAAACCAAACAACCAAGCTTGGAAACATTCAGGCAAAAGAACTAAGGGCAATCAAGGTGTGGAAAAATTTGCCTTGCAGTAAAAAGCTCAGACCTTGTACCTTTTAAAGTTAGAGGAAAAAAGTGCTTTGGTCAGATTCTTGCAGTACTTACTTGGGAAGATGATTTAGGAGAATTTTCAGGCTCAGAGACAAAAGTAGAATGAATCCTAGAGGCTGGAGATTGGACCTGGACAAACTGAGATTTAAAATAAAAGCTTGTAGCAAGTCATTGGAACAGCTTGGAAGAGGGAATGTGGTCTAATTTCCATTGCTAGCATTTCTCCAAATCACCACAGTACATTTTTCTCCATTTCAGGCATGAATTAACTGCCAGAAGCCAAGTGACCTCTTATGCAAGAAGTCAGACAAGACAATCACCATGGTCTCCTCTGATCTTCCAGCCTCTGACTAATGTATCATGTGTTTGTTCTCTCATACTCTCTGGGGGAGAAGGAGATGCAGTGGGCTGTTTTGTTTTGGAAGGATTGTTGGGAGTTTTTAGTGTACTGTACTTATTTTAGAGGAAGGAGGTCAGAAATGTGTGTTGTCATTGGAAGAGAGAGCCGTGGGGGCTCTCTGTGGGAAGGTTGTCCCATCCTGGCCCCCAAGACTGCTTTACATTTCATCCCTCTTCTATTAGAATGTGTTGCAGTGACAGAGGATTAAGATGTTCCCAGTCCTGGAGCTGTGGAGGATCTTTTGCCAGTGACACCAGGCCCTTGAGGAGCAGGGTGGTGGCACTGAGTTGTAGAATCACAGAATTGCCCAGATTGGAAAAGACCTTTAAGATCTTTGAGTCCAACCATTAACTCAACACTGACAAGTCCTTGACCAAACCATGTCCCTGACCGCTGGGTCTGTATGACTCTTAAATACCTCCAGGGAAGGGAGGTATGGCCACTGCACTGGGCAACCCTTTCCAGCATCTAATAACTCTTTCAGTAAAGAAATTTTTCCTGATATCCAATTGAAACTTCCCCTGGTGCAACTTGGGGCCATTTTCTCTCATCCTATCCTGTTACTTGGTAGAAGAGACCAACCTCACTTCTCTACAACCTGTCAGGGAGTTGAAGAGGTCTCGCCTCAGCCTCCTCTTCTCCAGCTGAACAACCCCAGGTCCCTCAGCTGCTCCTCATCACACTTGTTCTCCAGACCCTTCCCCAGCTTCATTGCCCTTCTCTGGACACACTCCAGCACCTCAATGTCCTTCTTGTTGTGAGGGGACCAGAACTGAGCACAGGACTCAAGCTGTGGCCTCACCAGTGCTCAGCACAGGGGCCCAATCATAGAATCATAGAATAGTTTCAGCTGGAAGAGACCTTGAAGATCATTGAGTCCAGCCTTTGTCCCAGCCCTATCAACACACTAATCCATGTCCCCCAATGCAACATCCACCTGTCTCTTAAACACCTTCAGGGACTGTGACTCAACCCCCTCCCTGGACAGCCTGTTCCAATGGCTGACAGCCCTTTCAGTATCAAAATTCTTCCTAATAACCAACCTGAACCTCCCCTGATGCAATTTAAATCCGTTTCCCCTCGTCCTATCACTCTCCATGAGGGAGAACAGGCCAACTACAACCTCCCTTCAGGTAGTTAATGATGACAGTTTAGATCAGGCATTAGGAAGAATCCCTGCCCTGCTCCTGCTGGCCACCCAACTGCTGACCCAGGCCAGGACGTCGTTGCCCTTCTTGCCCCCCCGGGCACACGCTGGCTCCTGTTCAGCCCCTGCCCACCAGCACCCCCAGGGCCTTTCCTGCCGGGCAGTTTCCAGCCACTCCTCCCCAAGCCTGGAGCTGCCGGGGCTTGGGCTGACCCAAGGGCAGGACCCGGCCCTTGGCCCACTTGAACCTCACACAACTGCCCTTGGCCCATCGATCCAGCCTGTCTACATCCCTCTGTAGGGAGTTCCCATGAATGAGTGACTTGCTGTGGTTCTTTGGCCCCATGGAAAGGTAACCTGTTGCTGATTCTGAAGACGTGTTGCTCCTCTGCTGATCCACAGCCTTTTCTCTCTTCAAAAAGGAGCGACGTGCAGCCCGACGACGCTTGCTGAGGAGATGGCGTTGGCCCTCTGCACCGTGTCAAAGGTTCAAAGATGAGCGTCAGGGCTTCTGAGTCACTTTTCAACTATTAAGATAGCTCATAATATCACTTGTGATCTGCCAAAGACAACTATCTCACTCGCCGATCGCCAAGCTCTGAGTAATCAAAATTATTTTTAAGGGAAAAAATACTTATCCAGGACAACAGCTTTTATTCTGATTAAAAAGTTTTAGTGCTTTAAAGTGTTTAATGACGTTACTTCTGCAAGAAGAAACTATATTACCTAGATAGTATATATATATATATACACAATATCTATACTTTATGCACACACTATATATATACACTGTATATACTCTACTCAATTCAGGAAACATTGAACAGAATGGGAGGGTGAAGTTTTGTAAATATGCAGCCAACCTTTACTATAGTATTGAGCAAAACATTGTCGTCACTCTGTATGACATCAAACCAGACCACCACGCTAAGGGGAGGGTCGTTATTTCACATGGACCACAAGCACAGAAGCAGGCAGGTGCTCTGAAGTGGGAGACACTTAGAAGAAATTCTTCACTGTGAGAGTGGTGAAACACCGGAAGAGGTTGCCCAAAGAGGTTGTAGATGCCTCATCCCTGGAAGGGTTCAAGGCCAGGTTGGACGGGGCTTGGAGCAACCTGGGCTGGTGGGAGAGAGGTGTCCCTGCCCACAGCAGGGGGGTTGGAAGTAGATGATCTTCAGGGTCCCTTCTAACCTTAACCATTCTATGATTCTATGAATCTATGACTCTATGAATCTATGATTCTGTTATTATCATAGAAAACTTTCAGCTGGAAGACACCCTGAAGATCATTGAGTCCAGCCTTTGTTCCAGCCCTATCAACTACTAAACAATTCCCACATATGCAACATCCACCCGTCTCTTAAACACCTCCAGGGACAGTGACTCAGTCACCTCCTTGGGCAGCCTGTTCCAATGGCTGACAACCCTTTCAGTAAAGAAATTCTTCTGAATATCTAACCTGAACCTCCCCTGGCACAATTTAAATCCATTTCCCCTTGTCCTGTCACTAAGTCTTTTTAAGTCTGACCACAACTAATTGGTCCGAGGTCACACACACAGGAATTTAATCCCTGATTGTTCATCCCAGCCTGTAAACAACAATGTCCAGGTTATTTTGGTTAATAAGACCTCAGCTTTCTGTTACAGAGGTTTTGTAATTTGTCCCAACAAGAACACAAGAGTTATCAAGCCTAAATTGGAAGTAAATTCTGATTATTTTAGATTTGAGCTTCTTAGTTTAGCGGTTAGCAGTAAAAACAGAGAGTGAGCATTGGCAGCATCTGCAGTTCAAGTCACAGGGTTTAACCTGCAGCTTCTTGCTGAGCAACCGATCCTCAAAGCTTTGATGAACAGCAGGAGTTACCCACCAGGTTGAGCACTGGTTCCTTATTTCTGCAGTAAAATCATGTTCATACATACAGTAACACGTCCACTGAAAACCTCATGCCCTATGTTTGTAAGGAATATAGAGGCCGGGAACATGGGGGAAAATTAGTTGTACAATAAGAGGAGAAGAAATCAGGATTAGAACCAAGACCTTTCGATCTTTATCATTGTGAAACCACTCTAGGAAGAGGAAATCCTGTTCCCTTTAATTCAATGAAGTACCAACCTCTTCCTGGAGGTGACACACTTTGATGAACTCATCCTTGACAGGCACTTTTACCCTCCTCACCAGAATAGTTCAGCTTTCAAACAAGGGTTTTTCTAAGAATGACCAATGAGAAAGTGCAAGTTCCCACTTGTGTTAGTAATTTGTTAATAAGTCGGTTTGTGGCTGAACCCTGTGGGATCTCCGGGATGTCCCAATTCTGCTTCAGCCGCCTGCAGTTGGGGTGCCAAGCTCTATTTTGTGTGGGTTTGGGGGTGCTCAGCCCTTCCTGATTTTCAGCTTCGAAGAGGGAGGTCAGATCAGAGAACTGATTTTGGCAAGTCTGGGTGGAAATTTAAACCAAGAGACCACACCCAAGCTCAAAGCTTGGATCCTTCTGTTAGGTTAGAGGTGATGCTCAGAGCATCACATCCTCTTGTGCAGCTCAGATCAAGCTAAGCCCTAACGAAGATCCAGTATGAGTGTTCTGGAGCAACATTTCTTTTTAAACCTCCTGTCCTTTGCAATGCTTTTTTACAGACGTGTTACGAGAACGATCCTGACACCGGCTGGTGTACTCTCCCTGACGGTGCCAAGAACCATAAATCATTTTCGTTTCCTTTCTCCCGGCGCGCTCCCGTGTTTCTGACGAACGAGCTATTTTAATTCATATGACTCAGGTTTATTCAGCACGTCGTCAGACCTGGAGTGCTGTTCGGGCTTGTTTATTGTTTTCATGTCCTTCCAGGCCCTTTATAGGAAATCTCAGAAAGCCGCCGTTTCACCACGTACACCTCTCGTATCAACAAACCGCTGAGTAACTCCATCCTTCCTCTGCATAACAGCTTGCAAAACAAAAATTCACGTGGCTTACTCTCATTTCTGAAGCTCACTGGTTTTATCCACGCAGGTGAAGTAGATCCAGACAAGTTGATCCTTTTTTATAATGCGACCTGCACTCAGATTTAATATTTTGCGTGCCATCTCTCAATTTTGAGACTGCCAACGGGCAAACAACCACAAAAAAAATATTTACAGAGAAAAAAATATCTTAAAATGCCCCTTTTAGATCTTCCTGCTGGTCCTGAATCTCCATGTTTGGGATAAACACTCGAGTAAAAGTTCTTGCACATTAGGAACATGCATGAGCCAAGCAGCAGAGCAGAGCTGACAAACTCGACTTCTTCACCACCCGCTTGGCTACAAATAACTGTTTGCCGAAGGGCTTTCTTCTACTTTGCGACCCACCCCTGTGCTGGTAGTATTTATATACGTATTTAATTTCATGTACACAAGTAGGGGATGTCAATTAGCCGGCTCTGATAAATGAAGCGTAGCGCGTATGTCAATGTTTGCGAGAGGGAAGCTTTGATCCTGTTTATATCTTTCATATCTCAAAAAGAAAATAATCTGCGGTCTGCAAACCCAGCCTCTATGGAAAACTCATCCTGCCACATCGTTTTTCTCTTGGCCTGCAATGGTACTGCTGCTGCACGGCACGAGGAGGGCACTGAGGGCTTGAGTCAGCCAGTCCTAAGTAAAATTCCTTCCACTGCCTTTAAATCTGGATAAAAATCTACCAGAGTGAGGGAGAATTCTCCGGAGTTCAGATATTTGGGGGAAGTTTTGCCACGTTCGGATCAAAACCCCTGCCCTTACCGATGCTGGAATTTCACCACTGGTGGGTTTCAGCTTGTCAGGAAAAATATATGTCACGTGGCCAACTTCTTGTATAAATTTAATATGGTAACAGGCTTAGAAATGAGGTGGAAAAAGGGCTATTTCTGCTGAATTATGTTAAATTACAGGGTGCTCTTCCCAGAAATGGCTGGGATTTGTAACCCAGGAGGTATCAAACACCTGAATCTGTGTAAGTCATCACCCATTTTCTGATCAGACTGATGTTTTTCATCCCTGCTCCTGCTGGAGAGAACCATTTACCTTAACACTGCAGAGGGTAGAGAGAGGAGGAACTCTGTGCTGATTCCTGATTTGACACTTTGATGAACGCATAGTCAGGGGTTTAACTGCTTTTCTGTACCCATCACAAGAAATATTTGTCTTCTCCAAAGACTAATTCTATGAATTACTCTAAGTATTATGTGCTACACTCGTTTATTCATCCAGCTTCATTGCAACAATATGGTAGAAGGTGACCTACCATTAATTATTTTCATCCATGCTACCTCGAGATGCAAATGCATTTGCTCTCATCGCACTAGTTGATTAACTCCTGCTTGTTCAAAGCCAGCCTGTAACTATTCTCACTCCCAAAATTTTCATTTTGATGAAGGACATACATGGAATTTGGCTCCTGGTGCCGTATGAAGAAGACCTCCATGATTTACAGGCACATGAAATTCTGGAGAATGTGCAATATTCAGTTCCACACTATCATCCTGTCCTCAAACCTTCTGCCTACCCAGTGCTCATCATCTTCTTGCTGAAACATCTGGTCTTTAGACAATCAGAAATTGTACTGGACTGTAAAGTGCGAGGTTGCTCTTCAACCTCACACGTTATCACTCAATAGCAGATATCAGAGATGCTTTACTCCTAATAAACATCATATGCAGTGCCAAGGCTTTGGAGGTCTTTCTGCCTCACTATTAAGTGAGAGATACCCTCCTGCGTTATCAAAACTGCAAATATTTGAGACTCAGTTGCACAAGATGTGTTTTTCACTTGAACTACATTGGTGGGGTTTGCCAGATTAAACATAAGTGTATGTGATGTAGGTGTTTGTGTCCAAGCTCCTTCTTTTTTTGCAGTGGAGAGGAAGAAGCAGTGAGAGACTCGCTGTAGAAGAATCTGATCCAGCAACCAATCTTGATTCCATAAAATCTTATTGGGAAGGTCCTGAAGAGGTTGACTGTGTCCCCACTCAAGTCTCCTAGGGTGGACCAAACACTTCTGGACCTTCCTTAGGAAGTGTTTGTCTGAGCTGTTTCTAATAAAAGGCTTCATTAGAAAAGGTGCACCCTTAATCCTACACTAATTGATGAAGCTGCTGATGGTTGGATCTGACAGTTTTCACTTCAGCTTCTGAAAAGCTGTGAACCTGCTTTAAGTTCATCTCCTATTATTGGCTGTGGAGAGAGAAAAGAATCTGTGAGGGACATCCTTCCTTCCCCAAAATATGTAAAATCGCTTCTTGGTGGTCTCACCTCTCTGTTGGCTATGACTAACACATCAAATTATCTGCTCGGCTTTAAGTGTGATGGAGTGAGATAGGATGAATTTCACCTTCATCAGGTCAGCGCTCGGAACGCAGGTCTGAAGAAAGATTTTCATGAGATGAACTTGATGGTGTTCAGATTCCAGATCAAACTGGGGAGGGGAGGGGAGGGGAGGGGAGGGGAGAGGAGAGGAGAGGAGAGAAGAGGAGAGGAGAGGAGAAGAGAGGAGAGGAGAGGGAAAGGGAAAGGGAAAGGGAAAGGGAAAGGGAAGGGAAGGGAAGGGAAGGGAAGGGAAGGGAAGGGAAGGGAAGGGAAGGGAAGGGAAGGGAAGGGAAGGGAAGGGAAGGGAAGGGAAGGGAAGGGAAGGGAAGGGAAGGGAAGGGAAGGGAAGGGAAGGGAAGGGAAGGGAGAAGAGAAGAGAAGAGAAGAGAAGAGAAGAGAAGAGAAGAGAAGAGAAGAGAAGAGAAGAGAAGAGAAGAGAAGAGAAGAGAAGAGAAGAGAAGAGAAGAGAAGAGAAGAGAAGAGAAGAGAAGAGAAGAGAAGAGAAGAGAAGAGAAGAGAAGAGAAAAGAGAAGAGAAGAGAGAGAAGAGAAGAGAAGAGAAGAGAAGAGAAGAGAAGAGAAGAGAAGAGAAGAGAAGAGAAGAGGAGAAAACAGGGAAAGGGAAGGGAAGGGAGGAAAGGAAAGGAAAGGAAAGGAAAGGAAAGGAAAGGAAAGGAAAGGAAAGGAAAGGAAAGGAAAGGAAAGGAAAGGAAAGGAAAGGAAAGGAAAGGAAAGGAAAGGAAAGGAAAGGAAAGGAAAGGAAAGGAAAGGAAAGGAAAGGAAAGGAAAGAAAGGAAAGGAAAGGAAAAGAAAAAAAAGAAAAGAAAAGAAAAGAAAAGAAAAGAAAAGAAAAGAAAAGAAAAGAAAAGAAAAGAAAAGAAAAGAAAAGAAAAGAAAAGAAAAGAAAAGAAAAGAAAAGAAAAGAAAAGAAAAGAAAAGAAAAGAAAAGAAAAGAAAAGAAAAGAAAAGAAAGCATCTTCATGGGCCTTTAAAACATATTTCTGAAAAATGTGAGCCCACAGAGCTTAGGTGGAACAGATCAGCTATGTATAACAAAAAATATCTGCCAGTGACAATCTGACCTCCTTAAACGCTTAATTTGCTTTGAAGGTGATGTGAAAATTATTGCAAGGCTGAAACCAAATGGGAAGAGCCAAATGACCAGAAGACTGTCAGTCTTCTCTCCCACCTGCTGTTATTATCCTCCTGTCAGGCCCTGATGGACAAAGTACATCTTAAAAATCCAGCACTCCGCTCTGGCAGCGACAGGAAGAGAGGTTTCTGTCACTCGCAGTTGACACATGGATGTTTTCTAGGTGCTCATGATTGTAAGTGCTGCTACTGTCACATCACAACCTTTAATGACCATTTAAAAGGACTTCCTGGGTAAGCTGAATTCTCTACATTTAAAAAGTGATTTTGAGTTCTGGTGAAAAAAAAATAAATTAAATTGGTGGGAAAAAAAATCCCACAAAATGTAATTTTAGTGAAGTGAAAAGCGATTCCTGGAAATTGTTGTGCTTCTTTTCTCAGTCCCGGTGCTGTAAATGGCCAACTCTGATTCTTTCAGAGCTGTGAGGTCGAACCACACCTCTTTCTTACAGGATATTTTCAATAACGGAGGTGGACACACAGCCCCAAACCTCAACGTTATGTCATTAACTTTGCAAAGTGCATAAGAAGGTAGGAAAGTAAATATTACGGAAAGGAATAGGCAGAAAACCATTACATAAACAAGGGAAGTGTTTTAAGTAATTACTTAAGACAGGATCTTAGATGACTGTTTGTTAATCATTACTTTATTATGCAATTTCTATATATCATTAACAGTCTCCCTTTGTAATGTGCATGTTTTTCTAATACCAGATTCCTTTGATGACAGTCCATTTTATTACGCTCAGTGATGTTTCTAATTACCAGTGTCACTGCGTCGTTACTTTTGCTGTTATTGCGCTCATCAATGATCTATGAAGTTTTTTTTTTTTTCCTTCCCTTTTTGATCTTTTGTCCAACCCATCGCATCACGAAACAGGCGACGCTTTGCTGTAATGGGAAGTATAATTCTGAGAACAAAACTGATTTTCCCCATGGCTTTTTTTTTTTTTTTTTTCTGATACTTTCCCGTTCTCTGTCGAAACCCTAACACATGTTTGTAATCTCTGTTGGTGTCAGAACGCCGTCTACATGTTCTGGAAACTCTGAGACCTAAACCACACATTTTCCGATAGCAATGATGCAATGATTTATACCGGATCCTTTCAAGACTGACTCTTAGTGCTTTTGATGTGCTCAACCAGTCGTACAGAAGTTTTATCTGGACCTACGTGGGTCCCAGATCTCCTTCCGATCTCAAGTAATGCAACAGAAGTGCAAAAAAAGAGTGTAAAATGGTACATCTTGAGATTGGAATCCTGAAAGTAGGATGCAATAAATCTGAAGTCCTTCAGCAAAATATCAAAGAGATATCTGCCAGGAGCCAAAACTGGGAAGAAATATTGCTAAACACAGACAATAGGACAAATACAGGGAAGAGATCACAAGGAACAATGAGTAGGTTTTTTTTTTAATAATGTTTGTAAGAAAACAAATTCCATCTGTAATGTTTTTGGGTAACTCCTTTAGGAAAGAAACACAAATCAAGCCTGGAAGCACAGACCTGCGCTCGGTTTGGTCTCTGAAACACGTCTCAAAGTCATCTGTGCCACGGAGGCAGCAGTCAGCTTTGCTCTGTTTCTGCTTCTTAGAGGCATCTGCTTTGTATTTCAATGGGACTACTGCAAAATCGCTTTCAGTTATGGATTTACAGTGGCTTTTTTTTTGAGAAAATGAAAGATGTAAGTGGCATCTTACTAACAAATGAACAGTTCCTGGATCTGGGTTGTGTGTGTTGCTCTGAGTGGTGACTGCAACTGTCTAGAACAGAGCTGGTGGAGCTATAGTTTGTGAAGATTAAACCCATCATACATGTTGCTGGTTCAGTTACGAAACAAGAAACTAAATAGGTAGGCTGGATCAACTGGAAATGGAAATTTCAAGCCGTTTTCTGTTGGGGTGGTTAAAAACAGTTGGGTTGAGCTATACAATTTGATGTATTTGGATAGAAAACCAGCAGAAACCAAGGCTGGGTTTACAGGTTGGTCATGAAATGGAAGATTAGGAAAAGATCAATATCAATCTCAGTGAAAAAGAATATTCCTGGAATACAGATCAAGGATTCAAATCCCTTTAAGTGTCTTCTAATGAAGGGAGCCCCACTCCAAAGCGTTGAGGTTGTCCTCAGTGGCAAGTGCCATTCACTGTGCTGGGCTGGGTGGAGGACCCAGGGAGCATCACGACACCTTCCTCATTGGATAACCACGGCTCAGAGGTTCATAGGTTAAGTGTCTCTGGAATGCAGGTACAGCTCCAAGTTTTGCTTTCATTTTAAAGAATATTATTTGGGACGGCAAGCCTGTTTTTCCCTTATCATAGAATCATAGAATAGTTTCAGCTGGAAGACACCATGAAGATCATTGAGTCCAGCCTTTGTCCCAGCCCTATCAACCTACTCAATAACTCCCCCCAACACAACATCCACCCGTCTCTTAAACACCTCCAGGGACGGTGACTCAACCCCGTCCCTGGGCAGCCTGTTCCAATGGCTGACAACCCTCTCAGTATAGAAATTCTTCCTAATATCTAACCTGAACCTCCCCTGGTGCAATTTAAATCCATTTCCCCTCATCCTATCACTCTCCACTAGGGAGAACAGACCAACTCCCACCTCTCTACAACCTCCCTTCAGGGAGGTCTCCCCTCAATCTCCTCTTGTCCAGGATAAACAGCCCCAGATCCCTCAGCCTTTCCTCATACAACTTGTGTTCTAAGCCCTTTCCCAGCTTGGTAGCCCAACTCTGTACCCTCTCCAGCACCTCAATGTCCCTCTTATAAAGCCTTCTTCAGAGAAGAGTCCTTCAGGATACTCCTTCTCCTTCTCCTTCTCCTTCTCCTTCTCCTTCTCCTTCTCCTGCTCCTGCTCCTGCTCCTGCTCCTGCTCCTGCTCCTTCACAGAATCACAGAATGTTGGGGTTGGAACTGACCTCTAGAGATCATCTTAGTCCAATCCCTCTGCAAGAACATGATCACCCACAGTAGGTCACACAGGAACGCGTCCAGGTAGGTTTGAAAGTCTCCAGAGCAGGAGAATCCACACCCTCTCTGGGCAGCCTGGGCCAGGGCTCTGTCACCCTCACAGGGAAAAAGTTTTTCCTAATATTTTTGTGGAACCTCCTATGTTCCAGCTTGCACCCGTTGCCCCTTGTCCTGTCACTGGACATCCCTGAGAAGAGCCTGACTCCATCCTCCTGACACTCCCCATTTTCATATTTGTTAAACATGACTGAGGTCACCCCTCAGTTTCCACTTACCTTGCTCCAGCTGAGTAGGATCATGCACAGGAACGCTTCCCTTGGTTTTGCTGAATGAGAATCACAGAATCACAGAATCAATAACAAGTTGGAAGGGACCTCAAGGACCATCTAGACCAACACTAAGAGATAAGATGGAGCCACATATGTAGTTCTGGAGTCATGTTGGCACATTGAGTTGAGTTAAGCCAACAGATCTGATGAGAGAGGCTGTTTCTCCTCATTTCCATGGTAACCTATCACAAACTGGTGATATTTTACCCATGTACAAGACACTCAAAGAAGGCCATGTGCAGCTCAATTGCACATGGTGACTTGTTCAAAAACCTGCTATACAACAACCATGGCTGTCCCACTGAAAACTACCTTCTGCAGTTGGAGTTCAGGCTGGTAATCTTTTGAAACTTGTTTTTTTTTCTACCTCAGGTGGAATGAGTTAAAAATACCTATTCTCTGCTTCGTGTAACAGCTTGTCATTTATTTTCATACCACAACAGCATGAGTGGCTTAAGAGATCTTAAGTAAATACGGTGTATGTACAAGAACCGTTGTGTTTTGGTTTGGGTTGGGGTTTTTTTTTTGTCTTTTTTTTTTTTTTCCTTCATCATGAACGGTATCCTATCGCTGGTTTTAATTTGCAGTCCCCCTCGTGCTCCTTCAGCTTCCTCAACGGGTTCTCAGATTTCCTGTCTGACTTGGCAGTGGTGCCCTGGCTGGAGTCTTGCCACCCTCTGTTTGGATACACAACCACAACCCCAAGTGGCCTTTTTTTTTTTTTTTTTTTTTAATGGGTTATGCCATCAATTAACCTTATTGTGAAGAGCAACCTCTCGAACATGCCGGGTGACTTATTTATATGGATTTGTTAAGTCTTCAGGGTATTTTTTTTTGGTGATGTTAATTCTAAATTGTTGTTTATTCCTACCGGGCTGGCTAAAGTTGCCAGTTTTCAGAAATCGGAGCTCTGCAAGCAGTACAAGCAGCGCAAACAATACGGGGATGCGAGCAAGTGGCTGTGAGTCACAGCTTCTACATTCAGTTTCCACCTACACTTCTACACCCAATTAACTCCTCAGAGTCTCAGTTTCAATACAAGAGCCCAGTAATTACATGGGAGTGCAGTGGTTTGGGCAACCTGAGACGAAAGGGACTTGGATAATCGAACACTGATAATTAATGGAAGTAATATAAATAAAAATGATGAATTGGCTGTGATTTCCATTAGTACCTAGCGATGACAGCTACTTGCTGTCCTCCAGACCTCTGCCCTCCCAGCGATACAATCCATGTGAACTGTAATTCAAGCCACAATTTTTGGTAAAATTGAACAACAGAGATGCTGCCAGCTCTGTAGCAAGTGAGAGACACCTGATGGAGGAGCGAGGATGCAGCTGAAGGGAAGCTGTGTCAGAAGGGAGGATTGCAATCACTGTTGATAAGTGGGTAGAGAAAAAACACAGTGATAACAGAAGAAACAGTGAAAACCACGGTGGTGCACCCTATATCCCCATGTACCCCATGTCCACACACACCCCAGACTGGTCAAATCATCCCTGCACTACCCAGCACTCTGCAAGTAGAGGGTGAAGATCTAAAAGTACCCCAGGTCATGCCACCTTACATGATCTCTGCCTGCACCCCTGCTGATTTCTCATGCCCCTTTGGGTATTTTCCAAGCCTCTCCGAAAGAGGACGGTCCTCCCACTGTGAGAAAAATGTAATATTTGGCTCGTTAATTCAACTATCACTTTCTGCAGCTGATAACTAGGGAACTGCTTATCTGTTCAACAAACCCCGGTCAGGAGCGGGCAGCCAAAGAGTCTGCATGAGTAACGTTGCTGAATCAGCCAAAAAAACCCTCCCCTGGGCTGCTGCACAGCCTCGCAGCACCCCTCCCAGCCTATCTCCAGGACACAGTGAGCAAAGGGCTGTGGTCTGCTCCCAGGGAGAGCTTGAGCCCCAGCCCTGTCCCGTCTACCTCTTTGCTTGGCTGGAGTGTGACCATAATATTGCAGAGGCAACGAAAAGCCTCGTCGAGGTCTGGGTTGCTCTTCCTCACTGGGAAGGAATGGACCACACCCAAAGTCGTTCTCAGGCTGATTTATGTGAGTTGACTGCGAAACTGGCCCCATCATTACTTGCTCCTGCATCCCCAGGCACCAAACCTAATTCTTCTCCAGACCATCGTTATCCTGCAAGAGCCGCAGCTTTCTCTGGAACCCTAAAGTGAAATAGAGTCGAATCATAGAATCACAGAATCATAGAATCATAGAATGTGTTAGGCTGGAAGGGACCTTTAAAGGTCATTTGGTCCAACCTCCCTGCAGTGAGCAGGGACAGCTTCAACTAGATCAGATTAAAGATCATAGAATCATAGAATAGTTTCAGCTGGAAGAGACCATGAAGATCATCGAGTCTAGTCTTTGTCCCAGCCCTATCAACCAGCTAAATGATGCCCCCCAACGCCACATCCACCCATCTCTTAAACACCTCCAGGGACGGTGCCTCAACTCCCTCCCTGGGCAGCCTGTTCCAATGGCTGACAACCCTTTCAGTAAAGAAATTCTTCCTAATATCTAACCTGAATCTCCCCTGACTGCTTGCATTGACTGCCGGCCCAAGTGGCCCTAGGGACTGATTGGTTCCAGTTTTATTTGGAGTTTTCCTAATTTAATAGTGGGGAATGCTGTAAGACAGTTACGTCATCCCCTGACTCTTCAACCTTTGAATTCACTCTGGTCTTGCCAGCATAGAGAGACATTGGTAGGGCACAAGTTGACCTTATCTGGGGCTGTGTGCCCATGAAAACTCCTTGGTGGAAGCTGTGAGCTCAGGCATGTGAAGCCATGCAGATACCAGCAAGAACTGGTTTGATTCTGTGATCTCAGTGCTTGGATGGAGTGAAAATACATTTATCTGCACCCGTCTGTGGAGATGTAGCCTTGGGGAGGTCAAAGAGAAAGACAGACCTGCTGGGGAGGGTTGTCCGATGCCTTTCCTCAGAAGCATTTTCCCTGGCACAGAACTTGTCCCGAGCGACCCTCCTCAGGGTTTGTTTCATTAATGGAGGAATCTATTCATAGCCTGATGTGGTGTTGGTTTATAAAGGCATGATCTGTGACACATGTTACTGAACGAAAGCAAAACGGTAGCACCAAGCAGCCCAGGTCTGGGAAAAGCATGATTTATTCCCCACCACTGTATCCAAGAGCATCCTGGAGAGGCAGCGAGTCTGCTGCTGAGCTCCTAGGGGTTGTTCTCACTGCTCCATCCCTGTTTCGTGCTCCTCATTGCAATGAGGACCTGCTCTTCAGTGTTGCCCCAGTATTGCTAAAAAACAGGAGGGTGCTCACTCTCACATCTTAGGGTTCCAGCTCCCTTTTGGGAGAAAAATGTGGGTTTTCCTGAGCCAAGGGAGGGAGAAGGGCAGCCATCCGGCCAGCTGAAAATTATGGGGAAGCCCCATTCAGCTCAGCTTTGACTGAGGAGCGGGTTGGTGTGGTTGGAAGCCTCAAATTTAGCTCCTGACCCCAGGGGGATGTGGGGAGACTTGAAAAGTCCGTTGCAAGGAAATTCAGAGAGTTCTGTGTCAGAGCAGAACCCCTGCCTTGTGCACATGTTCATCCTTGGCCAATGCAAGATGGATTTTGTTGCAAATATGGGGCGTGAGCTACAGATGCACACACAGAGTGAGAACTACGTGAAAGCAGATATTTACTGGATAAGGATGTTCCAAACAGAGCCACCTTCTGTAGTTTCCCTGTGTGTTTGGAGGGACACATGCACGTCCTCCCCACCTATGGAAGGAGCCAGGATGTGTTTCTCTCCACCCATTCTTGGTTGGGTTTGAGTGGAGGCTCTTCAGATGTGTTTTGATACCTCACACAGGGCAGTCCTGGTCCCTTCAGGACTCTCAGTGTGTCTGTAAAGTGAAGAAGTTCTCACCTGAGGAATGCAAAAAAAAATTGTTCTTCTTTCTCCACCTAACTCTAAAGAGTGCATTGATTTTTATATGAATTTTACACAGGCTCAGGTGAAAAAAAAATCTGTCCTGAAAGGAACTTTCCAAATTTATAAATTATCAGTTGCTGCTTGGTGATCCAGACCCTTAAATGATGGCAATCAACAGGTTCAGGAGAACAAAAAAAAAATATTTCTCCCATGAAGTTCTGACCTTCTACTTTTTCAGTGGGTTTTTTTCCCCTATATTATGAACAGTCAAGACTAGACACCATTTCCCCTTGGCCTGCATCCTGTTTTTCAGAACAATAGCTGCATTTTTGACACAGTGCCAGCCTATAAATCATGCTTGCCTGCATCCTTCAGAGCACAGGCTTGGCTGATATTAGAATATTTTGATGCATTGAAATGACTGCTCTGATGACAGATGACTTTTTTTTTGTTTCCAATGAATAATAATATTTTTAAAAATTTAAAAGTTTCGTGAATAATAATCAAGGGAGAGAGGCCTCATCTTTTCATGAAATATGGGTGTAGAAATTCCCTTGACCTAATCTCCAGTCCACTCAAATATAACATAGTTGAAAAGTTCAGTTTGGAATCCAACTTCATTGACTTTATGTCCTGTTTGGGGCAGACAGCTTGAAACAGATGAGAGGAATCCAGTGAAAAACAGAGGGAGAGGAAGGCAGTGGTCAGGATGGAGTAAACAGGACAGCTGGGGAGAAAAAAAAAATAGCAAGAAAGGCATTAGAAGAATGAATTCTTTGCACAAAGTCTCACTTTTGATGATGTCATCCACGTCTGAGCACAGTCCAAAAAGTTGCTGGATGCATCCAACCTGCTGAGCATTACCTGGCGTCGTTGCTGGTTCCACATATGATGTTGGCACCATTTGTAGAGCAAAAAGTGAGCGCCAACAGCAGCAAAACCTTCATGGGTGTGAAGAAACTACCGCACCTGAGGGTTGCTTGCAAGAAGGAACTTGAATACGCTGGCTGGGTTGCCCTGGGAGAAACAAACACATTTTTTCATTCATGGAGCAAGAAGGATTCAGGCACTCAGGCTGATCTGAAAACCCTCCAAGTCAATTAGAGTTGTCTCAGAAGTGCTGAATAATTCACATTCCAACCTCTGCATGCCCAAACTGATGGGAAAGCATCCGCTCCTTTCCCCATGTGTGAAGCCTCTTCCAGGAGGCAGCCTCTGCCGAGTCCCCATGGGTTCAGGATTGACCCCAACCTCCCTTTACATCTACGCCACCACCGAGACTGTAAAAATCCACCCAGCATTTGACTTACATTTTCTGTGTGTTTCTTCCTTCTTCCCTGCTGGTTCAGAATGTCTAAAACATCCCTCTCTGTTTACATGCTTTAATTCTCTCCCTTCCACTGTGAACCAGTTCTCATAACCTTCCCCCAAAGGTCCCATTTTTCACACCTTTCCCAGTTGCCTCTGCATCCCCTCTGAACTCTCTCACAGTGTCTTGGCTGGAAAACTTTTCCAGGTTTTGTAACCTCATTCTTGGAAGAAAGTACCTGGGATTTTAAGGAGCGTGTTTGGGAGCTTGGCAAAGCAGGAGAGCAGAAGGGGGATAGGAGCAGCTGCCACGACCTAATAAATGTCTCATGACCTAATAAATTATCCTTAGTCAGGATGTGAATGATATTGAACGTAGTCTTAGCCTGTCCCATTTGTCAAATAAAACATGAAGGTGGTTTAAACCACTTTGTAAGCAAGGAGAGGTGTAGAGAGCTGCAAGGGCTTGGCTGCTGAACAAATCGTAACTTTACTTCGTTCATTTTCAGCTGAGGTGCCTTCAAAAACAGCACTGCCTTAACCAGAAGGACTGAGTTAAATATCTCCTCCTTCCCGAGGAGGACAGCATGTTGTGCCTTTATTTCTGATTTGTGGGGCTGTCTGAAACAGTGCAGTGGAAAAGCAAGGGAGTTATGGATGTTTGTGTGAAAAACTTAGCTATGTCTTAGCCGTGTGTTTCATTCAATTGAATAATTTTTTTTTGTTTTTTTTTTTAATTGAAGAAGTTAAGGAGATCTACTCACTTTATTCAATCCAAAGAAAGCAAGATCTCCATTTGAGACAAGACTTTTATTCCCATAAGGACTCTTTCACAAGACCAAAATCCCAACGGACGAGTTGTGAAATAAGAAGTGGTAAGAAAAAAAAACAAACCACCAAACAACAACACAACAACATTTGGGCCATGAGATGCTGGAGGCGTTTCTCCACAGGCTGCAGTAAGTGGTTTGTTTGGCTGTGCACCACTCAGGTGTTCTGCTGGGAGACATCTGAGAATATTCTGTGTGAGTGAGTCCAGAGACCTAGTGAAGAGGAGTTGGAAGCACACGATGCCAATTAAATGAGACTACACATTCTGGAAGGCGAACACGTGATGTCCTTCTGCTTTTATTGCATTTACTCGAAAGCCTCCTCGCAAGCAGCCTGAGGAAGCAGGAGGTTGGAAAAGCAATTACACCGTGGGAAAAAAAAAAAACCAGATAACATGACATTGCATGTGCACAGGCAGAGAGCTGCGCAAAGGCTTCCTGGCTGAAAGCTGCTCTAGATTTCTGGCTTTGATTACTGATTAAGAGGGTGAACTGACTTTAGATTTCAGGGAGCAGATTGAAAGTATCAACCAGTCAAAGAAAAGGACTTGGAGAGTCCTTTTATAGAACTAATTCTGTCTTCTTATTCAACAGTGGGTTTGACTGGACGCCCCCAAGCTGGTGTTCACTTGCTTTTGAGGTGTCCTATGGTACTGCCTGGCCTCCTGCTGATGCTCCAAAAGAGCTACATCTCCTTTTTATCCTCTGTCATACCTGCAAACTTCATATTGTGGTAGCCCAAATTCCACGAACATCCCAAATGACGTTTTTTTCTTGCCAAAGACTGAATGATCTGCCTGTGCTTAGAGGATTGACTCAATTTCCTCACAGCAAGAAAGACCTTGGGGTGCTGGAGCGTGTCCAGAGAAGGGCAATGGGGCTGGGGAAGGGTCTGGAGAACAAGTTTTATGAAGAGCAGCTGAGGGACCTGGGGCTGTTCAGATGGAGAAGAGGAGGCTGAGGGGAGACCTCATCGCTCTCTGCAACTCCCTGATAGGAGGACGTAACGAGGTGGGGGTTACTTTTAAGTATCTCAGAATCAGAGAATCCTTTAGGTTGGAAATGACCTTTAAGACTGAGTCCAAACATTAACCCAGCACTGCCAGGTCACCACTGACCCATGTCACTGAGCACCACATCTACTCAGCTTTTAAATCCCTCCAGGGATGGGGACTCCACCACTGCCCTGGGCAGCCCAAGCCAGGGCTTGACAGCCCTTTCAGTGAAGAAATTTTTCCTGACATCCAATCCTCTGGCACAACTTGAAGCCGTTTCCTCCTGTCCTGTTTTTTTCTGAATATGTCAAGGAGCAGACTGTTCAATGCACAGGGAATTTCAACATCAGACATATAGTCCTCTACCGACTCTAGGCACCAGATGGAAGAGTCAGGAGCTGAACAAGAACTGTAAAGGTTTAGATTTTGGCATTAAACACCTGGAGTGTCAATTAAAGCACACAAATCCTCTTTTTGGACCTTTACCTCCCTGCGCATTCCTCTTTCCAAACAGGACAGGAGCTCGATTTAGGGTTGATGGGTTCAGTTCTGCAACGCAAGAACTTGCCCGATGTCTGTGGTGAAACGCGAGGGACAGATTAGAGGAAACATATGGTCTTGGATCACATATGTAAGGCAAGAAACATATGTTAAGGCCTGTTACAAGAAGCTTTTTCCAAGAGTAACCAACAATTAATGAAGCTGGGATTTTGAAACTCTTCAATCTACAGCTCTTGCCAAGATTTTTTTTGCTACAACTTTTTAAAGTGAAAGGCGGTGGAGTCATAAAACTTGTAAATATTTTAAAAAAGACACCGATTAACATTTAAGTACTCCTGATTGAAGGAAATTTTACAATAAAAACCATTTTTGAACGAAAGTCTTACCTCACAGGTCTCTGGAATTTCAAAAAGTTACTGTCATTATTTTATTTCACATTCTTCCCGTGTCTTGATTTGCTAAACCATGAGATCTATGTTATTTCAACAGCCTAACATTTTGTTTTTTATTTTGTTTTGCTTTGCTTCGTTTTGTTTTAGTGATAACTGGGGGGGGCAAGTTATTTAACATTAGCTGATTGAAACATTTCCTCATCTTCTCTAGAACCAAGATAATAAAAGCAAACTGAATGTTGCAATGATTATCTTTTCCTCTTTTTTTTTGTGTTTAATTGTATGAGACTGTTTGCTGCAGTAGGAATAACTGAATTCAAAATGAAGCTGTGGCTTTACAAAGGAAACATTTCCCAACTTCATGTTTTTCATGGAAATTTTCGTGGAAAATTTTGAAAACATTGATTTTAATTTTGAGTTGTAAAATGAAAAAAAAAAGAAAAAAGAAGAAGAGAGGAAACATTATGTGAAATCAGATTTCCACAATCTCACTAACTCCATCCACATCTGACACCATCAGCCATTCTTGCCACCTCTCTGGACACTTCTACCAAATCTCTTCCACAATTTAAGAGCAGGGACTAGACACCACAACAGACTCTGTTGCTCAGAAGTTTCTCTGCTACTTTATTCCTCACCTAAGTTCATGACCTGTTCTTCTTGTTTTGCAAAGATTGGGAGAATAATTCAGCATGGAAGGGGCCTCTGCAGAGCTCGAGTCCAGCTCCCTGGTCAAAGCAGGGACAACTTCAGTGTCAAAAGTAGCTGCTCAGGGCCTTGCCCTTATGAGTTTTGAAAATCTCCAAGGATTTTCCAGAGTTTGACCTCTCTCATTATGAAGAATTTATTCGTTATGTTCAATCTGAACTTCCCCAGCCATTCCATCTTCTCTTTTAGCTGAATACTCCTGGGAGGAGCTGATGCTGTTGTTTTTGTAATGGCCCCTCCAGTACTGATTAAAGATTTCCCCCCAAGACTTCCTCTTCTCCAGGTTGAACAAACCTAGTTCCCTCCTTCTCTTTCTCAGATATCACATGCTCCAGATCCTTGACCATCTTGGTGGCCTCTGCTGGACTCACTCCAGGTTGTCAGTCTCTCTCTTGCACCAGGAGGCCCACAGCTGGATGCAGTAACCAGATGTGGTGTCAGATGTGCCAAATAAAGGGGAGTAATGACATCCCTTGACTTTCTAACTAAGCTTTTGCAAACACAGCTCAGCATGCAGCTGGTTTTCATTGTCACTAGGGCATAATGTTGATTCATGGACAACTTCTCGTCCACTCAGACCCTCAGGTCCTCTTCTGCAAAACTACCTTCCAGTCATCTTGTCCCCAAGCTGCAGTGTTGTGTGAGCTTGTTCTATTCAAGGTGTCTCTGCTGAACACTGTGAAGGGCCATGAAGATGATCAGAAGGCTGGAGGACTTCTCCTACAAGGACAAGCTGAGAGAGTTGGGGCTATTCAGCCTGGAGAAGGCTCTGGGGAGACCTTATAGTGACCTTCAAGTGTCTGAAGGAGCTACAGGAGAGATTGAGAGGGACTCGTGATCAAGGAGTACAGGGACAAGGAGTAATGGCTTTAGATCAAAAGAGGGCAGATTTAGGTTAGATATAAGCAAGAAATTATTTTCTGTGAGGGTGGTGAGACCCTGGCACAGGTTACCCAGAGAGGGGGTGGAAGCCCCCTCCCTGGAAATGTCCAAGGCCAGGTTGGATGGGGCTTGGAGCAACCTGGTGTGGTGGGAGGTATCCCTGCCCATGACAGGGGGGCTGGAATGAGGTGATCTTTAACATCCCTTCCCACTGAAACCATTCTATGACTCTATAATTCTATGAAGTTTCTGTTGTACCATTACTCTGACGTGGCAGGTCCTGAGTAACAGCTCTGCCAGCAGCATATCAACCACTGCTTCATTCAGTGTCATCCACAACCTCTGTCCCACCAGCTTAAATACAAAAACGTAGCTGGGAGCTCTGTGCAGCCTTCCTTTCCTTTATTTCTACACGCTCCTCTTCTTTCATCCTGACATTTCTTTCCCACTTGTCTTCAAAATTCCTGTTTTATCAGTGCTTATTCCCTTCCTGTTCTCCCCACCTCCTGCCCAGTTGCCTGTCCCAAACCTTCCCCTCCTTGGTGAGTTTCTTGCCTGAAAATGGGGTTTTAGCCTTCTCTGTCCTTGTCTTCAGGACCCTGGAACCTCTCCTCCACTCCGTTTTTTGGGAAGGTCAAAACCAGTAGAGAGGAATCTCTTCTCTTGTCACCTTCCAGTATGTTTCTTCCTAAAGGATATTGCTTATGAGCTGGCAAATGTGCGTATTTGATGTAATTACTGCTAGAAATGGACAAGAGGAGGAAATCTTTGGAACTAACTTGGCTCTGCAATGCAACAGAACAGCCATGCTCAATAGCTTGGGAGGAAAGTGATTCTCCCAGTGTTGCAGAACTGTTCCCATATATTTGCCAAAATTTTTTTCAGTATCATGTTACATCAGCCTCTAAACGTCTTTGCTTGTGAAAGGATGTTGTACAGCCCAACAGACCCTCCTTGGAAACTTCCTCTGTGCTTTTTCCTTCTCTTTTCCCTCCTGTGAAAAAAAAATCACCCTCTTCTCCTGGTTTTTATATACTTCTGCGTGTCATCCCTCATGAGTTGATGTCCTCAGCTATGTTACGTTATGATGATACGGTGAAACCCTGGCACAGGTTGCCCAGAGAGGTAGAAACCCCATCCCTGGAGGCATTCAAGGTGAGGCTTGATGGGGCTCTGAGCAAAATGATCTAAAGATGTCCCTGCTCATGGCAGAGGGGTTGAACTAGACATATAAATGTCCCTTCCATCCTAAAACATTCTATGACAATATGATTCTTACTTTTCTACTACAAGAGATGGGCTCAAGCTTCACAGATCTCATCTAACTTCATGGATTGAGAAGAGGTGAGCAGGTACCTGTTCTGCTCGGGTATTTTCAGGTCTCACAGAATCACAGAATCACAGAATCACAGAATGTCAGGGATTGGAAGGGACCTCGAAAGATCATCCAGTCCAATCCCCCTGCCACAGCAGGAACGCCTCGATAAAGCTACACAGGAACGTGTCCAGACAGGTCTTGAATGTCTCCAGAGAAGGAGACTCCACACCCTCCCCGAGCAGCCTGTCTCCACTGGTTGGAGGGAATTATACCAACACTTTGTTCTCCCACTCTAAACTCTCTGATGACTCTCAATGCCTCTCATCACCCTTTTCTCTGGTTTCTTGGCAAAATCTATTTGGACCTTCACCAATTCGTGACCCGTGAGACAAAAATCTGCTCTGGTGAGATAGTTGCAGTATTGTCAGAAAGCTGCAGATCCTAGACTTAGTTTTTTGATCAGGAATAGTGTGTCCAGCAGTAGCAGGGCAGTGATCATGCCCCTGTACTTGGCACTGGTGAGGCCACAGCTTGAGCACTGTGTTCAGTTTTTGGGCACCACAGTATAAAAAGGACATTGAGGTGCTGGAACGTGTTCAGAAAAGGGCAAGAAAGCTGGTGAAGGGTCTGGAGAACAAGTGTGATGAGGAGCAGCTGAGGGACCTTGGGTTGTTCAGCCTGGAGGAGAGGAGGCTGAAGGGAGACCTTCTCACTCTTACCCCAAACAGGTTGGAGCAAGGTGGGGTTGGTCCGTTCTCTCAAATAACAAGTGACAGGACAAGAGGAAATGGCCTCAAGTTGCACCAGGGGAGGTTTAGATTGGGTATTAGGAAAAATTTCTTTACTGAAAGAGAGGTGAGGCATTGGAACAGGTTTCCCAGAGCAGGGGGCCAGTTAGCTCACTTGGTTAGAGGGTGGTGCTGATAAAACACCAGGGTCGTGGGTTCAACCCCCACTGGGTCCCCATGTGTTGCCTGACCTAGTTGAGAGGTGTCCCTGCCCATGACAGGGAGGTTGGATTACATGATCTCCAAGGTCCGTTCCAGCCTGGGCCATTCTAGGATTCTATGATCATCGCTGGAGCTGTTCAAAAAACATGCACATATGGTAGTTGGGGACATGGTTTAGTGGTCATGATGGTGTTGGGTTGATGGTTGGACTTGATCTTAGAAATATTTTCCAACCCTGATGATTCTATGTTCTGTGATTTTTTCTTTCCTTAGGGACATTCAAGACCTGCCTGGACACGTTCCTGTGTAGCATTATCGAGGCGTTCCTGCTCTGGCAGGGGGATTGGACTTGATGATCTTTTTAGGTCCCTTCTATTCCCTAACATTCTGTGATCCTGTGATTCTGTGATTCTGTGAAAAGTTTCTTCTTTCACTCGAATTAAGCCACAACATCAGGTGAATGATTGCTTTATGAGAGAGGAGATATTTAACTCAGTCCTTCTGAGAGCAGGTTAAAGGCCAGAGGAGGTGTTGGTGGGCAGCTCTGCTCTATCTCAGCTCTTCAGATACTCAACACAGCTCTGACAGAGCAGGCAACTATCATTAGAAAGCAGTATCTGAAAGAATTATATGTACATCTGGACAATCTCTCTTTTTTTTTTTTTTTTTTTTTTTTTTTATTGGGACTTGTGTAAGACGTAATACAGAGCCTTGGTTTTGAGACGAGATGGACCCAGTTTTCTGGGAAACCAGACTTGTTTCAGGGTTGGCAAGATGTAGGCTGCAAATGTAGGCATCTGAAAGAAATCGGAGGTGGCTTTTGAAAAATCTTGATCAAATTGTTTGACATGTACAGGCATGAAACGGAATCCACAGACACCGGCAGCAGAATCACAGAATCACAGAATGTCAGGGATTGGAAGGGACCTCGAAAGATCATCAAGTCCAATCCCCCTGCCAGAGCAGGAACGCCTCGATAATGCTACACAGGAACGTGTCCAGGCAGGTCTTGAATGTCTCCAGAGAAGGAGACTCCACAACCTCCCTGGGCAGCCTGGGCCAGGGCTCCGTCACCCTCACTGAGAAGAAGTTTCTTCTCGAGTTTAAGCGAAACCTCTTATGTTCCAGTTTCAGCCCATTACCCCTTGTCCTATCAGTGGTTGTCACCGAGAAGAGCCTGGCTCCATCCTCGTGACACTCACCCTTTAGATATTTGTAAACATTCATGAGGTCACCCCTCAGCCTCCTCCAAACTAAAGAGCCCCAGCTCCCTCAGTCTTTCCTCATCAGGGAGATGCTCCACTCCCTCCATCATCCCAGTTGCCCTGTGCTGGACTCTCTCCAGCAGTTCCCTGTCTTTCTTAAACTGAGGGTCCCAGAACTGGACACAATATTCCAGATGGGGTCTCACCAGGGCAGAGCAGAGGGGCAGGAGAACCTCTCTTGACCTACTAACCACCCCCCTTCTAACACACCCCAGGATGCCATTGGCCTTCCTGGCCACAAGGGCACACTGCTGGCTCATGGCCATCCTGCTGCCCACCAAGACTCCCAGGTCCCTTTCCCCTACACTGCTCTCTAATAAGTCATTCCCCAACTTATAACAGGGGCTGTTTGTTATTGTAGAGGCTCACTTAGTACAGGCTGTTCTAATTTAGGTTAAACAGAGCTAACCCTGGAGTGAAGTATTTCTTATACTACCCTGCGTGCATCTGTGCCTTCGCACACGTGTGCACAAACCGAAAAGACAATTGTTTATGGAAAAGAATAGATGTGGCCAGAGTACACCTCGCTATGCGAGGTAGGACATGGTAAATTATTTTAACCTCCAACAGTATCCCCACAAGACTTCTGTGGGGATACTGTTGGAGGTTAAAATCATTTACTTGTAAAATATTAGAATTAATTGTGGGATCACTTAAAATTACGATGAATGGCAATTTGTTTTGTCTCACGAGTGATGTTGTTTAGCAGAAGCAGCCGGATTTACTGAAGCCTTAGGACCAGACTGTGGACTTTTACCTCAGTGCTGATCAACTTATGCTTAAGAAAGCCCTCGAAACCAGTGCTAACTGAGAAAGATAAGATCAGCAGAAACTACATCCTTGAGATAAAGAACAGAATGGACTCCTGGAGGTGAAAAAAGGATCCAATGAGGAACAAGAAGCCCCCAGACCCAAGTATCACTATTGGTCTGACCCATCGTGTGACGGGAGGTGAACTTGGATTGTCGGGGTCTAATTGCCCAGGGAGTCCTTTGTTCCGTGTTCCTCCTGGAGGGTCCCATCTTGAGCTGAAATAAACCCACTCTGTGGCAGAACCCAGGGTCCAAACTCTTCTTTACAGTTGGGGGCTCATACTGGATCCAGCTGCACCTGGACTCCTCTCCGTGAGGAAGTTTAGAAAGCAAAGGGGTCCAGTTCTCCTCATGACTTGGTGGGAGGGTCTTCGTGGGCTCTTCTATAGCAGATACAGAAAATTCTAATTGTGGTTTTGATTTGTTCCTACCCAGATAAGTAGGAGGGTCCTGAATGCAACAGGGAATATATAGGAACAGGAAAGCAAATGCTCTGATCTCCCAAAATGTTAGGAGGCACTTGCTGGGTTTTACACTAGTCCACCATGGCTGGTTCAGGGCTAAGCAAGTTCCTCGCAGAGAGGTCTGTAGCCAGAGGCTCTGGTGCTCTGCTAGGGTATTGTTTTGTCTTGGCTTTGCAGGAAAAGCCAACGCCTTTGGAAACAGAGACTTGACTTTCCGTGGCTGGCCAATGTGAGTCATGACTTGCTGAACTTTCAGGGACTCTCTCTGGGAGTGCTCCTAGTCCTTCTAGCACTTACATCTACGTGATCCCACTGCAGAAGATCATTTTTGGGAACAAAGCGCAGCAAACTGTGATAGGAAGGGTTTGAAGGAGATCCTTTGTCCTGCCCCATGCAAACGGCTGTGGAGAGGAAGCCATTTGTTGCACACAACATTTTTTTAAAAAAAATCTTGCACTGGCTGCATAAATCCCACATGCTCTACTACGTATCCCAGAATCCCAGAAGGATATTCTTTGGCTTAGCAGCGTGAGCTCTCTTTGCATCAACAGAGGCTGTTGCAAGGACTTTATGAAAAAGTAACACACAAGGGTGTAAATTTTGGTTGCAAAATTACAGTCCAAATAGCCTCTACTGTGCCAGCCTATTAGGACCATGGGGCTAATGAGCAAACAGATGTTTAATGTGTGAGCAATGGCTGGATCTGATGCAGGATCAGGTATTTTGCTGTTTCAGCTTCTTGCAAGCACAGGAGCACATGGGAGAGTGCAAGAATTGGTGCTGTCATCTGCATACCCTTATTTTGAGGAATAGTATCAGGGAAAGCTCCCGTTTCTCCCTGTTTTCCTTCTCTTTGGTCTTTTACTCATATTTTCTTGCCTTCGTGCTCCTCACCCAGTCCAGGACAACAGAATTGGCCAGGGCAGGCTCACTCCTCAGCCGCTTGAGCTGGTAACAGAGAAATCCAAGTGAGCCGTGCTGCACTTTACTCCGGAGGTTTATTTCCTCTAGAAAGCTGTTCCTGCTCCCAGGGAAGTCAATGGAAGCGTAATTAGTCCCAGATGTTTAGTAATAACAAGCACTTCCTTTTGGTAGAGCCAAACAAAAGCAGCGTTAAAACCGTTAATTAAATGGGTTTGGCTCTGTCGTGAAGTCATTAGCTAATTCCAGCCGTGGCAGCCAAGCTAATACTGGCTCTCAGAAGGAGATATAATCTTGTTACACTCGACACAAAAGGCGTGAACTTGGTGTGTGGTTAAATTAGCCCGTGCCTGGGCACACAGCTCAGATTGCTCTCACACCAAAGGAAAAGCTCACCAGCTTCAGCATCGGGCTGCCGACTAATCCCTTTACCAACCACCTGGATGAGGGGATCAAGTGCACCTTCTGTAAGTTTGCAGATGACACCAGGTTGGGCAAGAGTGTTGATCTGCTGGAGGACAGGGTCGTTCTGCAGAGGGACCTGGACACACCTGGTCGATGAGCCGAGACCACTCGTGTGAGGTTCAGCAAGAAAGTGCCTGGTCCTGCCCCTTGGATCAGAACAACCCTATGGAATCTACTCTGCCCTGGTGAGACCCCATCTGGAATATTGTGTCCAGTTCTGGGCCCCTCAGTTCCAGAGGGACAGGGAACTGCTGGAGAGAGTCCAGCACAAGGCAACTAGGATGATTAAGGGAGTGGAGCATCTCCCTTATGAGGAAAGGCTGAGGGAGCTGGGGCTCTTTAGTTTGGAGAAGAGGAGACTGAGGGGTGACCTCTTTAATGTTTACAAATATCTAAAGGGTGAGTGTCACAAGGATGGAACCAGGCTCTTCTCGGTGACAACCAATGATAGGACAAGGGGTAATGGGCTGAAACTGGAACATAAGAGTTTCCGCTTAAACTCGAGCAGAAACTTCTTCTCAGTGAGGGTGACAGAGCCCTGGCCCAGGCTGCCCAGGGAGGTTGTGGAGTCTCCTTCTCTGGAGACATTCAAGACCTGCCTGGACATGTTCCTGTGTAGCATTATCGAGGTGTTCCTGCTCTGGCAGGGGGATTGGACTTGATGATCTTTCGAGGTCCCTTCCAATACCTGACATTCTGTGATTCTGTGATTCTGTGAATTCTAGAGACTTGGGGATGTGTGGATGGAAGACTGCATGTCAGAAAAGGGCCTGGGGGTGCTGGTGGGAAGTGGCTGAACATGAGCCAGCAGTGTGCCCGGGGGGCCAAGAAGGCCAACGGCATCCTGGCTTGTATTAGAAATTGTGTGACCAGCAGGAGCAGGACAGGGATTGTCCCCCTGTGCTCAGCCCTGGTGAGGCCACATCTCAAATCCTGTGTTGAGTTTTTGGGCCCCTCATGACAAGAAAGACACTGAGATGCTGGAGCATGTCCGAAGAAGGGTGTTGCAGCTGGTGAAGGGTCTGGAGCGTGAGTCTGATGAGGAGCAGCTGAGGGAACTGGGATTGTTTGGTGTGGAGAAGAGGAGGCTGAGGGGAGGCCTTCTCACCCTCTACAACTACCTGAAAGGGGGTTGTAGAGAGTCATAGAAGTGGGGTTCATTCTCTTCTTCCTCGTAGCTAGCAATAGGACAAGACGAAATGGCTTCAAGTTGTGTCAGGGGAGGTTTAGGTTGAATATTGAGGGAACTTCTTCACATAAAGGGTTGTCAAGCACTGGAATAGGCTACCCAAGGAGGCAGTTGAGCCGCCACCCTTGGAAGTGTTAAAAAGATGAGTAGATGTGGTGCTTAGGGACATGGTGTAGTGGCTGACTTGGTAGGGCTGGGTTGATGGTTGGACTTTATGATCTTAAAGGTGTTTTCCAACAAAAACTATTCTGTGATTCTGTGTTTGCTGCTTGTGCAGTCTTTCTCCTACCAGAATAAGAACTTAAGCCAATGGGCATTGGCTTTCATCAACATTAGATCAAGCCTTGTTGCTGCTCACAGTTTGTGCAGCTGCTTGCCTGCGTGTTCCACAGATCTCCTCTTTCTCCATTGGTTGTACTTTATGATATGGAGCAGCTGTCCCTGCCTCGGGACCAGAAGGAAAGGTCTGTGGACACTGTAGACAAATAGGAAGACATAACTTTTCATCTGTGGAGCATTCCAAGCTGGTGCTTTAATATATTCACAACCCTGGTGCTTTTAACAAAATTCAAAGGTGTTTTTATTGTACAAAAACCCCACAATGAAAACTACCAGCCAGTTTCTTACATAACTGCTTTAAAAATAGATTTATACACCTTTTTTTTTTTTTTTTTGTAGTGTGTTGATTTTGACATTCACTAGTTGGAAGAAACAGAAATGGAGCAGCAATTTGTCTCTGAGTTATTTACCCGAACAGGTTTTGGTTTGACCTCTTTTTCTCATGTGTGCCTTAATGTACAGTTCCCGGAAAATTAACGGAAAACCTGATATAACTCCTTTCGAAGCCATCGAACCCCATTAGTAGGTCAGGCTCCCACCTTTTTTTTCACTTCAGAACCATGAATTTGCTGTCAGAGTAAACGACGTAACACACATCAGTGTTGGCTTTTAGCAACGCGACAGGTTGGCCGTGTTAAAGACCCAACACAGAATAAGGACCTGCATAACTCTTCTTGCAGCCAGTCCTCTAGACCATAACATCTTTTTGGGGAGAGACAGTGGACATCTGATCTGAACAATGGCCCAGGACTAGGTTCCCTGTGTATTGTTTCACACTGGTATCTTGAGAACACATTTTTGCTGTCTAACCTCCCGTAACCTTTAAAAATCAGATTTTTTTTTTAAAATTATTATTACATTTTGCATTGAAATGCAACTGGATGCAGTGACCTCCCAACACTTTTCCTTAGAAATCTAAAGATTTCAGTCCAATGCTAGCCGGTTGAAATCCACTCTCCAAGATTTTCCTTTTAAAAAGAGTTCACCCCGGAGATGAATTTCTTCACATTAAACCCAGTTAAATATGTATTGCACACGAGGGGTAAATTTCTCCTCTTTGAGTTGAACTGTGGACCTGTGACCTCCTGAGCACACCTGGGTGACGTGTAGTGCAGCTGTTTCACGCCTGAGATTTCTCTTACATCCCTCGTGGGTATGAGGGTACCAAGACTAATTGACCTCACCTACCTCTCTTGTCTTTGCCCCCATGACTGGAAGCAACACACCAAGGGAGGTACCTTGCAACACGAGCAAAGGGAGGTACCCAAAGAGTTTCCTACCACCGAGGTCTTTGGTTTTTCTAAATTTCCCTTTTCAACTAAACTCCCGTTGTTTTGGAACTCATGGGAGATTTGCAACCGACTTCAGGAAGCAGAAGGTTGTGTTTTGTCCCTCTCCGGTGTAGGTTTGTGTGATTTCACTTAAAGAAGGGCAAGGAGATGGCCTGTTAGGGACAAAAACAAAGTTCAGAATGAATCAAAATATCTCATAACTTTAAGAAGGGCTTTCCTACTTTCTCGATGTCACCAATGACTGTCATAGAAAGCTACAACATTCAATTTGCACAAAGTCTTTTCATGAAGGTGACATCACAGAGTATCTCTGAGCTTAGCGGAAAGTCTCAAGACCTTAGAGGGCTTTTTTTTGGGGGTCTGCTTTAAATTACACATCCCTCAAAACAGCAGCAGGGCTTTACAGTGGCCTCTTCTCCCACTGTAGGAACTTTTTAAGCAGATCCGCTTGTGGATGAAGCAAGTGCAACGTACGACAAATTCTCCAATCAGTCCCTGCAACCCAAAGCATTATAACGGTGGAGCTCAGGGGCACACTGAAACGCTCTTAAAATCCACAGTTGAGAATCAAAGATGAAAATTTCACCCTTCTTTCCTACACACTGGCAACGTAGCACCTGATTTCTTCGTTTTTTTTCAAGGCATTTTGTGTTCCTATGCTTTAAACTGATGGCTGAAGTTTTGCCTGCGGAAGCAAAAAAATGAACCCACGCCAATGATGATCACGAATAAAACCAACACAAAGGTTAATATAATGAGGAAATTGATTTTCTTCAGGTCCTCTTTTTCACAGTCTTCTGGTCTGATGTTCCCGATGTGCATTTCTTCCTGGTACCCGAAGTTCTGAGTGTGCTGGCACGTTAAGTGCTCCACGTTTGGGATCTGGACATTTTTGTTCTGGATCATTGATGAAAGCCAGATGTTTCCGCAGCAGTTGAGCGGGTTCCCAGTGAGATACAAGTTTTTGAGGGAATTTTCTAATGCTAAAATATTACTGTTCTGTAACGTACTAAACCTATTGTTCCGTAGGTCCAGAACTTCCACTGGGGAGTCACTACCCCACTTAGGCAGCCAGTTCAGCTGATTTTCGGAGAGGTTTAAATGTTTAAGGTGACTAAAACAAGGCAAGTCAATATTTAAATCTGTCAGGCCATTGCCGTGTAAATACAAATATTCCAGAGACATTTCCAGCCCTGATAATGCTTTAACTTCTATTTTCAGCCCGGGGTTCATGGAGAGATCCAAGACGATCAGGGAAGTCTTGTAGAAAGTGTATGCTGGGAGGGTGTTCAGCATGTTGTCACCTAGGTACAAGTACTGAAGAGTAGGAGAATCAACAAACGATACACAACCACTTTCCTCCCCAGCAAGTCTTTGCTTTGCTAATCCCGAGTACATGCTGCAGAGGCTGATATTATTGCTCTCCAGATTAAGCAGCCTGAGGCTTGGAAGCCTGGAGAAGATATCGAACTGCAGGGCCTGGAGATGGTTGTTTTGGATGTGGAGCTCCTTCAGATTCGACAACGTGCCGACATCGAGGAGAAGGCTTTGCAAAGCGTTGGAGCTCAAGTCAAGGACAGTTAGGGAGACCAACGTGCTGTCGTAAGTTACTGCAAATGCCTGAAGGCAGTTTTTACTGAGATTGAGGGTGTGAAGGGACAACATTGATTCAAAGAACTCGTCCGGAATGGATTTGATTTCATTATAACTTAAGTCTAAATATACAAGCTGGGATAAATAAAGAGAACTTTTGTTTCTACTCGGCTTCTGACCAAGAAGATGAAAAGAAGCATCTAGCCATTCGTTTTCCATGTAGTCCATTTTATTATGTGGGGATTCAGAGGTGAGCTGGATTAAATTCTTCGATAAATTCAGAGTTACCAGCTTATTTACCTGAGGGAAGACTGGGAAGCGAAGCAGTTTGTTTTCGCTCAGATCCAAACACCTTAAGCTGTATTCATCATCTGACTTTGTGGTGTGGAAGCTCTCAATGCTATTCCTGCTAAGGTCAAGTATCTCCAGCTGCCTGAGGTTGAAATCAGAGATGCAAGTAATTGAATTCATGGAGAGATTGAGTTTGGAAAGGTTTGCTAGAGTCTCAAAAGCACCTTCTTCTATTTCCATGATGATATTACTCTGAAGATCTATCTCCACAAGACTGGGAGATCCCTGAAACATCTTGTGTGATATCATGATAATACTGTTGTCTGCCAAAGAGAGATACCGTAGTGCTGGAGCTTGTTTAATGAAATACTCAGCCATCCCGTTGTACAGACTGTTGTGGGACAAGTCCAGGATTTCCACCTTGGGTAAAAGTCCAATCCCCTCTGTCCCATTCTGAGCAAGCTCGTACAAGTTATTGTTGGCTAAATTTATTTCCAGCAAACTCGTCATGTGTGCAAAAACTCCAGGTGTGATGAAGCTTATCTGGTTGGAGCTTAAATCCAGGCACTGGAGCGAAGTGTAAGATGATAATGGCATTTCAGGGATGCTTTGAATCAGATTTCCAGACAGATCTATTTTATTTACGTTCCAATGGAGCTCATGAGGGATTCGGTGGAGGTCTCTGTTGTGGCAAAACGCCTGCAAGTTTGCCTGCCAGGAAATGAGAGAAAAGGGGTTGTCACATGACAAATGAAAAGCGTTTTTGCATGAAACGTGAAGAAAATAAGCACCCAGGCAGATCCTTCTTGTGAAGCCCTGATTACACCACTTTCTCTGAGCATTCAGACAGCAAGAATAACCATCCTAAAGCTTCTTTGCAGCTTACAGCACTCTTTTTCATTCTGACCTTTTAATTTTCTCTTTTTTGTGCCTTTCCCCCAGGCTCATCTTAATAGCCCCAAGTAAAGGAGTTTTGCCTTCTTTCCATGGCAATCAAACACTGTTTCCTCACTTTGGTTCTGGTGTTTAATTCTCTCAGCTTCTTCGCTGTGTTAGATTTTGTAAGCAGAGCTTGCAGAAGAGAATTAAACAAGTAAGTACTTGGAAGAGCCTCTCTCTGTTGACAACATAGGTCCCAAAGCAAGAATATGGAAAAATGTATAAGGACCCTATAGCACAAAAACCCATCCCTCTCCTTCTTAGTCACACCCTCAGGTATTTGATCATGTTTTCCTTTAGCTGCGTCTTGGTTAGGAAATGCATCTTTAACCAAATGGGTCATTCAGCAACTGAACCAATTCTGGTGCAAATCTCCAAACTCTTCCTGCTTCTACCACCCATGTTAGTCCTTTTCCTAAGGCAACAGTTGCTCTCTTCTTCTTTGAGGAGCATCCACCCACACAAGACAAGTGTGATACAGCATGGAAAAGACAAATTATGCAAAGCCAGCTTTTGAGAGGGAAAATAGCTCTGATGTGCTGTGAGGGTCTTGCCTTTTCAGTCCAGTTCTCAGTAGCAGGTTAGAGAAAAAAAAAAAAAGAAGTGTCAAATTCATCTTCTAGATGCACGTGCCCTCACTACAAGAAAGACATTGAGGTTCTGGACCGTGTCTAAAGAAGGATAATGAAACCAGCGAAGGGTCTAGAGAACAAGTCTGATGAGGGACCTGGGGTTGTTCAGCCTGGAGAAGAGGAGGTTGAGGGGAGACCTTCTCACTCTCCACAACTCCCTGGAAGGAGTCTGTAGTGAGGTGGGGGTTGGTCTCTTCTCCCAAGCAGCAAGCAACAGGAAAAGAGGAAACAACCTCAAGTTGCACCAGGGGAGGTTTAGGTTGAACATTAGGAAAAATTTCTTTACTGAAAAAGTGGTGAAGCATTGGAACAGACTGCCTGGGGCAGTGGTGGAGTCCCCATCCCTGGAGGTACTGAAAAGCCGTGTGGATGTGGTGCTCAGAGACACGGTTAGTGGTGGCCCTGGCAGCGCTGGGTTAACAGTTGGACTTGGTGATCTTTAAGGTCTTTTCCAACTAAAACGGTTCTACGGTTCTATGATTCTGTAATTCTATGTCTGTTTAATTGCAGCTCGGGCTGAATCTACGTCCAGAGCAAACTTTGGGATGTGTGTTCATAAGGAACTTTGGAAAAACGAACACGATCACCCTTGCATAAATGTCAGGCTGCATTTTGTTATTAAGGAGAAGATACAGCAGCGGGAGGAAGTGGAATGTGAAAAGCTTAGGCAGCATTTAATTTACTGGAGGAAAACTCTTGTTATGAATGTATTTGGGTGACTGGGTCATGTACTGTTTGCAGAAAGATCAGAAAGAAAAAGAAAGAAAAACATCTATTGAATATCAACTTCTGTGGAGAAGCGGAGTCCAGATTCCATGACGCAAAGTTTTTCAGGCATTAAAGAAACATTAAATGTAAAAAAAAAAATATTAAGAACCATCTGTTTCATGTGAACTTTTAGGTGAATGAAGTGGCAGGTCTGTTTTGGAGCAGCGGGGCAGTAGTCAGCGTTTTGTGAATCTCTTTTGCGTCATGTGAGTTTTGGAGACCACACAAAAATGTGACAGAGAAGTGTAAGGACTCATCCAAACTCCAGATATACACAGGCTGCTCTGCAGTCCTTCCCATGAGACGTCTCTCTCAAAGATCTCCAGTAAATGGCCTTTTAACACCTGAACCCATTCCTTTTTTTTTTCCTCCAACTCACTCAAATGTCCCTCAGCTAAACAAAATATAAAAAAAAAAACCAAAGAGAGGGGTATTCTCTGGTTTCTCCCTGACATAATTTCTTTCCTGCAAATCCACTGTAGATTTGCTCATTTTGAGCTAAAATGTGCACAAAGCTGGGCTTAGCTCTGAGGCCCAAACAACAGAGGAGGGGGGAAGTCTCTTCTCACTTGGTTTGTGGAAGAGGCAGAAGCCAGAAGGGTACAAAAATCATTTTTCATTGACTGTTTTGATCGTCACTGAATTTCTTACCTAGTCTGTTCTGCATCATTTTCTGCCCTGAGGCTCGAACTGTGTGAATTTTGTTCTCATCAGCACCAGGAAAAAAAGATGAAGCACGTCTTGGTGGGATGGAGCAAACATCATCTATTTGCATGTATACCCCCTGCTCCCACCCCACAGCCCGATGGCTTGGCAGCCTGAGGCTGGAAAAGAGGTTTTTTGCCAGTCCCAGGTTCTGACTTCTGTCAGTGTTGCCACCGGTTTGTTTGAAGTCCTTTGGCATGAAGTACTGCAGGGTGTGGAGCACTTCGTCCTTTTTTGGTGTCTGGTCGGTAGTAACTGGAGAAAAAAAATGACCCAGCTGCTCAAAAGCTGAGCATCGTTTGGATTCTGACTCCAGCTCTTCACTGCTCAAAAGCTGAGCATCGTTTGGATTCTGACTCCAGCTCTTCACGGCTCAGCGCTGTGTGGAAGTTGTCGCCCAGCTTAATAAAAGCTGTAAAAACAAGGACCCAAGCCTCCACCCGTGCTCTCCTGTGTCGACTCATCAGAATTTGAATGAAAGAATTTGGGCTGGAACCCCTGTCCGTGTCTGTTACCTAGATGAGCTGTCCAGGCAAGGACTCAGTGATGCAACCAAACCTTAGCAATTTTCCCAGGTATCCACTATGACCCATGATAGTTGGTCGTGCACATGTTCTCACATTATCTCAAGGCAAGGTAAGATATAATTTGCTAAAAAACCTTCCTTTCTAGAAATTATTTGTAAGCTCCTCCTTTGCCAATTAGCATGTATTAGCAGAAACATTTTTCTTTGGTAGGTAAAACAAGAATCAGTTGACACCCCTTTCCTTGGAAGGCAACAAGAGTTGGGAAGAACCTCCTGACACTTAAGCTCTGCCCTGTTCTTGCAGACAGGTAGATGTCCTGTAATCTGTGTAATCAGTGCAGCTCTCCCCTGCATCAGGGCTCTGGTAGGGACTTTTTACTTCCTGAAAACCTCTTTGACAAGACTTTGGTTCAATGACAGGAGCACCAGCAGTGAATCAGAGAGGGGCAAGGATTTCTGACTCACACCTCTGGGATGAAAGTTTCCATTTCTGAGCCTTGGCTATTCTAAAGGTATCGCAGAAAACAGCGAGGCTGCAGAGAAAAATAATCATGCAAAGTGAGGAGGACCCTCAAGGGACCCATCAGCTAATCCAGTAGCTCCCTCTTTCTTCAAGCTGTGTTTGGATTTTCACCCTCCTCCTCCTCCCATCAGACTGAACGCCCAGCAAAGACGACCAACACCGACATTCGCGATGCTGAGCTGCTAATTTATACCAGATGAGCATCCTCAGCCCCTGAGTGCAGCGTGTTTTCTGTCGGGGCTGAATTTATCCCAGGCTTGTTGCGTAGAGGCTTGGGTTGTTGGCTCGATGAGTGCGGCGGTGGAAGCGTGTGTTTACTTCCCAGCAATCAGCCTGATCTGTGACCCATCAAGAAATAGGACGGGACGAATCTGCTTGGATTATTGCATGTCTTGCCCAGCCCTCATGTGACTATGATACATGGGACCCAAGCTGTCATGTTTACAGTGGCTTCATCAGTCTTCCCTCTCCAGGCAACGGACTGAGCTACCCAGTCACCTTCCCAAGATCTTTTTTTATATAGACGAGGTCTTAATTTCTCTGGAATTCAGGAAGTGCAGCAATACAGCAGGGTGGGCAGGAATGGAATGAGTCCCATAAGGGAGATGTGTACAGCTAGCAAATTAATTTTTTTCCCTATTTTGGAAATTCTTGAGGATTTGTGCTGAACAGCCTCAACATTCAGGGGAAAAAAAAAAAAAAAAGAAGTATTTTTAAACGGCTTGTTACAGTCAGAAGTACTTGGGTAGGGAAGGGAGAAGGTTCAGCTGTGAACAACATTTATAATATCACACCAGGTGCTTGCAAAAATTCAAGGATCAGATTTTGTACCGGAGCAAAAGGCTTTGTCACTTCTTTTGCCTCCAGCAAAACTCAGGTACAGATCCCCTGGCAGCAATGCTGTGTCAGGGCAGAGGAGGTCAGCCTGCCTGTTATTGCAGATGGGGGGGGGTATAGATGTATTTCACAGAAGATGCTTTATTTAAAGCACAAAGAACTTAGACCTGATATAAAGGAGTTGATTTTACATCTAACTTCTTTCTCTGTCTCAGCCAGAGAATCCTTGTACAGTCTTGGGGAAATCAGGTCATTATTTCTTTTAACCACCTCCCTTTAGAAAAAAAACAAAACAAAACATAATGACCTTTCTCTTTTCCCCTCCTTTTGTATGCTGTCACTACAAGGACACAGCCTTGATGAGCATCCACTAACCCAGCCAAGCCTAGTTCTGCCATCACAGAGATATTGGTCCGGGGAGGATGTCTCCTCTCAGGGATCCCTCTCAGTGCCTACAACAAGGGGGTCCCAACCTCTTCCAGGGTCTCAAGGAGCCTGAGTAGGGAGACAGCCTTACCATCTCACAGGACATCCCCTCTGAGGGCTGATGGTTGGAGGTCCCTCTGTTCACCACTGCCAGGAGGAGGATGACGACGTACAGTTTCATGGTTCTGCAAGTAAAAGTAAGTACAGTTAGGTTTCAGATGTGACACCGTGGTTGATGCTGGCATCAGATCATCATTTGACGTGGAGAAGCACACACACAGTGCAATAAATTAACCCGTTGCTGTGCCTACAGCACTTACAACCTACCTACGCACCTTTGCATCTCTGAGCCTGGTGGGAAAAAGAGGTTTATATGAGGACTTGAAAACAACATCCGAGGCATTTCATGGGATTTTCAGTGTGATTTCAGCTGCTACCTAGATGATGCCCCGTACACCCAATGAAGTCCAGATGCTGATGCTGGGCAGCGTGTCTGGTGTCACGGAGAAAGGCAACCACTGAAGACCGAGTTACTTTCATTGTCCCCACACAGGTAGCTCAGGTACTTTCAAATGGGCTGGAGCTTTGGGGTGTCAAATCCTGAGCAAAGTGGGGATTGGAGCAAGGCAGGGGGTGTTGGACTAGATGGTCTTTGGAGGTCCCTTCCAACCCCTAACATTCTGTGATTCTGTGAAAGAGAACCGGTGCCACTCAGGAACAACAAGAATTGGGAACAGTTTTCACTTCCATCCACAACATTTTCCACTTTTCTCAGCCCAGAGAGTCAAAGGGCTTTTGAACATTCATCCAGATTTGTTACATTAATATAAACAGCTTCAAGAATGGACTGAGAACTTGTTGTACAAATGTTAGTTTTCTGTTTTATGTGTTTCAGGTATGGGTAGGCTCTTAAGTACCTTTGAAAGCTAATGCCCTACAAAGAGACAGATATAAAATGGAATGGATTTGTGTGAAACAAAGGATTCATCAGAGGTTAACTGTTTGGAAAGCTCTTCAGAAAAGAGCATTGAAATGTCTGCGAAAGGACACCGTCACCAGGCAGTGGGAGAAAAATGGAAACGAAGCCAAGGGAAAGCATTCATCCTTCAAATGGCTTGTTTCTGGATGGACACTAATGAGGTCTTTGGTGGTTTTCACCATTGATGTGTGCTCCAGATACCACTTCTTCATGACAGCTTGTGTTGCAAACATGCCAAATCTGTATTTGTACGGCTTCTTGCTGGCAAGTCTGAGCTGGTCCTGCCTGCATCCAAGGCTGGTGAGACTCATGCCAGCTCTCAGCTAGAAGCCATGCAGCTGTACTTGCCTAGCTCTGCTCTTAAGCCCTTCCAGGGGCAAGCCTGCATCTGGCAAGCTCCAGGCACACATCAATCCCATGCATGTGTGCCACCAAAAACCAGCATCAACGTAGCGTTACTCAGCAGCTCCCATCCACAGGGCATCAGGAGGCTGGAAACAACAGAGACGGGATCATTCCCAGATGATGGAGATCCCTTGGCCTAGTCACTGCTGGAGGGATGGAGCTGTTTGAGGATGTTTCACGGCCACGCTTCGGCAAACAATGGCAACTGCTGAACAATACCAACAGACTGACTATGGGAACCTGCCCATCCCTCCAGTTCCCAACCAGAGAAGAGAGCTGTATACCAGGAGGAGAGAAATCAGGCAGGCTTAGACCACAGCTACTCTATTTTCACATATCATGTTCCTTCCACTTCAGGGAAACAACTTGTGGTGGATGATGATCTGGAACCCCAAGGTGAAAGAGCTTGGGGTTTGTCTTTGGGGCTTAGCAGCAGGATCAGAAGTCTGTTCCTCTCATTTAAAACAAGACCGAGGATGTTCATTCTCTCTCTGTTTCATTAACATTTGCAAAATATACCAAAATTATCCTATGGAAGGTGGAATTGCTGATACCACCATCGATAATGTCTCGTTCTTCCTCTGCTACTGAGTCCCCAGGCAGGATTGCCTCTCCTAAGGAGGAGAAAATGAGTTTTATCATTTGGGTATTAGTTTGCTGGAATTGAAAAAGGCCAAATGTACCGATGATTAAGAGGCTTTACTCAGAGTCTTCAAATGGAAATTATTTCTGTCTAGATCCAATGAATTAAGCTAAGGAAATCGCCATGGATATCATCCACAACACAGCATCACCCTGATGCATCTGGAGCTCTCTGAGGTATCTTGTCACACTGACAGTGCAAGAAATAACTCCTTTGCTTCTTTGTAATAAACCTGATCCAAGGTCTTCACGTTCCTTGAAACTTCCTAAATGTTTTCTAAAACAACTGGAAAATTGATCTAATGAACACAAAAAATGTGATTTAATCGCTTGCTGTGTAAGACAGCTCCGTAATGAGCAAGGACACTGTCCCTCAGGGTGTTTATAACGTGACTGTCACACCTTGAGGCACTAGGATGCCGTGGTCTCTTCCCAAAAAGAGAACATATGGGCTCCGTCCAGAGGAGGGTAAGCCACTCCTCTTGGTACAGGACAACCTCCTTGCTCCGAGAGATTCCCTTCCCAAGGTGGTTTCCAGTTCAGATGTCCAGCTGAGATGCTGAGTCTGTCCTTGGAGACTTTCAAAACCCATCTGGATGCAATCCTGTGTGATGTGGTCCAGGTGACTCTGCTCTGGCAGGGGGGTTGGACTAGATGATCTCTAGAGGTCCCTTCCAACTCCAACAATTCTGTGATTCCCCTGCTCAGCTTTTCTCTGGACAACCTTTAGACCCTCCACAGCAACACCGAGTGTGACACAGCACTGTGTCCCCCTCCTTTCTGTCCTCTGGGCAGGTCTCAGCCCCCTCCCTCCCACTGCAGAGCTCAGGGCTCACAGGACCCCCATTGCCGTGGTGTCAGAGAGCATCACCACTAAACCCTTCCTGCTGCCACTGACATCTCTAACCACAGCTTACAAAAACAGTCTGGGAGCAGCAACAGCAGCAACTTGACCTAAAGGAACTTTTAGTTCTCCACGGCTTTCCCAGAATCGAAGCAGCGTCGTGCTCGGTGCCAGTTTTCTCCCTCTGGCAGCTGTGATAAAATTCCCGGCGTACTTCAGAGCAGGACTGAGCTCTGAACCCCATTCAATGTCACGGCTTTCCATCCTGGTGCTTCAAAATGACCCACCCCCAGCTGACAAATATAGGTGGTTTCAGTGATTAACACCCACAAGGAGGTTTATTAAGTGGGTCAAATAATTTAGCATCTAGAAAAAGCACGATACCCGAACCACGTCAGAGTATCCACTTAGAGACAGGAGGGCAACGGCAGAGAAGAGCAGTGATTTGCTCCAACTGACATCTGAAACCGTGAAACAACCAGGGTTTAATCCCAGTTTGCCCAGTTCCCACTCCAGAACGCTATTACAATATTAACCCTTAAAACTCTTCTTAGATGTTACTTCCAGCTAACGATACAAGCACCCTCCAAATTTCCCCCTAAAGGTACTTTTTGCTACTGCTTACAATTTATAGAGACATTCTCCTGCACCAAAGAGAGGTCAAATAGAAGAGAATACACAAAACACAAATCAATCTCCCCAGGGTCTGATCCTTTCTCACACACTAGTGCTGCTAAGTTAGAGCCTTCAGGGTTAAAAAGAGTGAATATTTCGCATTTACCTTGATTCAAGGGCTTCTCCCATCCCCAAATACTCCTTCTCATGTCTTTGAAAAGCATATCCAGCTCTTCAAAACCCCGATCAACCCTGGAACCGATGAAATAATTCTTCAGCTTCGCGTTCACCCATCCAGGACGCCAAGAGTCTCTCACTCGCAACTTCGGAACGAAGGCATTTTCGGGGGAAATAACCTTATTTGAGACAGTTGCCTGCTTTAAATTATGTTGCTTGTCTTCCTCTGAACTCCTCTCCAGGCTCTCACTGGGTCCCAGCCACCGCTGCGCTCCGGACGGAGTCAGCTCCTGTGCGACATCCTGCAGCCCTTTGCTCGGGGCAGGGGTTGAGAAGAAGCGAGGGGGGGGGGGGATTTTTTTTATTTTCTTTTGCCAGAGGTTTTTTTTTTTTCACTCAGGGGAATAAGTGACTTATCGTTGCCGCTGCCATTGTTTGGCTGCGTGCGTGGTGCAAGGCGGCGTGTTTACTTTAGGGTTTGGTGTCCGCGAGTCGCATTCCTGGAGGGTTGCAGCCTCCTGCTCCTAAATCACTCGCTGCAACCTTAGGGAAAGCGAGCGCTGGAGGATTAAAGGTTTCCAATTTGCGGTTGATAAACTCAAAGCACAGATTCTGGAAACCTATCCTGGAAGAAATGACTCTTTTTCACAACGGTCGCGCTCGTTGGAGCGTGGTAAAAGTCTGCTAGCGGGATGGGGCTTCAGCATCAGCTACAGTGCACCTGACTTGAAGGGTTTTCATGGAATTAGGGACCTTGGTAAAAGCAGGAGGGTCCAAACATCTGGGTGAGCTGCTGGATTTTTGGCAGAGAGTACCTAGTGCTGAATCTATCGGATCTGCTAGGAAAAACTCCCTTTGTAAAAGGGGTGCTTTTGGTCGTGCAGAAGGTGATTGCAAGCCCAGCTTTTTATTTATTATTTTGTGCTGCCCTCTAGGGCTGCAGCAGCTGTCTAATTGCTCGTTTCCTCTCTTCCCTCTGCTAATTAAGCCCTGCTTCTGAAAAATCTCACCTTTACATAGATTTCCCTATTGCTTTCTCCCAACCTGATGAACCTGAACTGTTGCAACAAACCATTCCTGCAGCTGAAATGTTGCACCAAAAGAGTTGGGCTCTTTTGTTTTGCAATGCACCCTGAAACGAGCTATGAAGAGGTGGCAATAAGCACGTGGGCATAATTTGGTGCAACGGAGAGAAAAATCCACATTTAGCTCTCAGGAGAAGGCTCTGCCAGGGAGATCATCACAACCTTCAACAGGTTACTCTTGAGTGGGCTCTCATCAAGCCGGTTTTGATCACCTTCCCCCAAGCACATCGTGCCTTGAGCTTCCCTTGTTGGGAGCTGGTTGCAGAGCTGGCTTTCAACTTCATCCCTTTGGCACACTCCCTGGAATCGAGCCTTTCATCTGCAATCTCCTTGAGGTCACTGGGAAACTCGTGTCGAAGATGCAGACCACTGTGGTGTCCAGAGGATTGAAATGCCTTTTTTTTTTTTTTTTTTGATTCTCTGAGTTTATGGTTTGCCTCATCAGCAGTGTGCAACAGCATTTGCAACACACAGACACTTTCGCAAGGAAAACCTCAAATATCTGAGGTCTTCAAGAAAAGAAAAACACTCTTTAAACAAAAAAAGAATAATTTGATTTGATCTGGAGGTGGAATACAAATATCATGCCTATAAGTGAAAGTAGTGAGTACTCTGGATGGCTGCAGCTTCACATTTTTCTACACCTGGATGTTCAGAGCACTTTAGGAAGTTTATATTTTCAGGGGTAAAAATAGCAAGGTTTTTGTTGGTTGTGCTTTTTTTGAAAAGCCAGCTCTGTTCCTCAAGCTGTCGTACCGAGTGGCCAAGCAGCTGTGCCAGCTGAACTGTGAAGAAGAGCCTGGACAGGAACAAATGCCAAAGCAGGAGGGAAGGGCACGCACTGATTCTGCTGCCTAGGATTTTGCTTCATTAAAATCACAACTTTAGAGGACACCGACTGCGCTGGGAAAGATCAGCTCTGTCCTTACCATCTTTGCCCTTTCCTAAAGTGGATCTCGCAGCAAACACTTTCAAAGACCCTGAAGCATTTGGCTGGCTTCCCATGTCCAATATTATTGTGATTTGGGCTACCCAGCAGTTTACACCTTCAAGTGGTGTTGAAACATAAAGGGGGTGTCTCTGCACAGCAGAGCAAGCGTTGCCTCCATCAGACAGATTGGGTCAACTCCATCGGGCAGATTGGAGAATCCAAGATCTTTTGGCCACCCCCATGAAACAGAAACATAGAATCATAGAATGGTTTGAGTTGGAAGGGACCTTAAAGACCATCTAGGTTGACCCCTACAACACAGGTGGGGACACTTTCCACAGGTTGCTCAAAGCCCCTGTCCCATCCCAGACAGATTGAGAGAGTTGGGGCTGTTCAGTCTGCAGAAAAGAAGGCTCCCAGGAGACCTTATTGTGGCCTCCTGGTATCTCAAGGGGGCTACAAGAAAGCTGGGGAGGGGCTTGTTAGGATGTCGGGCAGTGACAGGACTAGAGGGAATGGATTGAAGCTGGAGATGGGTCAGTTCAGATTGGACGTTGGGAAGAAGTTCTTCTCCATGAGGGTGGGGAGACCCTGGCCCAGGTTGCCCAGAGAGGGGGTGGCAGCCCCATCCCTGGGAGTTTTCAAGACCAGGCTGGATGGGGCTCTGGGCAGCCTGATCTAGTGGGGGATGTCCCTGCCCATGGCAGGGGGTTGGAATTGGGTGACCTTTAAGGTCCCTTCCAACCCTGGCAATTCTACGATTCTATGATGCCACCGATGCACCTCTGACTATATGAAATCAAGCCCTTCCTGACTTCCATGTGATCCCCTCAGCATCTGCTGCCTGCTCAAACATCAGCTGGATTTCATCCCATGACACCCAAAGCTGGGGGGGGTTACCTCATCAGACCCCTCCTCTCCTCCAAACCCTCTTCCCAGCCTGGCCTAGAGCAAAAAATAAAAAGCAAATCCGAGCTGCTGGCTCACACCAGCTGGTTCATAATCTGCTGGAGGTTCCCAGGGGTTTTAGCTAAGCAAGAGTATGTCTTGATGATTATGTGTCTTGAACCTCCAGACCTTTTGGAGTCTGTCCATCTACGACGCTGCTGTTTTCTAAGGCATTGCTTGGGGGTTGAGCCCTGGGTCGAGCCACATGAATCAAACTCTCCAGAGCAGCAAAAAAACCCCAAGATCCCGCCTTAGAAAGTGGGTCTGAGCTCTGCAAGGGCAGGGTGGGACAAGTCTTGCTCCCTCTCAACTGGAATAGCTCCCCGGTGATTCATCCCACCAGGGAGCTGGAGACAACATTAATATCAACCCTATGAAAAAAATAAACAGTCCATGCCATCCTCAGCCAAAACCGTGGAGAAGGAGGCACAGATCCAGCTCCTGCAACCCTCCAACGTCTCCAGGAGCTGCCTCTCCTGCTTTGGGTTGCTCCTACCATCCGTGCTGTGCTCGGACTCTCATGGGCAGATGCAGCCTCTTACCCCTCTGGTGTCAAGTCCACGCGTCACAAAAAGCACACCTACATCTCCTGCGTTCCCAGCGTGGCTTTTCTCCTGCCTTTTGAAGTTGTTGCCTTCCTTCCTTCTCTCTCCCTCCTCTCTCTCGTATGCTCTTCTACCAGGTGTTCAGACAACAGCATTTCCCCACCAAAAATTGGTGTTTCCAATTAATTGGACACATGTGGTTTAGCCAGTTCCTCTACCTAATTCATTTTTTCTTTTCCTATTCCTTTCTCCAGGAGACAAAATGTAAAGGAATGAGAATTGCATGAAACCCACCAGCCTGGAGACCTCGTGAGCAAAGGGCTGAGTTAAAGGACAACAGGAAAAACAAACGCACTTCCATCAATAAAATGTGACATGTACTGGCATTTGCAGATTAAACAATCTGAACTTAGAATCACAGAATCATAGAATTTTCAGTGTTGGAAGGGGCCTTAAAGATTTTCTAGTTCCAACCCCCCTGCCATGGGGGTTGAAAAAACTTGAAATACTCTCCCTGAAGAACAAAATTCCTGGAGAAACTCAAATTCAGGAACCAAAGGAGAATCTTTTTTTTTTCCCACTTTTACTCTAAGTGCAGCAAACAGATAGAAAAAAAAAAAAAAAAAGGCTTTTAATTCATCAATTTTTCTTTTACTGGCAGCAGAGTCCGTGTTTGAGGTGTGCTCAGTTTATATGATCGAACAGGAGATAAAATCAAGTGAGGAAAAGTATTTCTGATAGATGGGACTTGCATGATACTGATACCCCGCCCTTGAATCCATCCATCATTGTATTAGTAAAAGGCCAAGCACTGGTACAGTCACTAAGCTGTAACCATCTGCTTTAAAAAGAGACGACTGAGTATGAATTTTTATTACTGAAACCTAAAGGATTTCAGCATGTCAGAGTATTAAGATGATTTTAAAGTTGAGAGTATTACATCTTATTAAAATCAATTTTCCACTGTTGTGGAAAGCCAGACTTGGGCTTCTGTTTAAGGGAAACATACTTTTTATCAAAAATACACCAGGGTTTGGCTTTAGAAAAAATGATCCGTGGCTTTTACACGAGTGAGGGTGTTCTAAAACTTTACTGTTTCCAAATATTGCCTGAACCTTAACTCCTCGGATGCTGCAGAACGCTATCAGTAAGTCATCCCTCACCCAAGGTGACATTCAAGCTGTCAGCATCCTAAGTGCAGAAAAACAACGCCGCCGTCTCCCACCGCCTGCTCCAAAGGGAGACTTCAATGACGACAGTGACAGCAAGGAGAGCAGGGCAAGGTAAGCAGCATCTTGCCTGTTTAGCCCGGGGGACTGTGTGATTTGCCCAAGGCTACGTTAGGATTCGGTGTCGGAGAGCGTTTCGCGAGCGGGCGATGCTGCTCTCTGCAGCACTCCTGGTTCAGAGCGCTATAATGCGCTCCATAAATAGACTAAAGTCCTGTGAAGAAAGAAAGGGAAAAGAAAAAAAAAAAAAAAGAAATCTCCCCGTCTCCCATTACTGTAAACACAGAGGAGAAAAGCAAGGCAGGCATCTGACAACTCCATTGTTATAAACTAACCGGTGCCTCCTTAACGTAAAGGATCTAACTCGCTGCAGCACAAGTCCCTGATGGATTAAATATACAGCTGCGGGGACAGAGGCATCTACACGGCGTGTTCAGTCAGTTCCTCAGCCCGTCCATAAACACAACATATTTTATTTATACAGTACCTTCCCCCTCTGTGTTATTTTTAAAGGCTGCAGCTCTAAACCATCAGAGCCCCCATCTCTCCCGCAGTCGAAAGCTCAACTTTCCGGCACACTCCCGGTCTTGCACGCTTCTCCACGTACCTGCTCTGTGGCTGGAGGAGGAGGAGGAGGAGGAGGAGGAGGTTTCGCCTCTGCTTGCAGCCTTCTGCCTCCCGGACTCTCCCAGCAGCCTTTCCAGCTCGAGCCGAGGAAGAGTTTCCTTGGGGAAGTCGTACCTCTGTTGCATGCCAGCTGACTAAAACTCTGCGAGCTCCAAGAGAAGTTTGAAGTCACAGGGAAAAAAAATACTCCCCATAGACTGGTCCTTGAATTCATTCCTTCGCAGTCATGAGCTCTTATATATTCCCAGGCTCCCACGAGCACGTGAATACATACCTCCGTAATAGTTTTAAAATGTGCGTGTCCTCTGCGCTTCTCTTTATTTTCCATTTCGTTCATTCAACCTTGGCTTGTTTCCTGCAGCTTCTCAGCTGGTAATTACGCTCCTCTCTCATACTGACACATGAAACAGTCTGCGAATACCACAAAAAAAAAATCCCCTCTGCAGGCTTTCGGGGACACGTGCTCATCTCTGAAGTTCGCCGTGCCTGTCCCACAGATGCGAGCCTGTGCTTTTGGCTGTGCAGAACTTTGGGTTCTGGGCAGGGAGGGGAACACATCTTGGGGTAAATCAAGGGGACCGAGCTTGCTGCAACCCCTAAATGCCAGGTTGGGGCAGGATGGGGTGTGTAAGAAAAGAATAAATCAGAGGAAGCGTCGCAGCAGGGCAAATACATCGCGTTTGGTGTCCCAACATCTCGGGGATGTCCCCATGGCACAGCAGTGGGACAGCCCAACGCTCCCCTGGGGGACAGGACAAACTCAATTTAATGCTTGAATGGTTAATAACATAAATACCTTCTAAAAAGGTCGATGGGATGGATTTCTGTCTTGTTTCCTTGAGTGTGAAACTCCGTTTTATTTCAGAAGCAATGTCCTCATGTAAATCAGTGGGAGACCTGCACATTGCCTACATTGTCTTCTTCTGCATAGACTTGTCCCGGTACCTGGGCAGGTGTCCCCTGGCTCCACGTGTTGGGTTGCAGGAGCACAAACCTCTGAGAGGGTCTTGCCAGCTCCTGAGTGGGTGTCTTAGGACCAAAAACTTCACCAACCAGGACCTGAGCTCCCCTAGGCCACCCCACCAGTTAGCTCCTACAGGCAACGGGGACCACTGCAAGTCTCCCACCTTCTCCACTAGATACATGAGGAGCACCTCCACTGGATGACCTTTCACTTTGAGGAAACCCATGTTTTCCCAGCTTTGCACCAAGATGCGCAACGATAGATTGTGATTTTCACCCAAACCCCACAGAGTAGTGAGTCCCTTCTCCCAGACAGCACCGATTCTGTCCCACTTTTCCTGGATCTGCTTACTAAAATCTTCTAAAAGCCATGTCTTTTCACACCATGTGCCGACCAGCTTTGTGGATTCCACTCAACATCTGCTGGCACCCACCCTTTGCTTCCTTGCAACAGGTTACTGCTCATTTTCTGTATCGCACCAGCTCCTGTGGGTCAGAGTTATCTCAGCTCTCCAGCATCTGAGATGAAAACATCCACAGATGTGAAAGATGTGGCTTGTTAAATATTGCGGTAGGTGTATCTTGCACATATAACAAGGGTAAGTGTAGAGTCTTGCATCTGGGTAGGAACAACCCCAGGTTCCAGTATAAGTTGGGGAATGACTTATTAGAGAGCAGTGTAGGGGAAAGGGACCTGGGAGTCTTGGTGGGCAGCAGGATGGCCATGAGCCAGCAGTGTGCCCTTGTGGCCAGGAAGGCCAATGGCATCCTGGGGTGTGTTAGAAGGGGGGTGGTTAGTAGGTCGAGAGAGGTTCTCCTGCCCCTCTACTCTGCCCTGGTGAGACCCCATCTGGAATATTGTGTCCAGTTCTGGGCCCCTCAGTTCAAGAAGGACAGGGAACTGCTGGAGAGAGTCCAGCACAGGGCAACTGGGATGATGAAGGGAGTGGAGCATCTCCCTTATGAGGAAAGGCTGAGAGAGCTGGGGCTCTTTAGTTTGGGGAAGAGGAGACTGAGGGGTGACCTCATTAATGTTTACAAATATCTAAAGGGTGAGTGTCACGAGGATGGAGCCAGGCTCTTCTCGGTGACAACCAATGATAGGACAAGGGGTAATGGGCTGAAACTGGAACATAAGAGGTTCCGCTTAAACTCGAGAAGAAACTTCTTCTCAGTGAGGGTGACGGAGCCCTGGCCCAGGCTGCCCAGGGAGGTTGTGGAGTCTCCTTCTCTGGAGACATTCAAGACCTGCCTGGACACGTTCCTGTGTAGCATTATCGAGGCGTTCCTGCTCTGGCAGGGGGATTGGACTTGATGATCTTTCAAGGTCCCTTCCAATCCCTGACATTCTGTGATTCTGTGATTCTGTGAATTCTAGAGACTTGGGGATGTGTGGATGGAAGACTGCATATAGGAAGCAAATCCTATGGAGAAGCTTGCTTGTGTACAGCGGTCCCCAAATCTTGATGTCCCCAGAAGAGCATTTTCACGGGACGCAGGTGGTCCCAGGAATACAGGGCAGTACCGAGGAGTGAGATTATGGCCTGGACAACCCTCTGCAATGCCTGAACTAGGTATCCACTACCCCTCCATCTCGTGTCACCATGCCCAGTGAAGTGGCTGCTCTGTCTTGTTTGGCATGAGTTCGATGTTGATGTGTTGATGTCCACCTCCCACCCAAGCCGAAGCTTGTCTCTAGCTTATTTGATCAGGACTGACCCACAAGGAGAGTTCAACGAGGCACAAGGATGTATTATATTTCCTGTCACCACGCCAGGCCACCCTGATGGCCAGCTTGATGTCACAGCAGGATAGCTGTGGACCTGCTGCTCAGACACAGGGATCTGGTTGTATTTTCCAAGTGGTGCATGGCCAGCTAATAGGAAAATGTTTTATTGCAAACAGGATAAGAAGTCTCCTGACAACAAATTTCAGACTCATATGGAAGCAGAAGGAGTTATCCCCACTGATCCTACTGTTGTTAGTCCTGCATCTCTGGTGTGTGGGCTGCAGAAGACTTGGGTCAACCTATGGTTGATTCCCAGTGACACCTGAGTGCTGATGCTTTTCCAGTTACATCTCTCTCATTAAAGATGTCTCTCCCAGGGAGTGATCCTTGGCCTGACCTGCACAGACATGGCCCTTCTTTAGAGCATATTGACAGTGTCCAGGTATGCAGCACTCAGATATCCAGCTCTGGATGATGTCCCCACAGCCCTGAGGTTGTTGTTTCACTGTTACATCTCTTTCTGAGTGCTTCTAGGAATGAGGGGACAGCATCCAAAGCCCTCTGGAATGGTCTAGAACTGTGCAGAACAGAAGCAGCAGACCTTGAAAGAAACCCCACAACTACATCCAGCTTCACAGAATCACAGAATGTTAGAGGTTGGAAGAGACCTCGAAAGATCATCTAGTCCAACCCCCCTGCCAGAGCAGGATCACCCACAGTAGGTCATGCAGGAACACATCCAGGCAGGTTTTGAATGTCTCCGGAGAAGGAGACTCCACATCCCCTCTGGGCAGCCTGTGCCAGGGCTCTGTCACCCTCACAGTGAAAAAGTTTTTCCTAATATTTTTATGGAATCTCCTATGTTCCAGCTTGCACCCATTGCCCCTTGTCCTGTCATTGGACAACCCTGAGCAGAGCCTGGGTCCATCCTCCTAACACTCCCCCTTTCCATATTTATAAACATGAATGAGATCACTCCTCAGCCTCCTCTTCTCCAAGCTGCAGAGCCCCAGCTTGGAAGGAAGAAGGTGTTTGGTGAGAAAAGGTGCTCATGAGAGACCTCACCCTCAGCGTGGCTGACTGTGAGGAGCCAGGTTATCTGGCTGTGTAGATGCGCCCACGCACACCTCATGAAAGAACCCTAGGACACTAGGAGGGACACCACACCCTGAAGACTTGCAGCATCGTGCCTCTAAAACTGCTTACGAACACCAACCCTGCAATGATTTCTGCTGGTGCCTGCCATGTGCAAGCCCTGCACACCTCCACACTAGGGCAGCAAGGTGTGGCGACCAGCAAAACCCACTTCAAAAGGCCATAGGTGAGTGAGGGTCACACAAAATCAACCCTGAGCCATGTCTTGCCATAGGCTCAACCCCTCCGAGTCTTGTGGGATCCTCGCTCTTCCATGGGAGAGGTGAACAGGCTTGGCTGGTGGGGCTGACATGAAGACAAGCAGAAGTGCATGAACAGAAACTCCCAGCTACTGAGATGCTCCAAGACATCGCTGCCAGTATAAGCATAATTATCTCCAGCTGACGTTAGCCCAGTTGCTTTTTAGAAATTACACTAAAAAGAAAAAAAGATGAAAATTGAAAAGAAATCAGCCAGGAAGAGAAAAAATGGTAGGTTTTAATCACTTGCAAAAGATTAGAGGGTGACCACGTGCTCACCTCACGTCCTAAAATAGGTTGTATCATGTCAACAGGATGCCCATCTCTAATTATAAATGATATTTCCTCAGACTAAACAAAGTTTGATATTTATGCTCCATTTCCTCCAGCTCTGATTATAGCACGTTCTTAAAAAAAAATACATGAGGAGCAAGAGGGCCGAGAGCTTTGCTCTGGTCACTCTTTTTTTTCTGTTCCTGCTGCTGTTCAGGGAAGTTTGTTGCTGGGAGCATCATGGTGTATGTTTGCATGCTGGGATTTTTACGTGCCTTGGTGCTGATGCTGGTGGTGAGCAGGATGGAGCGGTTGTCCTGGCCACCAGGTCACCTGTGGTTCCTGTCACATCTCAGTCTCCTCATACGGTGCCTGCCTAAAGACACACTGTGTCTTTAGCTGAATTTGAGGAAGAGGCAGTTCTTGGCATCTCTCTGGACTAAGCTTGGCCTCCTCTGCCACCAACCGCCATCTTCCTCAGGTCTACCTGCCCTTGAGTCATGAAGATGTTTCCATTGAGTTTGAGAGATGGGTAGATGTGGTGCTGAGGGACACGGGTTAGTGGTGTTGATGGGGCTAAGACAAAAGGTTGGACTCAATGATCTTTGATCAACCTAAATCATTCTATGATTCTCTGATTGATTCTATGATTCTATGACTCTATGATTCTATGACTCTATGATCTTGAAGGTCTCTTCCAACCAAAACTGGTCTATGATTCTATGACTGCAAGATGCAGACAGCTCCACTCACAACTACAGAGGAAACACCCCTTAGGTAGCTCCAAGTCAGCTACCAGTAACCCAGGCAGCTGTGAAATTCATCCAGAAAGCAAGGTAAAAAAATGCACATCCAGTTCTCCTGGCATACTGCACGCTCACCCAGCCAGAAAGTTGAACAAGAAAGCAAAATGCACGCGACGATGCTTGAGACAGTCATGGAGAGCTTGAGGAATGTTGTAAAACACCTGGAGGGGTAGCTATTTTTGAAACTCCCATCATGAGCAAGAACCACCACAGAATATGGATGAAGTGACTGGTGATAAGGGTCTTCTGCAGTGTGAGACACCACAGAAGGTGACGCAAATACAGTTGAGAAGGAAACGCTGGAGGGTTGCTGGGACATGGGGCAGTGAGACACGAAGAGAAAAAGGTGAGGGGGAATGTGGGTAAAACTCTCAGGCAAGAAAAAGCATACTGTAGGGAGTTGCAGAGAGTCCCATCAATTTTGGGGGGTAGAAATGAGGCAAATGGAATTTGTGTTTGGATTGAGGGGGGCTAAAACTGTCTCCAGGGTCTTCTGGGTTTATTTTCCAATGGCTGTGGACCTCAGACATACACCATTGCTTGGTGAGACTTTGAGGTGGGGCTTGCAAGAGAAGTTGCCAGGTGAACATCTCAAGAAGACAGAATTAAGTGCAGAGACCTTATGCCCTGCACTTGCTCTGCCAGCTCTGATGGCTGGAGGCAGCCTGCATCCAATATAGACTTTTCAACTCTCTCTGGGCTTTGCCTGCCCCCACCTCGTAACATCTCCAGGGGTGTCTCCTAACCCGTGCTTCAAACATCCCAAGCTTCATCAACAGGTTCAGGAAACTGCTCCGTGCAATGAACTTGGTTTATCCTGAAACTCAAACCAGATGAGACTGATGTGGTTTCTCCTTCAAATATTTCTCCTATCTCTGCCTGCCACTGCAATAGCAGGAGGATCTGTGAACCAGGGGGTGCCAAACAAGACGCAGAACAGTTTACTCAGTCATCTGGGCTAATGAGGTTGAAGATCATGTTTCTTTCTTTAGATCTCCTACTCAATTCAAAGCGTGAAATATCATCTGTTCTTCTTCCTTCTTTTCATTTTCTTCTGGGTGAGAAATGAAGAGGAAAGCTGGTTTCTCCCTCCAGAGTTCTCAGTCCCTGCTGTTGACTCAGATCTTGAGAAAATGACTTCAAAGCTGTCAACCGCCACCGAAATTATCAAATTTCCTTTTTTGTTGTCCCCTCTCTTTCCACCTCTTTGCCCTGTCTACCTTGGGTACATGGTATCTTACTGCAGGCAAGTTAGGGCAAAGGGATTTCTGGCGTTCTACCTGCAAGACCTTGAAGTTGAACGTGAAACAAGTAATTTTCAGCTCTTTTGGAAAAGGGTTTCACTGCAGTTGGTTGCGAATGTGATCTGCCCTCTCTTTTGCACCTTCTATGCTGGTTTTTCAGGCAAACACTGAGGAAAACAGGAAAAAAAAAAAAGGAGATTGCAATCACAATCCTAGGGAGAGGAGAAATGAGTTAGAAATGCTCTATTTTTGTCATGTTCCTTAAACTCTTTGATCCTTCCCATAGCCCCTTGATCCATCACTACGTCATCACTTATTGAAAGCATTTTTTTAAAAATTTTTTTTTAGCCCACAGCTGGATTTTGGGTTATTTCCAAAATGTCTTTACTTCCTACGCAGTGTGTTGGCTTCTCTTGAACAATCCAACTCCCGCCCTCAGTGATGTATTTTGGGTTTTTTTTTCACATGGAGGAAAAATATTGAAACCCTGGCTAAATCCCTGAGCATGTTCCTTGCTGTGCTGACACAGAACATCATGACACTCTCATACTCTTCAAGGAAAAAGGTCTCTACACTATTTAACAACATTTCTGGACTAAATCATGAAGCGGTGGGTACATTGAGAGATATGAGGTGATGTTAATTTTTTCAGTGGAGAGAGAAAGCAGATGTAGGGCAACAACCTGAAGGAAAAAGAGAAATGTCTTTTTAATTCTGCTCATCAGCATCTTCATTTTTCCCAAGCACTGAAAATCTAATTTGATGCTGAACATCTTCTAGATTTCAGAGGCGGGAGGCAGTCAACAAAAAGCCACAGGCCACCTTTCCACTCGGGATTTTAGTGCACTGGAATGGTGAAACATGGAGAAGAGAGAAGCACAGAAAATTATGCTTAAACATGTGTCACCAGCTCCCTGTCAAGCACAGGTAGAAGAAGCTCCAACAGTAGCATCGAAGAGCTGAGTAAACTCCTGAAGGCCTTTTTGTCACACAAAGTTTTACCCCCAGAATAGTGTCATAGGTAAAGAAGATGAGTTATCTTGAGGGTGACAAGGCCCTGGCACAGGTTGCCCAGGGAGGTTGTGGATGCTCCATCCCTGGAAGTGTCCAAGGCCAGGCTGGACGGAGCCTTGAGCCACCTGATCTAGTGGGAGATGTCCCTGCCGTGGCAGGGAGGTTGGGTCTAGATGATCTTTGAGGTCCCTTCCAACCCAAATCGTTCCATGATTCTATGATTCTATGATCTCCAGTCAAATATGGACACTCACAGGATCAGCATCTGTCGAATGAACGCTGATCCTGACGCCCTAAGTAGCTCACGGAGGGAAATGGAAGCTCTTCTTGCTCATGATTCATCTCCTTCTCCTGCAGATGAGTCACCCACAAGGAGCTCCCACTTTCTCCTCTGAAGATGAAGGGAGTGGTGAGCAACTAACAGAGACACAGATCCAAAATTAAAGGAAATAAGTCCCTCCTGCAGTCAGGAAAGAGAAGACAAGACTATTTTGTTGGTCCTTGGTATAAGTCCTGCTGGTACAAATCCCAGCTTTGCCCCCCACGCTGGGTATATCAATCACTTAAAATACTTTCCAGTACTTCCCTGGGAGAAACCACTTGGGGATGGTATTTCTGGATGTGTTACAAACATTGTAAGTGATTCTGCCATTCGGCTGTTGCTTTGAGGGTCTGACATCTACCACCTCATTGAATCATAGAATCATAGAATCATAGAACAGTTAAGGCTGGAAAAGACATTTAGGATCATCGAGCCCAACCATTAACCCTACACTACAAGTTCAACCCTAAACCATCTCACCCAACACCACATCTAAGCGACACTTAAACACATCCAGGGATGACTACTCAACCACCTCCCTGGGCAGTCTGTTCCAGGGTCTGACCACTCTTTCCGTAAAGAATTTCTTCCTAATGTCCAGTCTAAACTTGCCCTGTTGCAACTTGACCCCATTCCCCCTGGTTCTGTCCCTAACGACCTGTGAGAAGAGACCAGCACCAACATCTCTACAATGTCCTTTCAAGTAATTGTAGAGCAGGATGAGGTCCCCCCTCAGCCTCCTCTTCCTCAAACTGAACAGTCCCAGCTCCCTCAATCGCTCCTCGTAAGGTCTATTCTCCAGGCCCTTCACCAGCTTTGTTGCCCTTCTCTGCACTTGCTCCAACACCTCGATATCCCTCTTATACTGAGGTGCCCAAAACTGAACACAACACTCAAGGCGTGGCCTCACCAGTGCTGAGTACAGAGGGACAATCACCTCCCTGCTCCTGCTGGTCACACAATTTCTAATACAAGTCAGGATGCCGTTGGCTTTCTTGGCCACCTGGGCACACTGCTGGCTCACATTCAGCCAGCTGTCAATTAGACAGAGGATTGAGCAGAGCCTTGAACAGGATTCATGCCCTGAGGAGTCTCTCTCTTCCTGTAAAGCATCTCCTTTTACACAAATGTCAAGCCTTTTGTTAGCAGCTTCTGGGCCTAGATTATATATCTCTTTTCTTCCTCAGGTCAAGGGTGCTGGGTTTCAGACAACGACCCTTACAGGTGTCATGACCCATCATACCTAGAAGGTCTGTCTGTACCATATCATAAGCATCTCCTCGTTGGGAGAATGTGCTTCTTAGGATTTAGTTTCTCGTGCCAAGGCTCCTGTACTTTTATCCTCTCCGTAGCATGACTGAAGAGGAGAAGCTCTTCTTTGCTCATTGCACCTTTCCTGGAGGTTCTAACACACCTCAAATCTTAAGGGATGTAATAAGCTGTTCCAGGGACTCAGGATTGTGACAGTGCACACATTGCTTATTGGTTTATGTCGGCATTGCCAGATTTAGATCTCAGATGTTTTCAGTTGACAGGTGAGTAATCTTGATAAAAGTTTAACACACCCCAGAAGGGACCAGTCATTTTACTGTACATTGGTACATTTTACATTGTACATTTTACATTGTGCATTTTACATTGGTGAAGATCCACTGGTTGCAAAAGACCAATAATATCTTATGCCCAATGAAAAGTGCAGACACATGGCTCCCCATGACCTTCCCCTTTCTCCAGGCATGCTGATATCCGTTCCCCTTTCAGCTGCAGCGCTGAGGAATCATAGAATCATAGAATGTCTTAGGCTGGAAGGGACCTTAGAGATCATCTCATCCAACCCCCTGCCATGGGCAGGGACATCCTTAACCAGCCCAGGTTCCTCCAGGCCTCATCCAACCTGGCCTTGAACATCTCCAGGAAGGGGGCAGCCACAGCCTCTCTGGGCAATCTAGTCCAGAGTCTTGCCACCCTCGCACTGAGGATTTGCTTCCAAAGATCCAAACTAAATCTATTCTCTTTCCCTTTAAATCCATTTCCCTTTGTCCTATCGCTGGACACTCTTGTCAAAAGTCCCTCCCCAGCCTCCCTGTAGGATCCCTTCAGGTACTGGAAGGCAGCTCTTAGGTCTCCCCGGAGTCT